>JARQOC010000012.1:60126295-60506295 GCA_033576535.1 Allobates femoralis
CAGTAAGTTAATCACTACCTGAGACTGTTTCCTTCCAGCATCGCAGAAAAGTCCTGCCTGAGAAGCCACAGACTGTCATTCCTGCACACTGGCTGGAGAGCTGCAGCTTTGAAGTGAACTGCACTGCACCCAATCCCTGACCAGGTCCATGCATCACTACTACTCCTGCCCTGGGGACACTCAGCCTCACCCGAGGAGGACTTACCATACACGATGCCCCAAGTCACCGACCCCAGCAGGAATACAGCAGCCGTGGTTCTATTAACCACATACCCCGGGTGGAGTCACAACAACTCCCTTGTAAATAACCCCTTTTTGGACTGATCCCAGGCCACGGGATCGGGTCACGACTACCGTGAATACCCCAGAGAGACAGCACCGGCCCGGTTCCCGAGTACCCCATAGCCTGGGGGTGCATCACCATCCACTTGTAAAGTGTCACATGTGGAAACTCGGTGATTTTGAAAATAATCACTGCCTGTGTCTATTGATTTCTAGCCACTGACTTGTAAGAATTGGAAAACCATCAAGCTCATTGCCTGTTGTAACACAGTAACGACCTGCAATGTTACAATATTTTGGACAGTGCAAGCAAATGTTTACAAACCCAAAGAGAATTATGACTTGGGGGGGATTCTTTGGGCTTTATTCAGAGTGAAGCTGAATCAAACCAAAGAACAGATACACAGATAGGGAGTCCAAGAGTGTAAAGGTCTGCAAAACTGGGCATGTAGTAATACAGCTCTCAGCTCCATTGAGTGGTCATGGAACCATAGAGTCAGGCACTGAGGGGAGACTGAAAGAGAAAAATTAATCCTGACCGTGATACCAGGTGTACGGTCAGAATCAAGATCCAAATGGATAGACAGCAGTGGCACAACTCAGAGCTACAACCATGACTCAGACAGCAGAGATCACAGAATGGAGCAGACCTACAACAAGGATCAGTCTGTCAGAGGTTATAGGCTCAAAATGGCTATCTTAAGCAGACTTGACACAAGCTGCTCCATTTGGCAGAATCCTAAAAACTCTGATACCCTTTAATGCCCATTTAGAAATATGAATTTACAACGGGTCCAGAAGATTGCTGCGTATGGATAGGCTGAAGTCTAGAGATAGGAAAGTTGCCAAGCAGGTTCAAAGCTGAGCGGTCAGGAAAAGTACAAAATTAGGATCCGTTAGTGTAGTCAGGAAGATGGGTAAAAATCGAGATGGCTGCAAGGTACAAAATCAAAAGGCAGGAGAAGAGTCCAAAAAACAGACCGAGGTTAAACAGAAAAACAAGATTGCAGAAGAGGAAACTAGGCAGGGAAGCACATGCTATATCTGGCAGTTTACAGCAGTAAGCTGAACAGTTTAGTAGTGTATATTGCCTTCTAATAGGTTGCAGACAGGAGCTGATGTCTTCAGCTAGAGTGTTTCCCAAACTCCAGTCCTCATGGATGCCAACAGGTCATGTTTTCAGGATTTCCTTAGTATTGCACCGGTAATGGAATTGTTATCAAGGCAATATCACCTGTGTAATACTAAGGAAATCCTGAAAACACGACCTGTTGGGGTCCGTGAGGACTGGAGTTTTGGAAACACGGAGCTAGACAGAGCACAGAGGAAGTTGTACACAGGAACTGTTTTGACTGAGGACAGTACATAGACAGTAAGAGAGATGAAGTTAGCTCAGTTTCATACCAAATATCAATCATGTCATCAAAAGCATTTGCATGGTAACAATTTAGAAACTAGAATAATTAACCATTGTTGGATGAGCTGCGTGTAGCCAAATGCACTGGATATGGCACAATACATTACCATAACAGGACTGAACTGCAGACAGAACAGAAGAGCCGTATTCATAATTCAGATTTGGAATAGACTTGAATAAACTACCAGGATCAAAATAAATCTTGTGGGTAAAAAGAAAATATTGAGTAGTTTGTGACACCACCAAACCCGCTGCCACTTGGATAGGTTGGCATTGACATGTTATGGTTATAGGACATGTTATATGTTGACATCTAACATGTAATACATTATATGTTGACATTTTTGTGAATCGAAGGGATGTGGAGAGCCACCAGCCCAGGGGGTTCCTTGACCGAGACCTCTACCGAGAAGAGTGGGTAGAATACACCCAGCATGTTGGTCACTGGGGGTGGTATGCCCTCAATCTTCGGAAGGTGGTGAACACTGTGAAGGCGCCAAACCCTGCCGTGACTGCCCGCGAAAGACCACCTCCTGTAGAGTCACCTCCTGTTTCATCACTCCAGCATGCCAACTCCTGCACTGCCACTTCCTTCGGCTCAGCCTAAAAAGGCTCCGGCTCCCACGGCTGAGGACAAAGAAACCAGATTGAGTGGAGTGGATGTGAAACCCCCTTGTCGACCAGGCTGCGGACGTGGTATTCTGTGGTGCAGCGAGCCCGGAAGGAGAACTACAGATGTTCCCAAGAAGTGGAGGTTGCCAGTTTGCCAACCTTCCATCTGAGCGAAGGAAGGAGTAAAGACCATATGCTTGTGATAGCTTAATGTATATAGTAGTTTAGTTTTAGAGTAACCTGGCTAGGTAGTAAATTTTGTACAGTAACTGTAAATAGTGTGTTTGAGTAATGTTTTAGTTAGCCGGCCAGTCATTGTTTGATAAGATGATGGACAATCAGGTTCATCAAACTGTGAAATAACCAGGACAATTCTTGTAAATAAATTGCACTTCTTAACGTGCCTCTTGTTGGTTTTTAGACCAGCATGGTAAGGCGCAAGACTGGAGCCATTTACACTTTATACGAAATTTGCATTAGTGACCGCAAAAACTGTCGGCGTGGCCAAAGAACCAGGTCAACCCATGGTCTTTGTGCCCTGTAGCCATGCTCAGGGAAAACATTTACGGTAGTTTGGGGCGGTTTCCACCAGTTGTGTTTGAAACCTTGCGAGATGGCACACTATACTGGCATCATTGCAGGAAGCTGCTGACCGTTGAATGTTTTGATACTTTTGTACTTTTGTAATGTAATGTTTAAGAAAATATGCCTCCCATAAATGGAAGATGTTGTTATTGTTAATGTGCACATCAAAAACTTGCATGTTTTTACATTTAACACCTTTTGTACCTGTTTTACAGCTCGCGGACGTGCAATGCTTAACCAAGGGGGAGTGTGGCGCCTCTGCATCTTGGTAGCCACAGTGATGCTGCACCTAATCCACAGGTGTGGTGTCATTGCTCTCAGGTAAGACAGGGACACAAACCTGAGATACACACACCTTACACCCAACACCATTCCCAACTCCAGGCCAGGAGATGCAGGGCGGTAGAGACCCTCTAGAGGGCAGTCCCCATCTGCTAGCTGAAGGAAGGCGTGGTTTAGAGAGTGCAGTTAGTGGGCAGTAAGTCTGAAGAAGACAGAGGAAGAGTTAGGAGCAACGTCAGAACAGGTAGTTGCCCAAAAGGGGGTGGAGTGTTATGATCCGATGACTTAGGAGTAACAAAGATTCCACGGAAGTCGTTGGTAACTATACTGACCGCGACACCTGACTTAATATCGCAACTAGAAGTAGCCGTGGGATGTAACTAACAATGCCTTAGACACCTCAACACGGCTGGAGAACTAGCTTACCCTAGAGATGAAAATAGGTAAAACTATCTTGCCTCAGAGCAGAACCCCAAAAGAGCAGCAAGCCCCTCACAGATAGTAACTGGGAAACAGGAGAGGAAAAGACACGCACAGGCAGAATATAGAGTTCAGCAAAAGAGGCCACAGTAGCTAGATAGCTAGATAGTAAAGACAGGATAGTATTTTAATACTGACCGCAATGGTATTCTATCAAAAATCTCCAACAGCAGATAGTGTCAAAAATTACCCTGAGTCCATTTAGACTCGCCGCCCTCTATATCTGCAGAACTTCTGTGAATCAAACAAGAATAAACAAGTACCAATATCAACAATACTGGAAATACCAGATAACAGAGAATAGAAATTTCTGTCCAGGAAGAAAAATCTCTAACTGAGAGCAGGTAAACAAACATGCAGACTACATTTCAATCCCACAACTCAGAACAAGACAAACTGAAAACAGATCCACAAGCATACAACATGTGCGCCACAAAAGTAATAAAAACCATTCATTTAGCTTGCAAGGATTTCAGTAGACCAGGAGACACCAGGAAAAGGTGTGGACACCTCCAGAAACATTCACAACTGGCAAGGACTGATCAGCTTCAAACCACTATATACTCCAATCTGAACCTGACTGCCAATCATCAAGATCAGCTGTGGAACTGTCCAACACACAGCCACCAGCATCACCAGCCACAACCACCGGAGGGAGCTCACAACCAGAATTCCTCCTTAATGAATTCACAACAGTAGAGACCAAAAAAGAGAAGGTTGCCCAAAAGGGGGCAAAGTCCCGAAAGGGGGCAGAGACCCAAAAAAAGGTGGAGCCTGCCAAGTCAAAAGGGATTAATTGTAAAAAGTTTAAAAACGAGTTTGTACCCTTCAAAAATGTGACATTCCCGAGCTAGGGATGACCAAGGAAAATGGTGGGAATCCCCAACTTACAGACATGACAGTTAAAATGAAAAATGACAATGTGACCATTGACAACGTGGTAACTCCAGAAGAGGGTGCTGACATCAAAAGTGGGAGGTGACATGTTGGTGACTTGTTGGTCCACAATACCCAGGGTGAGTGACAATGACTCCAAGGATAACTAACTGTGGTGATAGAAAGTGAGTACAGTACGGAAGGCCAAGCAAAGGTACAAAATCCTCCCATCTCCAGAAACGTAAGGGAAGAAGAAAGGATGTGCAAGTTGCACCTGCTGAAGGTATGAAAGAGGTTGAGGTCACATCCCATACTTCTGTTACATGTGTGAATCCTCTTCCAGATTCAGAGATCAGGCAGGATGATGAGGTGATGTTGCCCATGGCAACCTCCGGTGTGCTGACAGACAACCAAGAGGACAAGGAGAAAGAACCAGCCCAGAAGACAGTAGGGGTGTGGTCTCCAGTGTCTGAACAGGTAGCTGATGGACTGTCATCAGAAAACCTCATGGAAGTGTGTGGTACTATGGCCGAGAAGGTTGAAGACTCCAAAGGCTGTGAGGCTAAAGAGACAAAGGAGTGAAACCTTCTGACATTGACACCATTGAGACCCAAGAGAGGGTTGAAGATGAGGCTGCCGAAGCCCAAGAGACAGGTAAAGTGGAAGAGGTCGAGGATAAAGCAGCAAAGACCCCGCGAAAGGCAGAAAATGACACTGCAGAAGCTATCAGGGGTGTTACAGGACCCCAAAGGGGGTTACAAGTGCAAAGTGCAAGTGGAAGAAGCCACTGGAGAAGGGAGGTATGAAGTGAATACCTCCTCGAGAAATGTGAGGCCGGCTGGTTCGGTGGATGTAACAGCCGAGATAAGAGAGCTCAAGGAGATGCTACAAGCCCATTTGAAGCAAGAGAAGCTTCAGAGACAGGCTGTCAAGAGCCGAGTGGGTGCATTGGAGACGGAGAGGTCTCGGAGAACTCTGCTGGAAAAGGAGCAGTTGAAGCAGGAGGAGCTACAGAGACGGGCTGCTGAGAGGTGAGTAGCTGAGCTGGAAAAAGAGGTTTCTGATCTCAAAGGTTGCCTGGCACAGTACCAGTCGATGAACGAGATTACCTTGGAGAAGGTGGAGCAACAAGCATCCCTCCTGGTCAACCAGGGTGAAGAAACCAAAAGTCAGTTGGCCCTGAGACCTGAGCTGGATGATTATGTAGAGACCACCAGTGAGACAGAAACTTCTCTGTACAAATGCCTCATAAATGTACCCGAAGACTTGAGAGAAGAACGCACCAGAGAGTCAGTGCATGAAAAGTTTAAGAAGGTCGAGGGAACCTGTAAGGTGTACTTGACCTCAGAAGCTAAACAGCTGGTGGTCTTGTCCGCAGCCGAAGTCACAGTGAAGAAGGTGGCTATCCTAAGTGACATGCACTGGTGATGTACTCACACAAAGCGGATTGTCCGGTTGAAGACTGAAAAAGCCGTGAGACAGCTGGAGCTTATGAGGAAATCCCAATAATCAACGGGAATAAATCATCTGGGTGCCTCATGCTCTGGTGAGAAAACTCATTGGGAGTAATGGCCAAGCCATGCAAGTGATGGTAAAGACTACTGGTGTAGTGAAAGTGAGCGTACCATGTGTTGACCAGGACTGGATACCTGATGAAGATGGTATGGTATTGTTCTTCGCTGTGGGAGCGGAAGAATAACTTGGACACATACGGATGCGAATGGTGTACCGTGTGACCTACCTGCGAGAAATGGAACAGCTGAATCTTGCAAGACGGAGAGTTGAGACAGCATCATTTGAGAAGCAGCAGGTGGCAGCCATCTGTAAATTTTGAGACCCGACAATGATGGGGCCCTCCAAATAATGGAATGGCCACAGCTAGAGCCAGAAGACACAAACGGTGTAAAGGTACCTTTACACGCCGCTACAACAGGATGGATACAACCCGCTACAGGCTACGATTGTAGCTTGCGTCGTCAATATAGCCCGTAGTAGCGGCGTGTGAAGACGGTAGGAGGCAGCCGGCAACAGATACATCTGTTTCCGAGCACTGCTCTGAAACAGGTGGCTACAAAGCCGATTGCAGCGAGCTGTATCGGCGTGTAAAGAAGGAACAGAAGGGTTGTTTCTACACCATGCTATGTAGCTGGGGCGTGACACAGGCTCCGGGTTACCGCGCCCCCTCCAGCGATCATTGGAGGAAGCTCCTGCGTTGCGATTGGTTGTCGCTGCACAGGGAGGCATATTTAAGGAGCTGACCAGTCACACTACACAATTGCTCGAGCGCCATGTATTAATCAGCTTCCTGCGATGCCTGGCCAATCATGGGTTTCTTGCTTTGTCCTATCAGCGTACGGACGTCTCGTAATCCACAATTGTGGCACGCCTATGTGCTGTCCCTGCTGCACCAGGTCCGCCCATATTAGCTGGTTGTAGCGGTGTGTAAATGAGGTAAGGTGAGCTACAGATGGCTACTTGAGACACCCGGCGATGTATCTAGGTGTAGATGTAACGTAGCGTAGCGCACCTTGTGGCAGCGTGTAAAGGTGGTGCGTTTCCCGTTTGTAACCGTTTGGGCGTGCTCGTGCACGTGAAGTAGCGGGTTGTATCCATCCTCTTGTAGCGGCGTGTAAAGGTACCCTTATGGTTCTCTAGTTGTAACAGAAGATGAGGATGACACCAACGGAGAGACCTCCAGAGACATTCTAAGGATATTGGGTGTAGTCCGGTTGGAGGTAGCGAATCCTTCAGTAACTCAAATGTGAGAGGCCCACTCAAACGACCCAATAGAGTACATGACAGGACATAGACAGACCTGACCCAAGATACAGACGCAAGTGACTCTCACTACTGTAATGACCGCTGCGAGCAAGGAAGGTCTGACAAGGTTACGACTGGGACATGTGACATGGCGATGTCTGATAGGGAGTTCACAAATAAACAGCAATGCTGATGGGTGGTAGGTCCCTAAGGAAGGGGCTGCGGTTGATGACTCCTGGTCCAGGAGCTGAGCAGCGCAAACGTCAAGTGCTGGGACCCTGTTTAACCTATGAGTTGTAATGCCCTTGTCTAAATCATATGTTCAATACTGCGGGCTTGAACATGAGGGGGAGGATATGTGATTCAGCAGCTCGCTGCATTGCAAATATCTATGCTGGGACTTGTAGTTCAGCATGTTTCAGTAATGCATTATGCTGGGACTTGAGGTTCTACAAGTTCAGGTAATGCATTACATGTGCTAGACTGATGATTGGTGGTGATTGAAAAGCCAGGTGTTTAGCACACCTGAATCCTCTGGTGGGTGTGGCAAATCAGACAAACTGACTCCCTGCTGGTCACATGGGCTGTGAGGTTGGCAAATATCCTGTATTTTCCTGTTTGCAGCACATGGGGTGGCTGCAGAGGGCACTGAGGCTGGGAAGCTATTGTCTTGCTGGGAACCTGGAATGATAGGAGTCAGTCTGAAGGAAAGCAGCACCAGAAAGCGGTCTGTAGGAGCGCTAAAGGAGGACCAGGAATCTTATTAGGATATATAACTTAACTTTATTCGTCCTCCGTATCCCACAACGCGTTTCCACGGTAATCCGTCTTCCTCAGGTGGATAGAGGATGAATTATTACCAAAGTTTATATAGGAACATAGTGGCCATGATTAGATTAACCCTCAAACCTCCCACTTTTTTTTTCCCCTTCCTTCCCAGTTCCACAATTAACCATTTCAACCCTGATATAAAATGTTCCTATCCAGCCAGATAATCAATCACTGCATTATCACACTGAATTCATTACCTAAAATACCGTACAGTTACAATTATAAAACTTGAATTATGGATTTATAAAAAATATGTAAAATATATACGTTAATAAAACCCTAAATCATTTTATAAAATCTCCTTATAAAAATATCTTTCTATAAAAAATACTTAAAATCTGATTCCTGCATAATCCTATTCTTATCTGGAGACTTTTTCTATAGTTAGATTTAGTCCTTCAGGATATAACATAGCCATCTTAAACATCCAGTAACTTTCTTTTCTGATCAAATTTCTCTATCTTCCCCTGACTCTCCGATATGATCAATGATGGTCATTCTCATCTTTCCTGGATCTTTACTGTGACTCCCCGCATAATGTCGGGACACACTATGAAGTTGGTAGCCTGAACGGATGTTTTGTCAGTGTTTGTTTAGTCGCGCATGTGCCGTTTGTATCGTTCTCCCCACATAATGGAGCCTGCAAGGGCATTCCAAAACGTAAATTA
Organism: Allobates femoralis; assembly: GCA_033576535.1. Taxonomy (NCBI): domain Eukaryota; kingdom Metazoa; phylum Chordata; class Amphibia; order Anura; family Aromobatidae; genus Allobates; species Allobates femoralis. The sequence continues at coordinate 60,135,089 of JARQOC010000012.1, forward strand.
TATATGTGGACTGACATGTAACCCTATGATTAATCTGGAAGATTTCATTGGTGGTATTTGAACGAAATTTTTTTCTCCATTTTGGATTACCTCACAGCACTTGCACTTTGGTACCTTACAAGCATAGCACCCCCACGTAGCAGTATCATTAACCTCTGAAGTTTTTTTTCACCCCACCCTACTGGGTGCCACCAAATTTTTTAAACTTATGTTTCTCCAGAATATTATCTTGGGTCTGTCAGGAATTACTGAAGACAACAAAGGGTCACCTTTCAAGATAAACCAATGTTGTTCCAGCAATTTCCTTATGACGGACCTGGGCTGACAATATGTAGTGACCAGACTCCATTTGTTGTTCTCAAAGTTTCCAGCTTGTGTTGATTTCTTTTCTGTCATTTTTTCTATGCAGAAATCCTGCGTGAGATTGACAGTTTTCTTAAAAGCATCTTTCAACAGATTTTTTTGGATATCCCTTATCCATAAATATCTTTTTAAGTATCCTGGCCTCAATTAAAAAATCCTGGTCAGAGGTGCAGTTCTTTCTTATTCTCCAATATTAGCCATAGGGCACATTCTTTAACCACCCGGGGAGGTGATCACTGTCAAACCCCAAATAGCTGTTCACATCAACTGGTTTGAAGTGAATTGCAGTGGACACCATCCTCAGGCCGTCAATATGCACCCACAGGTCCAAATACTGGATAGAAGTTGTGGACAAATTAGCTGTGAAACAGATTCCCCAATTATTCGAATTCAATCCATTGGCGAACATTTTTGCCTCTTCAATCGAACCCCTCCAGAGGATAAATAAATCATCTATAAACCTCCGGTAGAAGGCTACCCCCTTTTTTTCAGGGTCTGGCTGTGCGATGAGGATGGATTCCACCGCTCCCATGAAGAGATTGGTGTAACTTGGTGCGAATCTCGTCCCCATATCAGGGTTGAAAAGGTTAATTGTGGATCTGGGAAGGAAGGGAAAAAAAAGGGGGTGGGGGAGGTTTGAGGGTTGATCTAATCATGGCCACAAAGTTCCTATATAAAATTTGTTAATAATTCATCCTCTATCCACCTGAGGAAGATGGATTTCCGTGGAAATGCGTTGAGGGATACGGAGGACGGATAAAGTTAAGTTATATATCCTAATAAGATTCCTGGTCCTCCTTTAGCGCTCCTACAGACCGTTTTCTTGTGCTGCTTTCCATTTAAAGTCCTCTTGTGAGGTTCAGCGGCAGGAGCAGCTTGGGGATACAAACTGAACAGGACCTGTAGCGACGTAATTCCGGCTGGGCTGGTCATGTGATCACGGCTGGAGCCGAGGAAGAGCGGTGCCACGCTGGGAATAAGGAAGCCAGCAGCCATCATAGCCTGTAAGGAGTGAAGCTCTGCACCACCAACTTGAACACCTGGGTTGTGCAAGGACTGCACAACCCTGTAAGGTGAGCACTACCACATTAGTCAGGCTAAAAATATTCATACGGGTACACTCATTGCGCCTATGATTTCATTTTTTATTACAGTCTGAAGCTGATGACAGATCCTGGATGTTGGCTCCAGCGAAGCAGCTGCCCCAGATATCTGAACTGTCAAGAGACAGTATATGGAGCAGCCATTCACCTGGAAAAGGTAACCTCATAGACAGGAGGTTGTATATTGACAGTTATCAGAGACTGGACAGTGTAATACCTCTACTGCCTTACTGCAACAGCGGAGGTGTCTGAATACTGTGCAGGTGAACCCCACTATTGAGATGAACTGTATTGTTTATAATGCCAAAGGGCGGAGCATGTTTAGTTTGCACCATGCAGTTTATGCTGTTTCTAAATCAACCAGCTGGACTTATTTCATAGAAGAGACTGTTGTGTTTATGCTTTTGTGCTGCCAAGTGAGTGTACCCCAACCACTTAGCGATTGCTACGTCACAATGTACAGAAAGAAACAGTAGGAGTGTACAGTTGTCAAACTGTACTAATAAAAACAGGTATTAATAAATAATACAGATTGCCTTCATTTTTTACTCTTTTTTTCAACAAAATTCAGATTTTAAGGGAACCTGTCAGATAATTTTTGGCCTCCAACCTATCACTACCTGTCCCTGCAGCTTCCTACACAATCCCTAACCATCCCTGTTTCACCTAAATGTGGAATAAATGATCTTAACTCACATGTTCCCCCGTCCTGGGGGCGTCTCTTGACATGTGGGTGGCATTCCTGGAAATTGTACATGCATCGTAGCACCATTTCTAGGCACTTTACCCGGCTCTTCCAGTTGCCCTGGTGGAGATGGCACACTGGGTAATGAAGAGGTTACTACCAGCTTTGCATTATCAGCTGGTACTAAGCCCAAAATTCATGATGTCAGCTCAAATTAGACCCAGCCATCATGAATTTCTAGTAAAATCAGTAAACAAAACACAACACAGAACATTTTTTTATTAGAAATAAAACACAAAACACAATTAGGGACTATCTTACTTAGAAAAAAAATTATCGCTCTGATGTAATCCAGAGTTCTTCTGTCTTTAGCTCTGCTACAGCTTTGCCATCAGATAAATACATCTGCTGACAGAGATGAGCAGGCACAGAATGACCTCGGAGCCATAAGTGAGAGAAGCGCTCATTTTATGGCTTTGCTCGGGGTGCCAACTACTGTGTGAAAAGTTAGCCCAGTTCATGTTCATCCATGAAATGAGATGACCCCAGCATCACCCAGCACTCGGCTGCCCCATTCCTGCCTTCATAGCATGCGCCGTTCATATCACGAATCAGGCAATGGTCACCTAACTAGAATGTGCAATGTGCACGACCGAAAATGACGTCACCGTGCAATGAATGTATCTCAAAAAGCCGGGGGCGCGAACCAGATTAACATTATCACGTCCACTGGGGCTTCCCACGGAAGGAGCAACGAGATACCCAGAGTGGACCGCTCACATGTCGGGGGAATGCTCCCAGGATTGGGGGGGGGGGACATGTAAGTTATTAAGATCGTTTATTCTACATTTATAATGCACATTTAGGTCAGAAAGGGATGGTTAGGGATGTAGTGGGAAGCTGCATGGACAGATGGTGAAAGGTTAGGAGCCAGCCATAAATGACCTGACAAGTTCCCTTTAACTAAGCTACAAAGGAATAATTACTTTCTCTGAATTCTAAACTTAGAAGACTAAGTGGCTATTTATCAAAGCTTTTATGCCAGAAAAGTGGTGTAAAACGTGTAAAAGTTTTGAAAAGTTTCAAAGTTTGAACAACATGGAACTGCAGAAAAGATTTGAGACTTGTCATTATCACACCGTTCAAAAGGGCGGAACTGGAGAGGACCTGTTGTTCATTAGATGCGACGGTGTTATGTTGATAAAAAATAGCACTCCGATCTCCAACTGGAGTAGCATTTCTGGCACATGCCACTCAAAAGATGCACCAAATTCATTAAATGGTGAGCACTTCGTCAATCAGCTCTTTAAACTTTTAGGGCCTTCTACACCTTTTAGTGCGGTTTGAAAATGTAGAGAGGTAAGAGGAACTACTTAAAAGCACCTCTCCTGTGTCTTTTTTTATTGCACCGCTGGAGGTCCCCTGCCCCCGGGTCTTATACTCACCCACCGGTAGCTTCGTGTTATATTGCTGCCACTCCGGTTAGTCACTGGGGACTTGTGACCTGCTGGCAGCTAGTGTTTCATGAAGCATGCTGGAGGTCAGAACGCAATACATCTGAGAGGCTCGCTCTTACTCCCATAGAGATGCATGGGGGCTTGTGATGTAACTTCTGACTTCTGGCCTGTCAGAAGTTATGGGCACAAGATGGTGGTGTGAGACTGGAGCAACACTGACAAAAGGTGAAGAAGGTGTAAAGTGACATTCCAGAGTAGAAAACAAATACGCTGGAGTGGTGCTTTAATACTTTCCTAGAGGAGCACAAACCAATGAAACGACTGACCTTTTTTTTTCGACAGGTAATCAAAATCTTTTATGTGTCCTGTTTCTATTAGACTGAAAAAGAGGAAGGATCTTCTGTATAAAAGTTATCCCCAACTTCAGAAGAAATTAGAGATCATTTAATTTATTTTTTCCCACATATCTCTGTTCCATCTGAGCTGATTTAGGGTATATATTGAGATATGATATATTTAGATAACATTTAAATGCCACATTTTTACTACTTTTGCAGCTGCAACATCCTCCTCCGTAAATGTCAATTTGTGTTTTCTCCCTTATTACTGGAATATGGAGTATCATAGAAACATGATGCACAAAAATTGTTGCACTTCTAGAAGATCAAGTGGCAACAATAAAAAATATTTTTCAGGAAGCCACAAGCTCTTTCAAGAATATTCATGCAACCTATGTCTCAGGCACCTGCATTGTGCACACGAGTTGCCACATGTCACCCTTCAGCAGCAATTAGCGGATACATATGTTTACAGTGTGTAGGATATGTCCTAGGAACAAACCTGAGGACAACAGAAGATCCCTGGAGATAACAGCTCGCAACTGCAAAACTAAAGCTACAAGTGAAGAAATTGTAAGAAAAACCTATCAATAGTATAACAAACAAATCAAACGACATCTTTAGTCATCTGACATCCAAACATCATCTGACAACTTTTTACCTTTCTGTGTTTTTCCAGTCCCAAGCAAGTCCAAAGACAGCTTTTTGAGTGTTGTTACAAAAATTTTACAACTGGGCGAGGATATGTCGGACATGTGGTGCAAAAGAAGAGAAAAAACAGGTAGAAGGTAAAAGGGAGGCCCTGGTGATAGGGAGTGGGAAGAGGGTTGACCCCTAAACACTCACCTGAGGCTGCACCTTTCACTCCCTATCGTCCCTAGGTGGGTACTTCCTTTCATGCGCTGTCACTTGCCTATGTCCGGGCAATTCCTAGCTAGTGAGTAGCGCAGCAAGACTCTAATCTTACTACTGCAATGAGACAACACTAGGAGAGAGATGAACAAACGGGAATAAAGCAAAACAGAACTCCACAGCTTCAGCAAGGACAACTCCTGGGAGGTCAGCATAGAAGTGTAAGGACCCATCAAGGGATGAAAGGAAGTCAGGGTTTAGTCTCAAGTGAGTGTTTAGGGGTCACCTCTATCCCCTCTCCCTATCATCATTGCCTCCTTTTACTTTAGCCCTGGTTTTTCCCTTCTTATGCACTGCACGCTGAGCATCTCCTTTCTCTGTCCTGACTCCTGACATTACAGCATTTAAAAGGGGTTGTGAATTACTTGGATTACCCTGTCTTAATTACTATATTCCCCAGCATAAAATATAAACAAAAAGATGCTCACCTCCTGCATCGGCACCTTTGCAAACATGTCAGTGCATGGTAATGGGCAGCACATCACTTATTGCCTTCAGATGTCCAAAGATCATCAGGTATTTGCGCTAACCTATTAAAAACAGCACTGTGCCCAATGTGACGTGAGCCCTGGGAGACACTGTACCGACATGGCAGGAATGGTAGCAGTGCAGGAGGTGAGCCTATGTTATTTTACACTGGGAAATATAATATTTATGACGGGGTTTATTTGAGTAGTGGACAACAACTGTAGGAAAGACATATCTACATTTTTCGGGTTCATCACAGAACTAAAACTTTTCCTTCAGATTTGGAGTATTACATTTCTTTATCCCAGTCCTCCGTTCCTTCATATTACATTCTTGTTGTCTGTTTTAGTAATAAGAAAAATGATGAAATCAGGAGGAAATTTAGGAGAGTGGTGATGGAACTTGACTATTTTTATTGTGATAAAATATAAATACTGGGAATGTAGACAGTAACAGTCCTAAAATGGAAGTACAACAAAGAGTTAACAGCAATTGTCCCCTGCCACCCTTCCACTTTCTGTACAATCCATGCTCACGCTTTCTATCACAGCTCTGTCTGCTCTTCTTATTTTTTTGGGATTTGCAGTCTGGGGAACGGATTAAACAGAATCACTCGATCACAAATTAATCTGTTATCTCTGCATTACACCCTTTCCTCCTCCTCTCACTTCTTTTTTTTCTCTGCTATAATAACATTTAACAGAATCCCACTGGCTGTCTCTGGCTTCTGTCCAGGGACCTGTCTGTGTGACGTAAGCAGAGACTACTTAAAGGGAGATTACAGGCAGTAAGACAGTGCGCGCAGCCTTCCCGAGCAGGGACACCTCTGATCATCACGCTGAGATTACATTGAGTACAGGTCACCTACACCCGGTGGCTTCCCCCAGAGAAGGTGAAAAGCCTCCCGTCGAACCAGGTCTCCGATGTACAGCAATGGGAGAATGGACTATACTAGAAAGACTTCTAGAGGCTGCTGTGCAACAGCACAGTACTATGATAGGAAGGTAAGAATTCTTCCAAAACTACAAAACCAAAAGAGACTTTGCAAAGTGGAATCTACTGATCCTTATCGAATCGGATAGAACTAGCAGCACTAAGGACTATTAATTTTAGAATGTTTTCTATTAACGCCTTGTACAGTTCATCTTGCTTGTGGTTAGCATTGGTTTCTGTTTAGGAAATATATATTTTTCAGGATTGCATGGCGAGGGAGTGATTTGGAACCTTACTTATGCATGTTAAGCTCTGTGGAATTAATAGCGCTATATAAGTGAATAATATTATATTTGGCATTTGTCCATTGTAGACTTTGCTGACTAAGCTTTGCCACAGACCCCCGAACCAGTAGTAGCCCAGCTGCCTAAATGTGATTGATGGCTCTCATTAGTATCAGGTGCATGCTGCATATAATCACTGGGGGTTGGTGTGGACCAGCTGGGGCTGGTGAGAAGGAGCATTCATATGGAAAGTTTATCCATTTCGTCAAATGATACATTTGGAAATGAGAGCGTTAATATCACACAGAGATGAAATGTTGTCGAGGCTGCAGAGAAAAACTCAGACACAAAACTGCCTTTGGTTACTACATTTTCTAAGTTCGGAGGCACCTGCAATGACCTACAAATTGAAGGGTTTAGAGTTTTCTCTGTCTTTCACGCTTACTGTAATTATTATACATCTTTTCACAAATTACATGTACAGGGCAATGTGGCAACCATTTCTTTTATTTAAATTATAGAAAACGGTACAGACTCTTGTACTAACAACTTGGGAAGGCAAGTAATTATAATTACAAATACCATCGTGGGGTCTTCAGAGCCCTTAAGGCGCAGAACATCTGTATTCAATATATTAATATGCATCATTAAGACAGAGCCTTAGATAAAGCTACAGCGCCAGATTTATATAAAGAGTGCCAGTTAGAAAAATAATAACTTATACAGACTGCAATACTGCTAAAATCATTATTGATATACAGATCCAAGATGGAAAAGTTAGGGCATCAGTAAAACACAAAATCTCACGCAATTTGTATAAGAAAAACTTACTTGTACCTAAACGGGTAATGGTATTTCCATGCCAAAAACTCAATGCTAGTAGTCCGGAGAGCTTGCTATTTGTTACCATCTTTTCAGTTATTTATTAAAACTTATTAACATTAAGTATTTTCCAACATTTCTTCAATAGAAGATTGCTACTATTACAGGACAGATTTAATTAAGAATTTAGATGCCCAATCTAAAAAAAAAGTAAAACAAAATCCTACCATTGGGGAATATGAAATTATTATAACCACAAAGTGAAACTATATGGGTTGGTTTTAATTGCCCATATATTTGGGGTAAAGTAGTGGTATAGAAAGCAATCCAGTAATCTCACAAGACATTTAGTGCCCAAATCAAAGCAGTAGATTGCAGTATTTTTATGCATGGTGTACAATATTCTACATTTCCACCAAGGATGTGACATTTACAATAAATAACTTACTATATGGTCTTATAGGGAGTGATGTGAATCTGTTAATGCTATCGTGCACATCCAAAGAGCACAATTCTGCGGATGGTGGAGTGAATTTTTTTCCTGGCAATGACAGAGTGCACTGTAAGTGCAGCCAATGAGAGTTCCCCTGCAGGAGCAGCTTCAGCACTGGACAGCTCCTCATACACATCAATGTGAAAGAACAACCTTTTCCCCGCAAAGATGCTTGGGAAAAGAAAATATCCCATGGCCAATTATCCCAACCAAAAATATCTGCACTCAGCCTAAGGTGCTTCATTGTCATGTTGTTGCTGTCATGTTCTCTTGACCCTTTAATTGCCAGGGGGCCCTTGTCAAGTGTTGCCACTCAATGCGCTGCTGAACCTTCTGGCGATGAAAGCGTTAAGGAAGCAGCTGTATCACACAACTTAGGAATTATTTTGCATTCTGCAAGGACAGAGTTCTTCCTTTGAACTCACATACACTTTAAGGAATTAAATACATTAGCTCCTGCAAATATATATTTCCTTCATTTAAAAGCACCATAATATTTCAAATTTAGAATGCTCTCAGTGGGAGAAGCAAAATGACAATCTTGTAGTTGTGAAGCATTTTCATGGCTAACAAAAATAAAGTAATTGATGTTACACAGCAAGCTTTCCAGAATTCTCACTTTCTTCATCAGGCATGGTATAACTAAATATTAGAAGAAACACAAATCTATATATACACATAACCAGAGCAGATGCAAGGTATAATAAATGGACATTTAAATAAACATTGATTTTAGAGAGAGTCCTTAATTAGCCAGGCTTCGTGGTGTGAGTTTTTATGGTCGCCAAAACCTTTCTTTCTACTATTTGGAATTTATTGACAGCTGTCAAGTTAAACATCATTAATTGATAGTTAATTATTTCGCAAATATGTAGGATGAACCCAATGTAGATACATTATGTGGATACAAGGATGTTTCCATTATCATGATAACTGTGATCTAGGGCAGCAGGTATGACAGATCTGTTTATGAACCTTGATTTTGCCTTAAGTGTACTGATGATCACATGTCATACGGAAGATGAACATTGTTCATTATGTGGTATAGTAAATAGACAAAGTACATAATATCCAATAGGTCTACATGACAGCAATTACTTACATGATGAACTGTCTTCCAAAGAAGCTTATGATTGATGGGTTCTTCTGATATAGCAGTATACATTAATTACAATACTGTATATTCACAAAAGCTTAAAACTATCTCAACCCTTATGCAACATGAGCAGCAAAATACGCAAGCAGAGCTCAGAAACTGGAAAGGAAATAGTAATGTTTAAAACATTATTTTAACTTGGCAACTTATTACTTGCAGTTCGGCACAATGCAGAACTGTACCATTTTTAATTTGTTAAAGCAGGTAAATCCATTCAATTGTTAACAACCGTGCAGTTTTGACAATCAATCAACAATCAATCTGATTTTAGCTTCAGTCAATTTCAAAACACAGCAATCTGTGCATTTCACAACGGAACGTGACAGTGAGCAGACAGTGCGGCTGCACACCCTCTACGACAACACACACCCTTGCTGAGGAAAGTGCGGATAGTTTCCCTGCAATACTGTTCTGCCGTTGACCCCCGTTGGGTGTTCTTGGCATAACGGGTTCAGCCGCAGTGTAGTCTCACTCTAAGGTCATGTTTACATTGAGAGGTTTATTAGCAGTTCAATGAACATGAGTTTTTCAATTGGAAACTCTCCTGTTTTGAAGAGTTTTTGAAGGAATTCTTGTGAAGTGGTTTTGGAAGAGTTTTAATCTCCCTGACGTGTTTATGAAGCCTTTAAATTGGACAGTGCCTAGTTTGGAGAGGTTTTACTTTAAGACATGAACTCTGTTTTACTCCAGTCACTTCAGGAAAAAAACCAAAAGCTCAACAAACTCCCCCATAAGAAAAGCAAAGTGGATTTCACTTAGAAATAAATTGGAAGAGTTTTCAAGTTATTCCTAAAATATTTTCGGCTCACAAAAATAAAATCTCCTCAAAACTCAGTGTGAACCTAGCCTAAGGATATGTGCACACATCATTTTTAGAGCAGAAATTCTCCAAATCAGAAAACCCTAAAAAATCTTTTGTTTCCACTCAGTTTCTGCTCCAAAAACGTAGCCAAATATTGTACAATGAGTTCACATTGAGTTTTTCTTTGTCGAGATTTCGGAGCAGAAACTAAGTGGCTATGCATATAGTGTTTTTCAAGACGTTTTTGGAGCAGAAACTCCATGTTTTTACAGTGGGTTCTGAGATTTTCCACTCCAAAAAGAGTTTGTGTACACATATCCATAGAGGATTTTGAAAACTGTAGCAGCTGGCATGTGCCATATTTTTCAGGTTCTCTTTTATCGGAGACTGTATATAAGTTGTAGTTGAAACTTGACTTGTTAGTAATAAATGTTGATTGCTACATTATCTGACTTGCATAGTAAACGCATGTCTGTTTCAGGATGAATATTAGTAGTTGAGCCAAGCACCAGTCAAAAATATATCACTTAAACTATTGACTTTGTGCCAAAACCTGTCCCTGAGACAGCATTGATAAATTTGCCTTCTCGTAGAATAAACTGTCTGCTGTGTAATTATCAGCATCTTTCTTTAGATGTATGCATCTTCATTAGCAGAACCTGCTTAACCCATTGTGTTGTCTTTCAGGATCCTGCTGACTGTGGTTGTCATCTTTAGGATTCTCATAGTTGCCATTGTAGGAGAGACGGTTTACGATGATGAGCAGACGATGTTCGTCTGCAACACTCTCCAGCCAGGGTGCAACCAGGCATGCTATGACAGGGCCTTTCCAATCTCCCACATCAGATACTGGGTGTTCCAGATCATTTTGGTCTGCACTCCAAGCCTATGTTTCATCACATATTCTGTCCACCAGTCTGCTAAACAGCGGGAAAGACGATACTCTACAGTATATCTCACTTTGGATAGAGACCAGGACACTGTGAAAAGGGAAGATAGCAAAAAGATCAAGAACACCTTGGTCAATGGTGTCCTACAAAACACAGAAAACTCAACCAAGGAGGCTGAACCAGACTGCTTAGAGATAAAGGAGATACCAAACCCATCAATAAGAACCACCAAATCCAAGATGCGGCGCCAGGAAGGAATCTCAAGATTTTATATAATTCAGGTGGTTTTTAGAAACGCTCTGGAAATTGGCTTTCTTGTTGGACAATATTTCCTATATGGGTTTTATGTGCCCTCTCAGTACGAGTGTGACAGGTATCCCTGCATCAAAGAGGTGGAGTGTTATGTATCCCGGCCAACAGAGAAGACCGTCTTTCTGGTTTTTATGTTTGCAGTCAGTGGCCTCTGTGTTATTCTTAACTTAGCCGAATTGAATCACTTGGGCTGGAGAAAGATTAAGATGGCAGTCCGAGGTGTACAGGCCAAAAGAAAATCAATTTATGAAATCAGAAACAAAGACTTGCCCAGGATGGGTGTGCCTAATTTTGGCAGGACTCAATCTAGTGACTCAGCCTATGTGTGAGGACGGATGTATCAAAAATCAGCAGCTGAACGCTGGGCCCATGCAGCATGAGGAGTGGGAGGGGAGGGTGTCTGATTAATGGAATGCCCTTGGACTTGATTGCCATTGCAATGCAGAAATGTGCTGGCTGGAAAAGTTATTATCAATCAGTAGCAGATGCCAGTGATTTAATTGGCGGAAGTCTCTGGCTGGTTATTATGTTTCAATACTACATTTGATAGCACACCCTTCCATATAGCAATACAGAATACCAAGTACAAAAGCCTCCTGTATGTCTCAGTCACAGAAGGTACGGTTACATTACCAAGTGCTACCTACAATATGCAGAAAAAAACTTGACAATGCTGCTACTTGTACCAAGACTGAAAGACTCAAAACCATCCGAAAAGCCATGGTGGTTTCTCACACCTTTAAAAGGGAATCAGTCACCATATTTAACCTATTAAACTATGATTCTGGGAATACAGATTACAGACTGCTGAAAAGAGTGATACCTGTATGCCTCATATTAGATGCCTTGTTATGGATAAATAAACTTTTATTACTTTATGTAAATGAGCTGTTCCAGGCTAGGGTGAGGATGTTGCTGTTATATACACAGAGGTGTTACCAGTGTGATGTGCGATGGCCACTCTCTGCCCTCCAGTTCTCACTATAGATCTGTGTGTGATTATACCTGACAAATCTGCAGGTTCCTCTCAGATTCATCCTCCATCTCACAGGCAGACAGGGCTACAATATTGCTACAATACAGCAGAGCTCAGAGAGATGCAAACATTTAATTTCTACTGAAATGTAATTTCTCCTGTTCAGAGTGAGTTACTTGTCTCACACTGGAAACTTTCCATTTTATTTAAAATAGTCCCTGGAGGCAGAGTTATATTCCAGGCAACATCCTCCCCATAGCCTGGAAGAGATCATTCACATAAAGTGAAAAAAGAGGATTTCCCCACAACAAGGCATCTGATAAGAGGCGTATAGGGAGTACTTTTTTTTTTTCAGCAGTCTATAACCTCTATGCCATAACAACAGTTTAGATAGGTCAAATGTGGTGACAGTCTTCTTTAAGGTCATTAGAGGTCCATACTGGAAAATGTCAAAAGCAGCAACCCTTGAAACACCCCCTCACTCCACCCAACTCCACTAACAGGAGTGATCTCTAAAGAGGTGTCTTAAAAAAAAACCTACTACTGCCAACTCCGCCACGATCACACACTGAATCTACTTTCAGGTAGGTTCAAAGGTCAGTTATGGTAATCCCTCAATACCGAAGAAGAATTTTTATCCTATGGAGCAGATTAACTTTTTGATGATAATCTGCTCAATAGGAAAAAAAAATAGACTATATATTTCCATATTCTACACTTTTCATGCCTTCTCTTTATAACTATGGAAAAGAAGCACATGTTTGTAAAACTACTCAGTTCACCTCAATCTATCACCCTGCCATAAAACTAAACATATATAGGAGATATTGTAGAAAAAATGAATAAATGGTATATTACTGATTTTACAAGCCTAAAATAACCTACTGATTCCCTGCATGCCATAAAAAAAGCTTTCCAGTCTAAGCCACACACATGGAATGTATGGGGAGCAAAACAAAGACAAAAGCATAAAACGGCTCCTTGTGCATGTGTCCTTTCTGCATGTTCAATTTCTAGCCTGCTTGTATTAACCCCAAAATAGGAACAACAAAAAAAAGTGCTCACTCTCCACTCCGTCATCTCCACTAATCCCAACATATGATTCTAGCTCTCAAAATGGGTTGGTGCACCTCCGTACCGAATTTATCCTTAAGGTATATGTCTTTTTAAACAGGAACCTCATTGAAACACTTTATCACGTGAAAGAGCATCCGGTTACATCTGCAGTAGGCGAGAACACATCCAGAGAACAAAAGTAAAGCACTTCTCATCCCAGTGCAAATCTATCCGTACAGCGCAGTCTTCCTGCCGGGTCATTAATACAGTGCAGAATATTTTTTTTTTTTTCTTAATTCAGAAATACTAGAAGATATCTTCTCTAAATACCTCTGTCTGCATCTCTGTAATGGTGCAATCCTCATTGACCTTGACACGCAGATTGCTTAGTGTGCTGTCCTGCTTCTCTCGTTCATGTTACGCTGAGGCTTAAAGATTCCTTGAAGCATTCTTCTTGAGCGCAGTCACACTCTGGGAGAAGAAAAAAAAAAGAAATGAATATGTCCACATTGTTTCCAGACACTGCAGGGTATTGACCTACATAATTCGGCAATTTTCTGACTCCAAAATGCTCTTGATTCTGGTTACAAATTAATACATTTATGTGAAAGCAGATGAACTGAGATTTAGGTCCCCAGAGTCTACATCGGTTCAGAATCCTCTGTAAACACTAGGAGAATACATGTATGTACAATGTACAGGGGATATAAAGGGTAAGATTTCTCCTTCTGGAGAGTGACATGCCAGTATGAGGAGACTCCTGCAATGCTCATCTGGGAAATTAAATATGCAAATTGCCTCCTTAAAGAGGACTTTAACTGCAGTGCCACCTATTGGAAGTAGCGATCCTAAACGTCAATATCAACCCTTCAAAGGGGTTGTGCCACGAATAATTTAATCAATAGATTATAGAATGAAAATTAATTCAACAATTTGATCTGTTAAAAATTTTTTTTTCTGTTCTGAGATATTCTTATAAATGTGCTCCTGTGTAATGTATGTGTACGACCATAGAGGAACACATTGGATATACCACAGCTCGTGGGTAGTGTGGGGGAGTAAGAGAGTTTATAGACATTACAGCTGGGGATCACAGAATATATGAGTATACAAACATTACAGCCGGGGATCACAGAATATAAGAGTATACAGACATTACAGCTGAGGATCAGAGAATATTAGAGTATACAGACATTACAGCCGGGGATCACAGAATATAAGAGAATACAGACATTACATCCGGGGATCACAGAATATAAGAGTATACAGACACTACAGCCAGGGATCACAGCTGATTCTTTCTGTGATGAAAAACATGTCATTGCCTGTTTAAAGACTTGTTTTTAATTACAGAAAGAATCAGCTGTGATCTTCTCTTTTACTTCCTCCCCTGCCCAGGAGCTGTGGTATATCCGACTGGTTCCTGCATGGTTGGACACATCCATTACACAGGGGCACATTTGTAAGAATATCTTGGGATAGGAACATTTTTATTTCACACATCCATTTGTGGAAATTATTATAATTCCAATATCTATTAATTAAAATGTACAGTTGTTCATGGCATAGCCCCTTTAACGAGAAAGGGTTGCAGTATGACAAGATTCAATAATCTAGTTTGCAAAGGATGCACAGCCTCTAGTTGTCCGACATGACACCTCACTTGCAATTGTCTCAGTCTGTAAATGCAAGATAAAAAAAACAGGACAGCAAATTATTTTCTAGGAGAAAAACCTCTTCCCTCTTGTAGTAGGCACAGCTGTGACCCGCATCAATTTGTGTCTGCTACTCAAAGTCTGAAAGGCTTGAAATAGATACCAAAGTATATATTTTTTTACATTTATGTGGATATATTGCTCACAGCAAATACTTTAGATTGAAATCTTAAAAGAAACAAACTTCATGTTTTTTATGTTTTCCATTGGGTACACATAGGTTTGGTGCCTCATGGTGAAGCTATAGAATAGCAATGGTGAATTCCCAAATGCACAAACCCCATCATTATTATCATCATCAAGAGATGGATTTATTTTGTGATCACTGCTACTTTAAAGAGGACCTGTCACCAGGTTAAAGTGCACAGTTAAGCAAGAAGACAAAATATGGTAAAACATGTCGGCAGTCACTACAAACTGACAAAAGTGGCCATTTTTGCTCCTATATTATCCCTCTGCTTCCCCTGAGTATTCTGTTTTTCTAAATTAGCTATTTATTTTTAGAGATATAAGCCATTATATATAGTGCGAGCTGTGACTTTAAGGGTTCCTTGGGGGCGTGTCTTTAGGCTACTGTACATTACCCCATGAACCACACCCCCAAGGAGACGATCTTATAGATTAGCACTACATAAACAGGCTCATGTTGTTGGAATTGTATGAAGAATTTTTAGAAAAGCAAAACAAAGATACTCAGGAGAACAGCAGTAAAAACTGGCCACTTATGACCTGGTGAAAGGTCCCCTTCAATTCTACTGATGTGAAGCTGGGCTTTATTGGGTACTATGATGTAACCTTAAAATGCTTGAGTATGAAGGATTTTTTTCTGAAAAGTACAGAATTCAAAAGTTAGAAAAGCTCTGACTGCTTAAGTGCTCCTTGCTTATAAGCTAGTTATAACCATAGGGCCACAACTTGCCAAATTTGATCAAATGGCTCTATAGTCAATGTCCACGTGTTACACAAACTTTATAGCTAATCCATGATATAGATGTCCTGTATGTATCTCAGTAGGCTTCAAGTTCTTTATTGTATCAGAGTACCATAGTAATGTGCTCTTCTAGCATGAAATGGGGCTGCATGGACTGAGCAATTTTATTTTTTTATTTTATTATTATTTTTGCATTGTGGATATTCCACATTCGCCATTGAAATTATGCCTGTTTGTTTCTACCGTAAACCTTAACTGTTGAATGCACCTTCAGTAGAGATCAAGTCACCCCCTTTGCGGCACCTGCAGTGCCAGGAGGGCATTGTGCATTGTTCTGTGATACACTGACGATGCCAAATGAGAACTGTGTTACATCTGGCTCTGACATCTCGCATATGAGTAGTGAAGAAGAAAGATCTGCAGAGTATAGACAGCTGAAATAAGGATACATTACGCTATAGTCTCTACAGTTAGCCCTGTGCCTAATTTGGGGGTGCTCAATGTACCCTTCTGCTCATATTCACTGCATACTTTTTATGTTGAAAAAACAACCAGAGGGCTAATGTGTATAAAAACAAAAAATGCCCATCCATTTGGTTCACCCCATGAACAACGGTGGGTTGAAATAGGCACATGCTCAAATTTTGTTTCTTGCCTGCATGAGACCCAACGCGTTTTGTACAGAGTTACACTGATATAAGCACAAGCTGTAAGAATAATAGATTTGTTGCATAACTCAACTGGATCAAAGGTCTAGAGAAGATAATAACTACAAAGAGATAATCTCAGGTTGTAAACATAATGGTGTCGCTGCTTGTTCCCAATGCTCATGGATCCATATCTATACATTTATTTATTTTTTTACATTGTATGATAATTGTACAGATGGTTCTTTTTACAAGGTCAGTCCTGTGTACAGCTAGTTATTGATTGCCAAATACTCCACATGTCCTGGATGTTCTTTAAAAGAAAAAATGAATGTCCTACTGAGATCAGGATGCTAGTATAAAAATCGCGTGTCCACATTAATCTCCGAAGTTCACAGAAGGCCAGCATTTTAACAACACCGTATCAGACAATCAATTCTTGTAGTAATCTCAGGGCATGAAAAGAAGGGTTGATATCTAGAATTTTAAATCTTCTGCCTGTAAAATTCACTGTTTTTAAATGGACTGTCCTTTACATGTCATGCTAATCGATTGTAACTGTGACAAATAATTACATTAAAGAAAGTGGGCCTATAGGGAACCTATGTGAACCCCTCGCAATGAAAAGGACAGAGTAATAGTGTAGTATGGAGCCTTCCCAAACCTGAAGATAGGGGGGAAAAAAATGAAGTAATCCAGTTACCATAATAGTAGAAGGTTTCTGCTATAAAAACATGAAAATATATATAAAAGCTACTCCTACGCGTTTCAAGGGCAGTATATGCTCGAAACGCAAAGACCTTGCTTTAATATATTTTAAACTGTTTCAATAAAGATATGTTTTTATAAGTAGATAATAGTGATGAGTGAATAGTTCGGTATTCTGGTTCAGATTGCTTTTACTGAATACTTTGAATTGTTTCAGTATTCGTTCTGAATAACAAAGTCAAAGGGGAACTCACTCGAATATAAATACTGGAACAGTTCAAAGTATTCGGTAAGAGCAATGCAAACCCGAACACCGAACTCTTCACACATCACTAGTAGATATCTTCTCCTATTGCAAAATGTAGATTACTCCATTGATCCTATCTTTAGCTATCCACCTAGGAGTTGGCCCTGGGCTTAATTGTACACTGCATCCGGGTTAGTTGTCTACTTGGACTGGTGCACTGATAAATAACTTTATGAACATTACACTTCCCAAAGCCTTTTAAAGTGATCATCGTTTTAGGTCTTTGATTATTTCTAGATCTTTACTTTTAAATAAAAGTGAGGGAATGGATCATAGACAGTAAAAAATAAATAAAAGAAAGCCTCTACTTTGGGAACTTTCCTCCCTCCCCCCCCCACCCAAAAGCTCAGCTGGGGCCTGTTCTAATTTACTTTTTTAAGAAAAAAAATATATCTATATAAAAGAACTGGCCCGAGATACATCGCTTTTGGTTACTGTCCAACAGCTTGCATATATTTTATTTGTTACTCCATTTTTCTTGAAATTTGATTGAGTGATGAAAGCTGCTCTATGTATTCCTATGAACTCCATCTATCATGCTACAAAAACACTGTATAGCCCAAGTCTTAGGACTCGTGCAGTTGGCAGTATTGTAATATGCTCTTGGCACTAAATATATGTTCTCCATATTGAGTAACATTTTAGGCTATGTTCAAACTGAGGATTTTGAGGAGTTCAAAAACCAAACTACGACTCTCTAGTTTTGGGGAATTTTTTGGGGAGTTTTTTTTCCTGCAGAGATATTGATAAATTTTAGAAGATTTTTCTTCCCTAAAGAGTGTTCTTTTTAGCCTTTTGATTTGACAAATGTCTAGTTTGGAGAGGTTTCCTCTTCAAAGTGACAAACTTTCTTCTTTCCACTATGCAAATTGCCTCTTCAATATTGACCCTATAAAGAGCTTTGCCACAAGACTTTGGATATTATCCAAACCAGAATCTCAATTTGCAGACATAGTGTTTCAGAGCATTTGCTCCTCGTCAGTGCAAAGTATGAGTTCTGATCTGGCTAGGTGAGAGGCTCAGATTGCAAAATAAGAAAGAGAGAGGGGCGCAATGTGTAGGATTATCATGAACATAAACAGTGGCAAGGAACAGGTGGTTGCTCACCTTCCAGGGTTGTGCAAACCCTGCACAACCTGGTTATCAGCTATGTGATGGCCCCTGCTGTGTTAATCCTCCTGATATCACCGCCGCAGTTCTGGGTATAACGGCCGTCCGGTCACGTGGTGTGGCCGCCGGAATTGCGTCACCGCAGGTCCTCCAGCGCTCGTCTCTTGTTGCCAGGCGACGCCAGGACCTTGCGGTGATATGGTGGTAGCGTGTTCAGCTGCTACTGCTGCTTCTCCCTCAGAGAGGGAAAGGGTATATTGTATATGGATATAAGCGATCTATTAGAAGCGATTTGGACACAGACTTCAGGAGGCTTAGATGATATTGAATGGACCTTTATTTCCTCCCCTCTACAGCTCCACAACGCGTTTCGATAGAAATACTATCAGGTGGTATAGCACCTGATGAAGATAGCAATTCTATCAAAACACGTTGTGGAGCTGTGGAAGGGAGGAAATAATGTCTGTTCAATATCATCTGAGCCTCCTGAAGTCTGTGTCCAAAGTGCTTTTAATAGACTGCTTATATCCATTTACAAGAGGCTCAGATTGGGAATACTCAGATTATTTCCACTAGGCATTTTTCAAAACCTCTGCAGGACAAAAAAGTTTCCAAAACTCCTCATATCAACTGCAAAATTAATTTGACATAAAACAGAATTGTAAAAGTTTTGCAAGAGTTTTTAGGAAGGATTTTGGAAACGATCTGCTCAGAAAAATGTACAAAGAAAACTTAGTGTGAACATCCCTTTAGGCTTTGTGCACATGGAGTCTTTTTGTTTAAGGACCAGAAACCAGGCATGTGCATACTGAACCTTTTTTGCTGAGTTATTGGATCAGTAACTCAGCAGTACCTCCACATTTTTGAGGATTCTTGAGATTTAGAGGAGGATTTGGAGAATTTCCATTCAGTTTCCTGCTAAAAAAAAAATTCCATGTGCACATAACCCATTTTACAGCCTTCTGCACCGTCAAAGGCTTGCGGGATATAGTATCATGTAGTTATGATGATGGGATGGGATTTATAGTCCTGGAGTGTAAAGATGTAAAATGGAGCTACGGTGTACTGTGACTCACTTTCCTATACAGTGCTCTCCGACACATTGGTGGCTTATAGAGCATGCTTAAGATGAAGTCTACTAAACTATACAAGTCTGTGTATGGAGATCTGTGAAAGTGTTAGGAGATTCCTCTCGACCCTCTCTCCCTCCATCTTTTGGTTCAGAGCACTGAAGTGTATCCATCGATCCATCTCTGATAAATGGTGCTATGTCACACGCTTCCACCCACAAGTGGTAGCGCTACTTGGATTTAATGGCCAAGAAACTTTCTAGAACAGCATCTATTTGTATAACACTCAAAACCCGACCTCTTTCTCCAGGGTACAAAATCACCAGCATTTCTGCTGCAGCTCTGCCCTCTTGATTTAATCCCTTGGCTGCTACACAGGAGAGAGGCACCCTGTTCCAGAAAACAGTGCTCACCCTTCAGCAGACAACGGGTTAAGTGCCATAGATTTCACGTCAAGCTCCATTCAGTCTCAGTGTCACAGGACATTTTATACTCACCTTTGTATATTGTATATGGAATTGTTTCATACAATAAAGCAACAATGTAATATTCAGCAGATAATAAAGTACTTGCCTTTTTTGTAAAATGATTTGTGTCCTCGCATTATTTTCCTGACTGCTTTATCCTTGCTCTGCAATTTTTCATCAAGGTGCAGAGCTGCAGGCGGCTTTTTAATTAACAAACACCAGTTTATTTAATTGGATGCAGATTCTGCATGGACAATATGAAGCCAGGCCAGAATGGAGGATTCTGCCATATACTCAGAGGTGTGGGGCAGACTGAGCTCTGCAGAAGTCGCTTCCAATGTTCCTGCTGGCAGGTAATAATACACGGTAAGATACTTATCAACAGCCATGTTAATCTCTGGAGAAAATCACCTTCTGTCCAATAGAAGGTCTTTTTATGTATATGTGTAGTAATAATGCCATGTGCACACAGTGATTTGGTGAGTTTTTTACCTCAGATTTTGTAAGGCCAGAGATGCACATGGTGAGTATTTGGGGAGTTCTTTTTTACCTCAGTATTTGTAACGCCATGAGCACACATGGAGTATTTGGTGAATTTATTACCTCAGAATTTGTAATTCCATGTGTACATGTTCAGTGTTTGGCGAGTATTTTTTAGCTTTTTGTAGCCAAAACCAATAGTGGGTGATAAATACAGAAGTGGTGACATGTTTCTATTATACTTTTCTTCGGATTGTTGCACTCCTGGTTTTGGCTACAAATGAGGTAAAAAATTCATCAAATACTCAATGTATGCATGTGGCCTTACAAATACTGAGGTTAAAAAAAAAAAACTCACCAAATACTCAACGTGTGCAAGTGGCCTTATAAGGAACCATTGTTGGGCACATGGACAGTATTTGAGTTTTTTACCTCAGTATTTGTAGGATAAAACCAGGAGTGGATGATAAATACAGAAGTGGTGACGAGTTTCTATTATACTTTTCCTCTGATTGTAAGACAAAAGCGGGAGTACAATAAATACTGAGGTAAAAAAACTCACCAAATACTTTACATATGCTCATGGCCTTATAATACTTTCTCTCCGATTGTTCCACTCTTGGTTTTGTCTTATAGATACTGAAGTAAAAAAAACTCCGTGTGCACATGGCCTAACAAATACTGAGGTAAAAACGTACCAAATACTCATCATGTGCACGTGGCCTAACAAATACTGAGGTAAAAACGTACCAAATACTCATCATGTGCATGTGGCCTAACAAATACTGAGGTAAAAACTTACCAAATACTCATCATGTGCACGTGGCCTAACAAATACTGAGGTAAAAACGTACCAAATACTCATCATGTGCATGTGGCCTAACAAATACTGAGGTAAAAACGTACCAAATACTCATCATGTGCACGTGGCCTAACAAATACTGAGGTAAGTACTCACCAAATACTCATCATGTGCACGTGGCCTAACAAATACGGAGGTAAAAACGTACCAAATACTCAACTAGTGCACGTGGCCTTACAGAGAACCACTGTTGGGCACACATTGAGTATTGGGTGAGTTTTTTACCTCACTATTTGTAGCCAAAACCAAGAGTGGAAGAAGCAGATTAAAAGAATAATGGAAACATGTCACCACTTCTGTATTTATCACCCATCCAAGATTTTTATCCTACAAATACAGAGTTAAAAAAAAAAAAATGCTCAATATGTGAATGTGGCTAAGGGTGCTTTCACATCAGCGTTTTTCGTAATTCGCGGCAGATGCGGTGAAAAAAACGCATCTGCCGCGTTTGCCGCATAACGGTTCCACTTGCGGCACGGTTGCGTTTTTTTCCATAGGAAGTATAGGGGGACTTGCGGCAGATGCGGCAAGTGCGGTTTTGCACTTGCGGCAGGTGCGGCAGCGAAAAAAACCGCGGTCAGCCGCGGTTTTTTTCGCTGCCGCACCTGCCGCAAGTGCAAGACCGCACTTGCCGCATCTGCCGCAAGTCCCCCTATACTTCCTATGGAAAAAAACGCAACCGTGCCGCAAGTGGAACCGTTATGCGGCAAACGCGGCAGATGCGGTTTTTTCACCGCATCTGCCGCGAATTACGAAAAACGCAGATGTGAAAGGGCCCTTAACTGTATGACAAATATCTAGTAACACAGCAAATTATTCAGCATTTTATTCTGGTTATCTGTACTACAAATATTGCAAAACCCCTTACATACCTTGTGCAAAATAATTAAGGACTATAAGGGCCCTTTCACATCAGCGTTTTTCATAATTCGCGGCAGATGCGGTGAAAAAACCGCATCTGCCGCGTTTGCCGCATAACGGTTCCACTTGCGGCACAGTTGCGGTTTTTTCAATGTAAAGTATAGGCGTACTTGCGGCAGGTGCGGCAAGTGCGGTTTTGCACTTGCGGCAGGTGCGGCCGCGAAAAAAACCGCGGCTTACTGCGGTTTTTTTCGCGGCCGCACCTGCCGCAAGTGCAAAACCGCACTTGCCGCACCTGCCGCAAGTACGCCTATACTTTACATTGAAAAAACCGCAACTGTGCCGCAAGTGGAACCGTTATGCGGCAAACGCGGCAGATGCGGTTTTTTCACCGCATCTGCCGCGAATTATGAAAAACGCTGATGTGAAAGGGCCCTAAAAAAAATGATCTTATTTAAATTGTATTGGAGCAGCTGTTGGAACGGGCGTCTGACAGAATAGGTAATGGGTGTTAGGGACAAGTTACAAAGAAGGCAATCTATTATGTTTTAGATTCATATAGGGATATGATTAAATTTAAAGGGTCCTTAAACCCACTCACAACAAAATATGCATGTAAAAGTGAATTTTTATTTAACATATAAATAATGCAAGAAATAACAATGGATTACAATAAAGAACAACAAATACAACAGATATCAGGTGGACACGATGGAAATATACAGATATCGGTACAGTTTATATGATCATACATAGAGTGAACTCAGTATTTTATGTATATGCCGTATGTATGTTGCTAATGAAGAATAAAATAAATCAGATATTTGTGCCAGGGCCAACAGCATAAGTTCATATATGGCTACTCCATAAATACAGCTTCACTGATGTCAATCCCTTCTTTCGGATTATTTAGTAAGTGTGTAAATTACTATTAACACGTATGTGCAAATTACAGGCTCAAAGCATAGAAGCAAACATGCTTCTGTGTAAAGACTTAAACAGCAGATTGGTATCTGGATATCACAAGCTGATATATAGTTTTATAAGACTGTGTAATTCATTAATAAAGGGACAAAAGACCGGACAATTTGTAATAGAGCAATGTTATAATATGCAAACAAAGGTAGTTGATTGCCGTAGGAAAGAAAGTAATATATATGAGCCTGGAGAACTTAAAGAGGACCTGTCACTCCCCCTGGTGCTATGCAAACTGAATTCAGCGTATCTGCTGCACTCAGGGAAGGGGTCCCCCATGTCTCTAGCCCCCTGTAAGTTGTAAAAAAGACTTTATAAAGTGTATAGATAAGGTGTCCGGAGGGACTTGCTCAGTAATGAGTCCTCGCTGCTCCCTAGTGTCCTCCCTGCCTCCAGCCCTCTCTGTGCTGCCTATTTTATGTTTTTCCTCCTCATCCACTCATGCACCTCATCGGTTTAAGTGACGCAGGCGCAGAGCGAGCAAAGGGCTGGTGCGGTCCCGGCAGCTGAAACGCCTCCTGCTGGCGATGTCAGGGCCGAAGCCCGCCCTGCATACAGCATAATCTTGAGCAGGGCGGGATCCGGCGCTGACGTTACTGGCAGGAGGCGTTTCAGCTGCCAGGACCGCAACAGCCCATTGCTCGCTACGCGTCTGCATCACTTAAGCCAATAAGGCGCATGAGCGGGCGAGGAGGGGAGACACACAGAGGAGGTGGGGAGGACACTAGAGAGCAGTGAGAACTCCATACTGAGCAAGTCCCTCCGGACTCCCTATCTATACACTCTCTAAAGTGTTTTTTTTTACAACTTACAGGGGGGGCTAGAGACATGGAGGGAGAGGGGGCGTGACCTAATGGTAATGGTGTAGGGTTTTACCTATGCTCTCCCCACAACAATAAGCGACTGGGCTAAATGCCCGAAAAAAGGACTTTGACAACTGAAAAAAGATCTACTATCAAGCTGGTAATCACCTTGGGAACGTTTTGTTTGGGTCAGTGGTCACTTTTAAGAAGAATTCTCCTCAGAGTCCAGTCATCAAATTTGCCTGAGGTAAAGGATTGTGCTGTCACCTCATGAATAATGGCTGCCTAGTCACCTCATAATATCTTCATTGCCTAATACTCCCCAAATTTTATATAATTAGGCTTCAAATCTCTCAGTATACTGAAAGAAACTTTGAGAGATAGCCTGTGTGACTATTCCATTGATTTCCATGATTTGGGCACCTCTGACAGACATCTGACAGGCATCCGACAGGCTTCCATTGGCAGCAATATTGTACCTCTTAATTTCTAGGGTGTTCCTCTACAGGAGGTTACCCTGAGATAGTCTGAACACTCCTAACCTATTTTTGGATTGGCACCTATGATTTTAGACTTTTCCTGTCAAAAAATCCAAGATTCAGCATTTCTCTTAGAGCTTTGTGCTTTGCTGTGCCACCCTAATTTCTTCTCAAAACCCTTTGGAGCGTTGTCCTGGGTCTCCCCAGACCCCCCTGAACTATTTTTGGACTAGTATTGTTTGTTTTGTGGTTTTTATTGCCAGAAACCTACAGCTTCAGTGCTCCTGTGGATAAAACCGATACTTAAGAACTTTACTTATGCATATTGCGTAGCTCCTGTTTAATCCATTGGAGCTTACGTTGGAATTTACACCGGAATTACTTCAGAGCTTTCAGAGCTTTGTGCTTTGCTGTGCCACCCTAATTTCTTCTCAGAACCCTTTGGAGAGTTGTCCTGGGTCTCTCCAGACCCCTCAGAACTATTTTTGGACTAGTATTGTTTTTTTTGTGGTTTTTATTTACAGAAACCTACAGCCTCAATGCTCCTGTGGATAAAACCGATACTTAAGAACTTTACTCAAGCATATTTATTGTCTTTCTCTTTCCACCTGGATCCTATTTTCATCTACTAGTGACGATTATACTATATTGGACAAATTTGGATTTTTTACTAGTTCATTCACGATATTAAGCCATTGTATTGGTCCAGTATATCTGATATATACATATTACTGGTGACTTTTCTGCAATATTCAAGACTTATAACATCTGAGGATTCTGCGTGGGCAAGTGAGGTCGGAGGGCCTCCGGCGATCGCAAGCTTCGCAGACCCTGGGATTTCCGGAGTGTGAAGCAGATCTCAAGAATATGTATATGTTTATATAAGTTAACCGTTTTCTTATTTGTGTGGGTGGCGTTACAGTGTACTGGTGCTGCTGGGATTTGGGCATTGTTTCAATTAGCTTTGACGGTGACCAGATGCTAACATTGAGGTTGAATATATAGCCACACTGATATTTTTATATTAAGCTTTATAATCCTGATACTGTTTAGACACCTTCCTTTTATTTACTATGTGTCGTAGGCAGACAGATCTTCATAAGGTCACTATGAATCCTACGGGTGGGGCCACTAAACCCCATCTTAAATGCACTCCATCTACAGCTAGGCTAATTTTGGATAGTGAACACAAAAAGAAGGTGGATAAAATAGATTCTCACATACGGGGCTCAGATATGGACACCCTAGATAATAGGGGTGGTGACAGCTTGAAGCAGACCTCAAAACGTAAGGACATAAGCCCCCCTGGGAGTTCTGCTTTGGTTGGATCTACTTTGGAGGAATTGGACTCGGAAGGGGGTGACAGTTCTGGTTCCCCCCCTGTTAAACAAAGACCTAGGGTCACTTCCTCTCCCTTATCTATTAAAATGAGGGGTCAGGCTGGACCAGTAGATAGGGACTTTTTGCTTGACCTCTTCCACAGCTTTGCTGATCAGATGAAAATGGAGTTCTCTGATATTAAAGAAGCGCTCTCCACCCTAACTACCAGAGCTGACGTTATGAAGGCCGAGATAATAAGACTGTCTAAAATTAATAGCTCTCTTAGAAAAGAATTGGACAAAACTAAACATGATTATAAAACATTGTCCAGTAAACTGGATTATTTTGACAATACTAATAGACAGTCCAATTTAAAATTGAGGGGAATTCCTGAGACAGTCACAAGGTCTGAATTACAGCCTTACCTTAAAAAAATGATTAAAACAGTGTTACCCTCACTGTCGGATGTAGAGTGTTTGCTGGATAAAGCGTTTTGCCTTCCTAAACCCACATCTGTCCAGGAGAAGTTGCCCAGAGACACTCTGGTTACTTTTAGCTTTAAAAACACAAAAAATTTCCTCACCACCTACATGCAGAAGCATGAGACGTTACCTAGACCATTTCATGATATTAACATTTTTTCAGACCTCTCAAAGGAAACATTGTCCAAACGTAGAATTCTGACGCCTGTCACCAAGATATTGAGGGCTAATGGTATTATGTATAGATGGCTCTCCCAGACCAGAATCAACTTTAAGCGGGGTCCTACTTCTCATGTGATAGACGGATTGGAGGAGGGTCTTCAACTTTTAAGAGAGTTTGGCATTGCTGACCCGCCAGTAACCTGAATACTTATATTGGGTTAAACAGAACTTCATTTTGAAACGCTGAGGTGATTACCCTTAGATGTATATAATACATTATTAATTGTTGTGGGTGAGAGGCCTTTTTTCTCCCCAAGGAGCTTTTTCCATCAGTTAGTTGTAACTGCTCCATATAGTCCGTTAGTCCGTTATTGTATATATTTCTTGATATTATTCTGTTCTTGTTTTATTCTTTTTTTTTTTTTTTCTTTTAGTACTTATTGACATGATGAATGTTTTATATTTCATTCCAGAAATCTCTTGGCTGCATGGTTTAGTAAGTCTTTTCTCTACTGACGTTACTTCGTTTATTTGCTTTTATGGCCATTAATTTCATGTCCCTGAATGTACATGGCCTAAATTCCCCTCATAAGAGGTATCTACTGTGGAGAGACATATTTAGATTTAAAATAGATATTGCGGGGTTGCAGGAGACTAAGTTTTCTAATGATAATCCTCCGAAATTTGAAAATAAGTTATTTTCATCTATTATCTTAGCCTCTCAGAAAAAAAAGAAGGCGGGTGTCGCCTTTTTGATTAGAAATAACATCCAATTTGAACAGGAGACTGTTATTGCAGATACAGAGGGAAGATATATAATTTTAATCTGTAGGCTTAGTGGTGTCTATTATACCTTGGTTACTCTGTATGCCCTTAATAAGGGTCAGATTAGATTTTTGAAAGAGTTAATGATTTTAATTTCGGAAAATCGTAAGGGTTCTTTAATTCTCTTTGGGGATTTTAATGTAATACCCGATGCATTTTTGGATTCCTCTGGAACTCGTGGAGTTTCTAATTTAACCTTGAATCCTTGGATTGATAGAGAGAGCTTATATGACATATTTCAATGTATTCATTCCACTTCTAGAGAATACACATTCTACTCAGATTCCCAGCTTTCCTTATCTAGAATAGATCTAGTTCTAGCTGATAGTGTCTCTATATATGAAATTAAAAAGATCAATATCCTGCCAAAGACTTGGTCTGATCATTCCTCGATAGTTTTTGAGTTGGTCCCTAGAGGGGGTGCTTCATCCACTAGGATTTGGAGGGCCAATACCTTTCTTTATTCTTATCCCAACTCAAGAAAGGAATTGATAGACACTCTAAATTATTACTTTAAAGAGAACGATGGTGATGCAGTTAGTATTGAGACATTGTGGTTAGCCCATAAAACAGTAGTTAGGGGCAAGTTGATTGAACTAAATTCACGTCTTAAAAAACAATCTAATGCCAAACTTGCATCTCTGGTAGCTGACATTCGCACCCTAGAAGAATCACAAATAGCGTCTCCTTCTTCGTCTACCCAACTTAAAATCTTAAAGCTTAGAATAGAATTAAGGTCCCTTTCAATTTCTGACTATAACAAAATGATTCAGTCTTCTAAACTAAATTACTATATTTGTCACAATAAACCTAATAAATTTTTCGCCCATCGAATAAAACTGATGAGACAAAAGAGGAGGATTCTACTAATCAAAAACAAGCAGGGGTTGATTTACAGACACCCAGAGGATATTTCAAGTGAATTCCTGCACTTTTATAAAAACCTTTATAATGTAAATTTAAGTCCAGGGTCTGTACAACCCTCTCTGTTGGATATTAACTCTTTTCTGGGTTCCTTAAGCATTCCCTCTCTGACTACTGAAGAGGTGGATCTTCTTAATTGTCCCTTTCAGAATTCTGAGATTACAAAAGCAGTGAAATTCCTCAAAACTGGGAAATCGCCTGGGCCTGATGGATTATCTAATGAATATTTCAAAAATTTTGCTGACATCCTGACACCTTATTTAACTAGACTTCTTAATTAGGCCTCCATGTCATCCCTTCTTCCTGCAGAAATGCAGGAAGCATTAATTACAGTCATTCCCAAGGATAAAGGGGATGCCCTAAATGTCAGAGATTATAGGCCCATTTCGCTCTTAAACACTGATGCTAAAATTATAGCCAAAGTTGTTGTTAACAGACTATCTAAGTATATAACTCGCTTAATTCATACTGACCAAACGGGTTTTGTCAGTGGCAGAAGTACTATGGACGCCACGAGAAGATTATTCCATATTATATCATATGTAGAAAGGTCAAATCTTCCCACTTTGCTGATTTCTCTAGACGCCGAAAAGGCTTTTGACCGAGTAAATTGGCTGTTTTTATTTGAGTCCCTTAAAAAATTTGGTTTTTCTGGTCCCATATTTAATATTATTAGAGCTTTGTATTCCCATCCATCCGCCAAAATTCTAACAAATAATGTTGTGTCTGACTCCTTTAGAATTACCAATGGAACTCGACAGGGATGCCCTCTGTCCCCTACTTTATTTCATTTATTTTTGGAACCATTGGTGGAGGCAATACGGTCACATGAGGGGATCCGGGGATGTCCATTACATGGGCGTCAACACGTTGCATCTCTATTTGCAGATGATTTACTGATTATTCTATCGGATCCTCTGGTGTCTCTTAGGAATCTGATGGACATTGTTGAGAGATTCTCTGGAGTCTCTCATTATAAATTGAATACTAATAAGACACAAGTTTTGCCCTATCATATTGAACATCACCTATTAGATATTCTAAAAACTGAATTTAATTTCTCCTGGTCACTGTCAGAAATTCCCTATTTGGGAATCACCATTACTAAACCTCTATCTAACATGGTTGATAAAAATTTATCAGATATTGTTAAATCCCTTTCGAAACATGTGTCTTATCTGTCTAATTTAGAGGTTTCCATCGGCGGGACGTATTGCGGCCTATAAAATGTTGCTACTTCCCAAAATTCTATACCTCTTCCGTTCCCTCCCTGTGGTCATCCCTCAGAAATATTTTAAACGTCTCCAGAAACAACTTAGCCGATTTATTTGGTGTGGGAAATTTCCTAGAATTGCAGCTACCACTCTTGAAAAACATAAATTACATGGAGGTTTAGGTATCCCCAATCTTAGGGCCTATTATCAAACTATCATTACTCAAATTAGTTCACGATGGTGGAGTACTGAATACTCACCATCCTGGGTAAATATAGAACGATCCATCATGAAGCAACAGAATCCTGCATTGTTTATTGTTTTATACCTCCTTAGTCCAAAAAAGAGACTTCCCCTAGAAACCCCACTTAAGGCCACTATCAAGGCTTGGAGGACGTTTAATCAGACCTCTAAAACCATCTTCTCTCCAGTTTCTCCTGTCTGGCTTCCAATAGATATTTTTTCCTGGTTGTGTCCATCTCTTAATTTGACTATCTGGAAGAGTAGGAATATTAGGTATGTGTCTGACGTGTTTGATGGTGAGAGGTTAGCCTCTTTTGAGGTTGTCTCTTCTCGTTGCAGCCTACCTGAATCTGACAGACCTACTTGGACTTTACTGCATGAGACTTTAAACAACCCATGTCTAGATTTTACACTACCTAATAATATTGACCTCCTACTTCGTCACAGTGGAAGCCAACTTGTGTGGAAAACTAATAATATCTATAAAACTTTTAATAAGGATGTGACTTTTAATAATTCTAGATTCTATACAGTATGGGATCACCAACTTGACATCGATAATCATACTTTACATAACCAATTGCCAATCATTTAAAAAAATATTTACTCCTCTGTCCCCTGCTCAACACTTCTGGAAACTCAATATAAAGTATATACCAAGTGGTATTTTACACCTTTAAAACTGCATAAGATAGACCCTACTGTTTCTAATTTATGTTGGAGAAAATGTGGACTAGTGGGATCTGTCCGTCATATATTTTGGTCATGCTCAAAGTTACGTTCCTTTTGGTTAGATGTCCAGTCCCTGATCAATTTAGTTTTAGATTTAGACATAGTCTTAACTTTTGACTCTGCTGTATTGTTGATTGGGATATGCGATCTCCCAAAATGTAAAAGATTCTTGGCCTTACATATCCTATTAGTAGCTAAAAATCTTATCGCCTCTAGGTGGAGGAGTGATTGTGTTCCATCCATAGAGGACTTTATGGATTGCGTAGCATTGCACAACTCATTTGAATTCACGTTTGCTCTTAGAGAGGGTATGCATGCTAGATTGAAGTACATGACGAAATGGGCGAGTTGGGTTCGAATGTATATACCGACTCTTACATTTCATCTGCCCTAATTGAGCCTGAATTTCTCCATTTATCATTTTGATTGTACTTAGTTTGCTAAGAGCTATTTAGTTGTTGTTTTTTTTAGATACTCATAATCGTCGTGTCAGTTGTAAATATTTGGTTATTTTATTTCTTCGACTTATGTCTTTTGTCTATATTGTTTTTCTCTTATATTATTTATTTCTTCTCTGAATTTGTATACTATGCATTCATTATATTTATAATTTATGTATATGTTGAAATTTTTTTCATCTCAACTTACTTTTGTTGTTTCCTTGTTGACTAATAAATATATCTTTAAATAGAGACATGGAGGACCCCTTCCCTGAATGTAGCAGACACCCTGCATTCAGTTTGCATAGCACCAGGGGGGTGACAGGTCCTCTTTAAATTATATATAGAGAAGGGTTAACAGGTTGTAGCAAGGGTTAACCAGAATAGTAAAGCCCACAAAAAGAGCTACAATATACCCTGGCACACAGATCAAAACAGTTACATGAATTGTAACTTGCACTGTCCGAAACCATGTCAGAGGGGTTAGGTGGGCTCTAAAGAAAATCATGCTCATGCAATTCATGTAACTGTTTTGATCTGTGTGTTATAACATTGCTCTCTTGCACATTGTCCGGCCTTTTGTCCATCATCCCCAGAGGTTCTGCAGCAGCGGTGGCTACCCCTAGCCACAAACCATGAATGGCATCACGAATAACCCCTTTATAAATCACACCTTTCCCTAAACAAGCCAAGAACTGCCTTTTACAACTGAACCCAGGGTCACAGAAGCTGGGTCTCGACCCCTGCAACTCCCCAGAACTGCTAAACAGCCCAGTTCCGAGTACCCTATGGCCCTTGGGCAACACATTAACACTGGCATCTAGATGATTAACAGAGTCTGGTGGCTCCCTCCTTAGCCCCATTGGTACCCTGAGATCACAATTGCGTGGTCCTGAAAGTTGCTATTGAATCCAAGGACACATAATGGCCTTAGAGTCTGCCAGCTATAGTGGTGTGTACAGATGATATCAACATTTTAGTGATTAAAGTTTTCATTCCTGTCATTTCACCGTACATTAATTCCTGAACAGATACTGATAAGTTAACGAGCCTCCTGACAACAGTTGTGAATATTTCGAAGGGTGCCATTTTTAAAATGGTATCACTTTTGGGGAGTTTCAATTATACAGGTCGCCAATGTCCCAAATCGGTATTTGCGGGAGAATCAGATGTGATATGCAAATTACACTCAGCTCAAACTCTGAAGCAAGGGTGACCAAATCTCATTCACTGTGATCTGATTCTCACATGTGAGAATTGGCGCACAGGTGTGCAGAAGATGGAAAAATTAATCTCTACATCTTCTCCATCTAAAGGTACTGTTACAAGCTGCAATGTCGTTAAGATATCACCAACGATCTCGGTCGTTAGGACATCTTTTCGACATTAGACATGTCACCTCTCACTAACAGATATCGTGGACTATGCACCAACGATGTAGCTCAACCCCGCGAACGATACTTGCTCACTGCTGTGAATAGGTGAAGTAGTTATTGACATAGTTATCGCGGTGTCACACAGAACAATGCAGCAGGTTGGCCAATCGAGGATTGTTTAATTTGAGAACATGTTCTCAAATCTGCGATCAACGATCCAACAATTTATCGTAGTCGTATCTCAGAGTTACACGAAATGACGTCCTAGTGATGTCATTTCAACGACTCCAAACCTGTGACGTTTCAGCAATATCGTATCGTGTAACAGGGCCTTAAGTGCAGTCCGATGTTTCACACACAGATTTATATAGGGGCACATGATCCAAGGTATGCTGCCAATCACAGCATACAATGATTTTTTATTTTTTTTTGCTTATACTGAATCGGCAGGAAAAATAAAAAAATCGCTAATTAGCAATGCACCAGTAGAGATAAAACATTGGACAGCCCTCGTTCGTGCTCTGCGCCAGTGTGGGTGAGCCCTTCAAGTGACCCTCTGGTGTAAGGACCTAATTTACTGTGATGAGCTGTAGGGAGCAATAATACCTGGTGCATTACTTTTGTGTCAAGCCTCTGCCGCCCCACTGTTTTAGGGTCCCCTCTCCTTCCTGAGACACTCTCCTTGTTTATACAATAGCAAGCGCTGTTAACATGCAAAGATAAATAGGACACTAGATATTTTTGCCCCTTAACCTCATTCACATAACCCTTGTTTAAATGTGCAATTCATGACACAAGGATCCAAAAAATGCCAAAGAGAGAATCCCCGTGTCAAGCATTGCCCATTAACTTCCAGTAGTTGACTGTCCTACAATGTCTTTTTATTTTAGTAACATAATTCTGGAGCTATTTTACCTTTATCCATTTGTTATGCCTGTCTTTCTCCTATTATTCCTTCCAGAGACAGCTGGGTTTTATCAGTTAGGTGGTACTCTCTACACAGTCCAATAAGTGCATATATAGGTGTACACCCCTGGGCCTAGGGATAGGTAACAGTTTTGTCAATTTTTCTCATATAAATATTCAGGAGTTACAAATGAGGACTAGAATAACCCAGTGAGAAATCTGGTTTTAGAACATAGTTGGTGTGGAAAACAAGTAACAGGCTGGTGGAAAATAGGCAGAAAAAGTCTGAGTAGATATCTACGAAGAGATGGGGATTGATCCTGTCATTCAAACAAAATCCTAATACTCCATTAATCATAAATCTCCATTATAGTTCTACAATGTATTTTTACCTCTGTTCCTACAAATAATTAGCATTCCACTCTGCATTCTATTGTTCAGAGTGCTTTCAGATCTATAGGTGTTACATTTCCCCATACAAAAAGCCCCTATCACATAGGTGTTACTTTCAATTAAGTTAAGGGTGCTACCTCCCCTAGAAGAGGTTGAGTTGGCAAAAAAAAATTAAGAAGCCAGGATACCACATCCCTGGCATGAAAAGTCCTACAAAGCACACAGCTTCAAAAGGGATCTTTCTAGACTTTATGGGGCCGAAATATCATTCCAAACTATGAAAATACCACACATCCTAGCTCCAAGGCATTTATATAGCTGAAATTGTGACAGTCACCTGCACACCCATCCATCTGCATTCACTATAGCGCCATCAGCTGAGGAGATACATATTTGGTCTGTAAGCACAGATCAGATACAGCTGGATCCAATGGCACCAGAACCATTCCATTCTGACTTACCAGGGGAAAGTTAATGACCCATAGTAGCTTTTGGGGTATTTCAAATCACAGCAAAAGGGGAGGGAATTCCAAGGCAGCCAAGTAGTGGAGAGGAGCGGACAGCATAAAGAATAAGGACGATGTTATGTGTTGGGGATTACCCACAAGGAAACCCTTTGGCTCTACACTGCCTCTGTGTGGCTGAAGTGATCCTGGGGCTTGCTGGGGTGGTGGTAGCCATAGGCAAGTGCTGTGATTGGTCCACCCCGGCATGCTACATTAAATAGTGAGTCCCGATGTGTGTGGTAGCTGATGATCTTATTTGTGCTGCCTTCAGACCGATCCGGTCACGCTCTTCACTCAGTCACCAAGTATGCCAGGG
The DNA here is from genome assembly GCA_033576535.1 of Allobates femoralis. NCBI lineage: Eukaryota > Metazoa > Chordata > Amphibia > Anura > Aromobatidae > Allobates > Allobates femoralis. The sequence continues at coordinate 60,169,393 of JARQOC010000012.1, forward strand.
AGGGACGACAGACGTTGGTAAAAGCAAGGCAAACTTTACTGTACACAACTTGAATTAACATTATACAACAGGCAGTACTCTTCTTATTTTCTATGTAACACAGAGGCACAATCTTCAAGGTCAGGCTGCTTTCACATTACGATATTTGGATTTCCGATGCTGTCCGATAAAAATCGGACAGCATCGGATCCGAATTTGGCCCTATGGACATCGGACCGAATCGGATGTGCACTAAATGCCATCCGATGTGGTCCGATCCGATTTTGTCCGATTTTTTTATCGGAGCCTGCTCCGATTTTTGCACCGAAAATAAAATCAGACAGAATCGGATCGGACCACATCGGATGGCAATTAGTGCACATCCGATCCGACCCGATCAATTTAGCATGGGGCCCTATGGAGAAGGGTCCGAGGAAACATCTGATGTCTCCTCGGACCCGATTTTACTGTACTGAGCAGGCTCCCGGTGGCTGCAGAGGTCTACTACTGCAGTATAGGACCTGCAGTGATGTCACAGTCACGTGACCGCGGGTTACCATGGTGTAACCTGGTGTCACGTGACTGTGACATCACCGCAGGTTCTGTACTGCAGTAGAAGACCTCTGCAGCCACCGGGAGCCACCGGGAGCCACCGGGAGCCTGCAGGAAGACGGCGGGAGATGGCGGGGGCTGGGGGAGGTGAGCATATTTATTTATTTATTTTTTTTTAACGGAGGCTACGATTTTATGCCGGAATCAGATGCCTATTTGGCATCCGATTCCAGGCATCAGAAGGGAGCCGATGCTGTCCGAATTTATCGGACAGCATCGGCTCCCTTCAAAATCGTAATGTGAAAGTAGCCTAACTGGTGATGGCATATGCTTGTGAACATTTCTTTGCTTGTCAGGTGAATTGAGCTTACTTCATGTACATAGACAACCATGGACAGTGATTCCTAGCAGGAGGACACTCAACACAGCCCTTTCTCCCCTTTGTGCATCAGCCGGGAAGCTCTCTATATTCCAACCACTTTGCTGGACTCACTTCCCTTTCTCTCAGTTCGACTCACAAACCCTTTTCCAGCTTTCTAGCTTCTGAGGTTCAGTCACCCACACATTGTTTACTTGAGAACTTGCTCCCTTCTGTTCAGTCAGCTTCCCACACAACACCAGTACTGCACTCCTTCAGCCACAGGCTGACCTCACTCCTGTGCAGTTCTCCCTTGACTCGTCTTCTTTATACCCCTTCTAAAACCTTCTCTGTGTTTCCCCTCAGTCTACAGACTGGCAACTCCCCCTGTGACTCATCCCAGACTGTCTTTGGTTTCCTACAATAGTCTGTGCAGGACTTTCACCTTTAGCCTACATACTAGTCTGTACAAATCTTCACCTTCAACCTACATTACTACATGCAGCTTATATTATACTATCTTCACATAAGCAGCTCTGAAGATCTATGCCTTAAACTACACCATATTATACCTACAAACAGTGCAACACATCATACCTTCTAACACACCATTACATAACATCTACTATTCCTATCACTATCTTACAGTTTGCTTATTACACTATGTAATTAAATCACACACAATACCATTAAATCATCAATGTCTTCAGGGAAAAGGACTGCAGGTCCACCCAATTACATAACTCCTCTCTTAACCATGACAGTCCTCAGCCATGCCGGACTCTAAAAGACATTGAAAAATAAAAGCATACATAAAACTACATAAGTGTTCATTAACTCTATCTTCATACGTCTGTTTGTCTCTATTCCAGTCCCACTAAGCTGGGTCCCAGATACTCAAAATCCCAGTTCGTTTTAACACAGCAGTCCTTCTTGTCCAAGAGCACAAAAAAAAACAAAACCAAGGACCTGGTTTTTCTTACTCCCCTCTCCCCCATCTTTTTGGGTGACAGTCCTGTATTCACTCCCAAAGGGCATGGGCTAGAAGTGACAAAAAGGAACAAGTGCAAAGGGGCAGTCCATTGGGCAATGGGGCAGTCCATAGCACAGGGTCTTTGTGTTGAGCACCAGGCTTTGGGATACTCGGGTATCAGGCTCCAAGGGTAGCGTTGCTGTGTCACGGGGAGTGGTGGCCGCGCCTGATCCCGTTCCTGGGTAACACTTCAAAAAGGGGTTATATTTACAGGGGATTCTATATACAGTTCATGTGATGCCACCTGTAATATCTGGTGATGGGTCATCAGCGCCACCTCAATCCGCCGGAGGTAGATGGTAGTGCGGCTGAGTTGGCAAAGCCCTCTACAGGCAGGGCTGTTCCTCTGGGGCAGCGTTCCTGCAAGGGAACAGGTTGAGGTAGGGAAATACACGCAGAAGCAAAGTCACTTTTTCCCGGGTACTTTACTGTTGACTTGTATCAGCATCAGTTACAGTTCACAGTTCAGCACTTAGATGTTACAAGAACAGGTAGCTTAACGGGTGGCTGCAAGTGGATCCCAGGTGGTATGGTGGAAACCTTGGTGTACCTTCGTTAACTAACCCGTGTCTGTTCTTCCCCGCTTTGTATTGATCTATACCTAGTAGCTCCGTGTAGATAGTACCGGGAGTCCCCTCCCTCATTGGTAAGCAGGCAGACCGCTCTGATGGCAGGGTGCTGCAGCTGGTAAACGAGCCACAGCAGCCGGTTGCCGACTGCAAAGCTGAACTCTGGCCGGTTGCTATAGGGCTCAGCGTTCCCTTGGTGGACTGGAGTATCCCCTGGAGTATGGGCGCTCCACTCTAAGGATCTCCCTTTCTCTCTAGGGCCCGTACTTCTCTTGTCGGCCGCCCTCTTTCAGGACCTCAAGGTCCCTTCTTCGGTTTGACCTTCCGCCTCATTCCACTTAGTCTGAGCTTTACTGAAATATTTCCTCTGCCTCCATCTCCTCCTGGTCCCTCAACCGAAAGACCTCCTTAATCCCCCTAGAGGTGAATTTATCCTCTCCCGGGTAACCTCCCACCCTATGCTAATGTGGGAGTGCTGGGAATGGGTCCCACCCAGCATCCTAGAGTACACCTGCAGCTGGAGTATTTACACCTCTTTTACGGGTGTAGTACCCCTCTGTGATGCCTGCATATGCGGGGCGCTACATTTGCCATGGGTAAAAGAAAAACCTAACAGTCCGCAACCTTTCAACCGTTCACACACAGGCCTCTTCTGGCCAACAGAGTGTTCCGCCCAATTAAGGCTCTTCCGCCTCCAACTTAAAGTTCTTGATGGGGACCTGATTGATCCCGATTCTTTCTGCACAACAGCCACATGCTCATCTAAATAAAGTCCTTTGCGTGGCCAGTGGTACACTGCCGCTCACACTCTGCACTCTCAGGCCAGGGGGACGGACATGTTCCAGCCTACCTCTGTTGCAGCATTTGGGTTGCCTTCATTTTTCTCTATGTCTTTGGGCTCCAAGGCTGGCAGGTCTAGGGATGTTGCATAGCCAAAATCCTGTTTACAGACACTCCAGCTGGCATCAGGAGGGTTCTTTCGGCAAACTTACTCTTTTTTACAGTTAGTGCCAGAGGTCTCCATGCTGCTGGACTGCTTCTCTGAAGTCACGCCAGCCAGGACGGTGAAGCGCACTTCCTATATCACTGGTCCCGCTTCATCTGGCGCCAAGGACCTCCTGCATCATCCATCAGTCTTGCAGGCCATGTACACAGACACACCTCTCACACACGTGGTTCTGCACTCACCAGACCATGTCGTCTCTTGAAAGTGCCTTCCAGTCGCATATACTCACTTCCCCTGCAAACAGTGTGTGGCACCCTGCGGTACTGGTAGCCACAGGTACACCGAGTGCATGAAGGGATTTGCACATCAGATGCCCTTACACACACACAACACCTTCCACCCCAGGCCTGTAGGGGAAGCCCCACTTGCTGCCTTAGACAAGATCCCCTATAACTTCAGGTGCTGGGGCGGAGTTAGTCTGTGGAGTACAGAGCATTATTGTGAAGACAACCTGGTAGCGGAGCTGTGCTAGGCCCGTACCAGAGGAAGCCTAGCCAGAGTGAGGAACCCAAGAGTGAGGGTCGGAGGCAAAAGGGAGACACAGAGTGGGGGCAGAGGAACCATACTGGTTCACCCCAGGAAGCAACTCGGACACCGGAGTCCAAGTCTGCTAAGGAACACTTAGCCTAGCAGAAAACACTGGTTCACCGAGGAGATAAAAGTCTCCCGGACACGTGTATCAGCAACCAACACAAAAGCCAGGAACCGCAAGAGAGAGAGATAGCGGCATCCAGCAGAAGGTTCTTACTACCTACCATACGGGTGAGAGACACATAGGAGGCCAGGCCAGGCTTTACACAGGTCAGGGCTTCAACAAAAGTAAGACAGGGACAAGGATGCCTTACAAATCATTCGCTGTGGAAATCCTGAAGTGCTTCCCGACCACCTGGAGTGTACCCTGGACAGTGCCGGTTTAACATTAGTAAAGGTACGGAAAACTACTTCCAGTGTGTGTGTCAGTTCTTACAGCCCTGATCCTGTCCAGCCCAGAGACTGTAGAGACTTCCCACCTGCAGAGCTACCTCCCTGTGCCAAATCCTATTCCACATCACTGCCCCGGGGACCCCGCTCCACCTACGGGGAGCATCACCACCAGGCTGCCCATCCATCATCCCTGGAGGTCTGCAGCAGCACTGGTGATATCACCAGACACCGTAGGTGGCGTCACAAACTCTTTAACAATATCCTTTTATATTTGCAAACCCCTTTTTAAGCGACCACCAGGCCACAGACCCGGGTATCAACCACCCGTGACAATCCCCCTTAATAAACGACCGGGATCCGAGTCCCCACGGCCTTGGGGTGGGTCAAGTGCAACACATCATATCTTATAACACACCATTACATAACATCTACTATTCCTATCACTATTTTTCAAACACTATGTAATTAAATCACACACAATACAATTAAATCAATGTCTTCACGGGGCACAGGACTGCAGGTCTACCCTTTTACATGGCCACCAGCAGCAAGAAAGCTGGTAACTGAATTACATTTGTTTGCATATGCCTGTCATGTACTTCTACCTTTAGTTTGCATAACTGACTAATGTCGTTAAATATTAACTAGTGTGCCCTTTTGGTGATCTATATATAAAGCTGAGTGCCCCACTCACTCCACATAGCCATGCCCACTCAAGTTAACCATGCCCACTTCATAGCCCACCTCCTTACAGAACCAGACAACATTTTAGGAGGGGGAGGAGCTATAGGCAGAACCAGACAACATTCTATGGAGAGGGAGGAGCTAGAGGCAGAACCAGACCACATTCTATGGAGAGGGAGGAACTAGAGGCTGACATTTATGTGCAAAATTATCATCCTATTCTATAATAATTAAGAACAGTCAGTTACTATGCCCGGGCAACGCTGGGCTCTACAGCAGGTTAAACAATTTAATTCTGGGTTACTCTTTCATCTTGATACACGAGATTACCACATCCGTGTTCTCGCTTAGTATTATACACTACCTGGGTTGTTTCTTGCCCTTATATAATCCCCTTCATAGGCCAGGCTTAGATCGAATGAGGAACTAATGGCAGCATTTTGCTCTTGTTACTGGGGAACATTGGACAATGATGGACTGGATTTTTTATATATACATTCCTGGCCTGGACTGGTGGTATAATTATATATATTATATATATAACACACACACACACACACACACACACACACACACACACACACCCACCCCCTCGGACAATTTTTCGTCAGATCAGAGAGCTGCTGCGGCTGTTCTTTCCTTGACAATATCTAATACCAAAAGTAATTGTAGGCTCAGAAAGGTATACAGTTCTAGAGAAATTTTTTTCATATCTACTATGTGTGGCACCCCACTGGTCAGGCATCATAAGTGGGGCACTACACCCAAAGATGAGCGTGTGGTCATCCCTGTTGTAAGTAGAATGCAGAACACTGTGAAAGGATCTGATCCCAAAACACACCCACCAATATAACCAGGGGAGGTCCCAGAGCTAGTTGGAGAGTTGGAGGAAAGTGTGAGAGGAGCAAGGTGGAACAGACGGGGAGTCTTCAGGAGTGTCTTCCCTGGGGAAAGACTGAGAATGGGAGCTTACCCGAGAGAGAAAGGGGGCTTCAAAAGAGGGCTAGAGAAAGACGTGGCGTCACGTGATAAAAACTTCAATCCTTTAATTTGGTGACTGTCTTTCCCTCGGGGCCACAGGTCTGGGCAGGCCACCAGCGAGATCCCCCACCGAATCTGAGGGCCCAGACATCCGAGTTCCCGTAGCTTTCGCATACTGTGAGAACAGGAAGAAAGATGTATCTTTCTGTTTCTATGGAACATGAAGGCTGCTAATGATCATTGCTCACTGATTGGCTGCAGTCATATGTTCATTCTCCTCTGGATTTTTATGCTAGAAGTACTAAGTGCGGAGGAGCAAAGTTGGAGAATCGGGAATGTGTGTATCTCGCTCTAAATAAATAAATATATACACACTAATACATCTCAATTACCATTCAGTGGGGGGGGACAGTGTCCAGGGGCTGGAGGACGCTGCAGAGGGAACAGGAGGTCACGTGACCCCGCTCGTTAGTCTAATGTAATATGCACTGTATCCCCCTGTCCATCAGTGGTGGGGGGAGCGGTACTTATTACATTACTGTCCCCCCATTACAGTATAGAGCCCCCATGCTGGTGCTCACCATAAAATAATGAAGCATTGAACTCACCCTCCGATGCTCTAATTCCTCCCTCTGGTCTTCCTGCTTCTAAAATCATGTGACTGGCGCCGCAGTGATGCCATTGCTGTGAGCCACGGACACATGATTAGAAGCAGGAAGACTAGAGGGAGGTTGCATGGTGCCAGAATAAAAGCGTCGAAGGGCGAGTTCAATGCTTTATTATTTTATAGTGAGCACCAGCATGGGGGTCAAACTGTGATAGGGGGTGTGTACAATGATTGGAGTCTATATACAAGTGGTGGAAGGTGTTCAATGATTGGGGCTATAGACCAGTGATGGGGGTGTGTACAGTTATGGGGGCTATATAACAGGGATGGGGGTCTATATTCCAGTGATGGGGGCTATATACCAGTGATGGAGATGTGTACAATGGTGGGGGTCTATATACCAGTGATGGGGGTGTACAATGATGGGGGTCTATATACCTGTGATGGGGTGCTATATACAGTAATGGGGCTATAAACCAGTGATGGGAGTGTTATATACCAATGATGGGGGCTATATACCAGTTATGGGGGTGCTATATACAGTAATGGGGCTATATACCAGTGATGAGGGGCTATATACAGTAATGTGGCTATATACCAATGATGGGGGCTGTATACCAGTGATGGGGGTGCTATATACCAGTGATGAAGGTGCTATATACCAGTGATGAGGGGCTATATACAGTAATGGGGCTATAAACCAGTGATAGGGGTGCTATATACCAATGATGGGGGCTATATACCAGTGATGGGGGTGCTATATACAGTAATAGGGCTATATACCATTGATGGGGGCTACATACCATTGAGGAGAGTGCTATATACCAGTAGTGGGGCTATATACCAGTGAATGGGGTATATACCATGATTGGGGTTGTTATATACAGTAATGGGACTATAAATCAGTGATGGGGGTGCTATATATCAGTGATGGGGGCTATGTACCAGTGATGGGGACATATACTGTGATGGGGGCTATATACAGTCATGATTGCCATATACCAGTGATACGGGGGCTATATACCAGTGATGAGGGGCAATACACCAGGATGGTAGTATGCTGCATTTCCCACCCCAGGCTTATACTCCAGTCAATAGGTTTCCCCAGTTTTAGGGGTAAAATTAGGGGCCTCGGCTTATACTCGGGTTGGCTTATACTAGAGTATATACGGTAATTAGAATTTCATCAAAAATTAACATATTGTCATGGTTCAAGGCGTTGCTGGGAGTCCTGAAACACGTTGACTAATAAATTATTATATTCACCCTTTGATATCTGGTGAAATATGGCAGTGCGGTTTTTAACCTTCATTCGCCCTACTTTAATTTTCTGAGATAATGACCTTTGGGTTTTCATTTGCTGTAAGTCATCAACATTAACAGAAATAAACACTTGAAATAAATCACTGTTTGTAATGCATTTCACTTTTTGTATTAAATCACTGAAATTAACTTTTTGAGGATATTCTAATTCACTTAGATGAACTAGTGTGTGTAAATAAATATATAGACATACATTCACTAGATGTGGACCCAATGCTATCGCATTGTGAGGGCGGTGACATCATGATGGCGGTGGGCTCTGTGGCTCTGGGCATGGTGGCCATCTTTCCCCCCTGTCCGCTCTCTCTCTCCCTCTGTGCGGTCATCTCCTGTGTGCTCTCCTTTGACCTGTCCGCACCTATGCGCTCACCCATATGCTCTCTCCCCTGTATTGTATTCTCCCCTCTGTGCTCTCTCATTTGAGCTGTCTCCCCCGTGTGCTCTCTCTCTCCCCTGTGCACTGACCCCTTCCCCTGTGCTTTTTCCCTGCCCCTACTGTGGTGTCCAAAGATGGCGGCGGCGTAAGTGTGCATGCGCGCACCAGGTCGCGCAGTCATCTCTGTATACCCAGGTGTCTAAGGATAGCGGCTCCCTAAGTGTACAAGTGTGCTGGATATACTCATGTACACTTAGGTGGTGATGTGTCAGCGGCAGCAGTTTCAGGTGGCGGTGGTTTTCGGGTGGCGGTAGCTGCGACACCGCTCATGGTACTGCGCAATGTGCAAGTACCACCAGTGGGTGTCATATTTGCACACCCATCACGCTCTGCCTTCCATGGGCCCTTTCTGCCCCCTGTGCACTCACCACTCCTCTCTCTGCGCACCCACAGTGCGCTCTGTGCCCTCCCAGTGTGCTCTCTTTAACCGCCCCCCGTGCTGCCTGCGTCAGGTACAAGTGTTGATGGGACCGCTGTCGGTAGTGCGCAATGGGCCAGTGCTGCTGTGGGTGTCATATTTGTACACCCATCACTTGCGTATGCAAATATGGCTGACGCTGGTGGTTTATGGGACATTGTGACGGACGTTTATGACGGCTGGGACTTCGCAATTATGTACATAGATACACGCGTATATATATTTACAGATATATAAGGGGTGATCTTGTAATAATGTATAAATATGAGATTACAGTACAGAGACCTTTTTAATGATCTTTTTACTCTTAGGCCTGAGACTGGGACAAGGGGGCATCCTCTACGTCTGGAGGAAAGAAGGTTCAATCATAATCACAGACGTGGATTCTTTAGTGTAAGAGCAGTGAGACTATGGAACTCTCTGCCACATGATGTTGTAATGAGTGAGTCACTACTAACATTTAAGAAGGGCCTGGATGCCTTTCTTGAAAATTATAATATTACTAGTTATATATCCTAGATTCTTGATAGGGCGTTGATCCAGGGAACTAGTCTGATTGTCGTACGTGGAGTCAGGAAGGAATTTTTTTCCCCAATGTGGAGCTTAGTGTTTCCACATGGGGTTTTTTTTTGCCTTCCTCTGGATCAACATGTTAGGTTATGGGTTGAACTAGATGGACTGAAGGCCTTCCTTCAACCTTAAAAACTATGTTACTATGTACTTAAGACACAGTCTTCATTTCATATTCTGTATATGTTATTTTCATTGCTGGGCACTGAGGATACATTTTACATTTGGTGGCAAAAAAAGCAGTAAAAGCACATAAAAAGCAGTAAGCACACTGTGAAACTTGCTGCATAGTCATTCCTGCACAGTGCTATCTACCGCCCTCCACACATGCCCCGATATCGACACTATCTGCATCCTGAGGATGCAGATAGCGGTAAATACATTGGTGGAGGACAGGGCTGTTAGATAATTAAAAGAAAAAACAGATATTGCGCCACACTGCAACTGGAGGAACTTAATACACGGTTTTACTATGTTTGTACTAACCTTTACTGGTTGTGCAACACCCCGCACAACCAGACTGATGGCTTAATGTGGATCACTGTAGTGACAAGGGCCAATAATCCCTCCTCCTCAGATACTCCGGGCCTGGTGGTCGGCTCCTTAGTTCCTCTGGAGATGGAGGTGGGCTCCTTCACTCCTCCACCCGAAGAGGCAGACTCGCTGCACTGGCTTCCGTCCCAGCTCCACACTGTGTATCAGTTGATCATTCAAGGGTGGGTCTTTATGATGTACTGCCAGGTACTGTGGATCTTAGAGCAGCTCACACACCGCACTCCCAACAAGGGAGAAGGGGATTAGCAAATAGAAAAACAAGCGGTGTCAGAGGATTGGAGCGCTAAAGAAACCACGGGTTGGTGATTAGATTACCGATAATTTATTGCACGAACAGCAGGGGTCCAGTATGCCACAACGCGTTTCGACGCACAGATGCGTCTTTCTCAAGTGGATCTGTTAGATAAGTCTTCCATCAATCACCATGTGCGACAAACTGCTGTAATTGCACTGGAGACCGGAGCAGAGCCTGGTGCTAGGGAAAGTAAGGTGAGTTTATTTGATATGTGAGATGTGTGGCTGTGTGCAGTTATAATGTATGTGGGCACTCAATGTATATAGGAGGCTATGTGGTGACTCAATGTACATTGTTCCTTATATATATATGAGCCTACTATCTGTGGGCTTATACTGGCTTATAGTGGGCTCATTGCATTTAGGGGGCTATGTGGGAGTCATACTGTGTAAAAGGAGACTATTTGGTTACTCATGCTGTATATAGAGGGATGGTGTGGGGGCTCATTCTGGAAATATAGGAGATTGTATTCTCATACTGTATAAAGAGGGATTGGTGGGGGATTATACTGTTTGTAGTGGCCATGTGGGGATCATACTGTGTACAAGGAGACTATTTGATGTCTCATACTGTATTTAAATGGACTTTTTGAGGGCTCATATTGGAAATAAGGATGCCATTTGGGGACTTATACTATTATTATTATAGCACCATTTATTCCATGATACTTGATATTATGTATACCTATTTTCACATATAAAGTCAAATAAACATGAACAATACAAGTCACTGACTGGTACAGGAGGAGAGAGAAACCTGCCCATGAGGGCTCAAAGTCTATATGTAAAGAGACTATGTAAGGGTTCATGATATATAGGACGACTGTGGGGGGCTCATACTATATATATGGGGACTGTGTGGAGGACAAAACTATATAGGGGGACTTTGTGGGGCTCATATTGCATATAGGAGGTTTTCATACTACATATAGGGGCCTGTATGGGGTGATGCTGTATATAGGGGTCCTGTGTGTGCTCATACTGTATGTAAAAGCCTGTGTAGGGGCACATACTATACATAGGAAGCCAGAGTGGGGTCTCATACAGTATATAGGGGATGTCAGCATACCCAATTCTGCTCAATATTAATTGATACAATATCAATATAAAATAAAAATCTATTATATAAAGCTGAGTGTATGTATGTCCACACATAGTCATGCCCCTTCATAGCTTCCCCCCTTCATAGCTCCAATCCCTTCATGGATGCATATGGCCCTGCCCCCTTCATAGCCACCCCTTCATAGCTCCACTCCTTTCATAGTCCCACTCCCTTCATGGATGTGCCAAAGAGGAGGACATTTTCATTCCATCATTTCCACTCATTCCATCTGATTTGCCTGTTGATTTTAAACGCCACCAGTTTCCAGTTCGACTGGCATTTGCAATATCCATTAACAAGGTTCAGGGACAGTCCTTGAAAGTAGCAGGAATTGATTTGCAATCTCCATGCTTTTGTCATGGTGAACTGTACGTGGCCTGTTCAAGAGTTGGAACTGCCAAAAATCTGTTCATCTTTGCACCGGAAGGAAAAACCAAGAATGTTGTTTATCAAAAGGCTCTTGAATAAGTTGTAGATAAATGATTACTTGGGTAATAATTCAGTTAATTTGTGTTGCAAATTTGTAGTGCTGAATATATGATGTGAAATGTTATGTGCAAAATAATCATTCTATTTTGTAATTACTAAAAATAGTTAGTATGGTTCTACAGTTAATATGTTAATATTGACAAAATTAATTTCAGCCTATTGGTTTGGCCTTCACACCAGTGACAGATTCTCATATGGCTCCTCGGGAAATCTAATTGCCCACCCCTGGGTAAAAGCAAAGACACCAAAAAGGTGAGCAAATTTCAGGCTTTAAACCGCCTATTCCAAACGAATTAACTCCTGCGCCGGTTCTTTTCCTCTTATATACCCACTTTAGACGCTTTGCTAAGCAACTATACTGAATAGCCTACATAGTGTTCCATCAGTGTTGTGCAGTTAATAAATAAGTGACAATGTGTCTGTCTCCACTTGACCTGGGGGTCGTGTGCAGTGTCGTAACGTCAGGCCCAGAGGCCCCGAAGCGAAAGCTCCAACAGGGCCCCCAATCATTGCAAATCTTTAATAGTATTAGTTGTTTTTATAGGCCAAAGGTACTTTTGGAGCCCCCCTAGGCTGCAGGGCCCGGGTGCGATCTCAACACCTGCACCTATTGTAGTTGCGCCCCTGGTCGTTTGGGATCTTATACCCAGATCAACTCTGACAAAGACCAATTTCTCCAATGGACACTCCACGTACAGTGAGAATTTGTAAACTAAAAATATAGAGTAAATGTTTCCCAAAAGCCTTTCTTGACCTCGTTAATAAAGTAACTCTAAATTTGCTAACTAAAACAAAGTGTTAAAGAATAATAACTATTCATTAAAAAAAATGTAATTGCACTATTCCTTCGCTAATGAAACCACAACAAAAACAATTGTTTTTTAAATTAATTTCTATATAAAAAAGGAATTTAATATAGCTGAGTGTCTTCCTCTATAAATATTACAAATATTTTAGCAGCCCAGCAATTAAGAACAAAGTAAGGTCTGTTAAATCACTGTATGCATAAAATTGCATTGGGTAGTTAAATAATGCTGACACAATACTTATGTCCTCCAATTCTGACCCCATAATAAAGTCATTATCCTTCAATTTCTGGTTCCCATATAGAAATAATAAGCTCTAAGTCTGTCAGCCATACATTAATAATGTCATCCAGTTATGTCCCCATATAATACTCCTCCTCCCTCTATCCCTATATGTTGGTCACACTGGTGGGTGTGGACCAACTGCGTCATGGGGCTGGACTTACCTTAGAGGGGTGTAACTAAGCAGTTACCTCATTTTCACTAAGAGCCACAGATGGTGTGGTTAGGTTTGTGTTGCAGGTAGCTGCTAGGTACCAGGTGCCATTTGGAAAGCACCACACCCTGCTAAAGTTACCAGCTTACTGCTGGAAGCAGCCAGATATAGCTTGTGCCTCCCTCATTAGTTATTGTTTGCTTCATCTGTTTAGTATTGGGGGTTTCTTGTTTTGATCTCTGCTTGTTCATTGATGCTTCTATCTTTTGTACCTTGCTACCTTCTTGGTTTTGACCTGGCTACTTGAGTATTCTTCTGGACAACTTGCAGCACTAAGCAGCAGCTGACTCAGTGGCCCTTGCCCAGGGACCATTGTGTAAGTACAGTTCCATGTATAGGGGTTAAAGAGAGAAGGTTAGACAACCCCAGGGCTCTAGGGAAGGAACAGAGTAGCTTGCATCAAGACTGTTTGTGTTAGGCTGGCTTCACACCACGGCGATATCCGATCCAGGGCTGTCAGGGATGAACCTGACAGCCCCGGACCGGATCAGCACACAGAACCGGTGTGCAGCCATACGCAGCTGCAGCTGCTAATGAATCAGGACCATGGCTCGCAGGGAGCGAGTCGCGGTCCTGAAATAAGGGTGCCTTCACATTAGCAGAACGCTGCGGAGGGGAATCGCCATGTGTGCGCAGCGGCCGCCAGCTCCTATCTTTAGAATGGGGACGCACGGTGCTGCGCTTGACAGCGCATGACCGTGCGCACCCATTCACTCCCATATGTGATCTGTGCGCAGGCAGATGCCTGCGCACAAATCACACACTCCCGCCCGCACCAGGACGCAACATGTATTGGACGTTCTTGTCTGGCTAATTTCTGGTATCAGCCTCCATGACATCTTCCTTGGTCTAGTGGGTTCACTATTAAGCTATGCCTGTGATGGCGTGACATATGTTACGATAAGTAAGTGATCTGTGGACAAATGAGCATAATAGGGTCTTACTCAGTAAAACTGTAATAAAATTTCAGTTGTGCCAGACAAACCTGTATACAGCTTAGAAATAGCTGCTGCAGAAAACAAGTCATAAGGCTTAAATGGAACCAGAAGAACGATGTGGTTGTCTGTGTGCTGCTGCAGAATGACGGATGGCAAAGCGTTGAATGAGGATAAAAGTTGGTTTATTTCAATGCTTTTCAAAGTGATTCTTGCCTTTTCAGGGAAGCCATCAGGTACACCTGGTGGCTTTCCTGAAGAAATGAGGATCACTTTAAAACGCGTTGATATAAACATACTTTCATCCGCTTTCAGTGTTTCGCTAGCTCATCATTTTCCAGCAGCACACAACCACATCGTTCTTCTGGTTCCAATTGGATGATGTCCTGATAAGTGTGTGACAGGGTTGAAAGATTGTGACAGGGTATAATCAGCACGTCAGTAATACAGGTTGAAATAGAATAGGGAGACTATAATGATTTGTGGTGCTTGATTTGGATTCAAACTGTGTGCAGTTTATAGAAAAAGAAAACATTTACGGTCTTTGTAAATGTCACAAGGTGATTAGCCCCTTATAATGAATTCCTCCCCGCTTTAAGGGCAAGTTTAATGGATATAAATTTACAATCTCTAATGATATAATTTATCTCTAAATGAGAAGCTTTTTTTTCAGATGAAACAGTTCCAAAACCTACACAGAGGAAGATCAGACCTTGATAAAAGAAAAGTTTAGCAGAATTAGGACAATAAAGAACCATAGCAGAAGAGCATACATGGTGAATTCCACCTCTGGAGTCTGATGTGTGGCATTGTCATCTTGTTTAGTGAGGACTTTAAGGGGAGAAAATAGTTAAGAATAGTGAGGGATAAACCTTTAATAATAATTATCAAATCTCGGAAAATGCTGAACGGTATTAAGTACATACGGAGGAGATTGAACACAGCAGGCAGCTTTTCAGGATTCATATTTAGACTTGTATCCAATATTATATATTCCAGGAAAGGGCTGCTCAGAATGGAAAAACTTGCTTATGCAAAACTTGAAAAATGCCAAAGTCATTGAAGGACAGTTTGAACACTTATACAATGAGAGGAGATTACAGGATGTTTTACAGTGGATTTAAGATGCAAAATAAATGGGTTCACACACAATTGCTAAGTGAATAGTACAATTTACTTGTGATAGAAAATGAACAGACAAAAAAAACAACACAACTGTAGAAAAACACAGTAAAAAATGTACAAGATATCAACAAAGCTACATTGAGTATATGAGCTTATAAGGAGAAAACAGTAGATCAAAAGATACATGCAGGATATACAAATAATATACCTAAACATACTTTATTCTCACCCTACATCTGCGGGATCCTTTGTTGTCCAACACCCAGATTTCAACCAACAGGAGTAGACTTTGCAGTTCAATCTGGGTTCAACTGCTCCTGGTCTAACACAAACTTAAATCCTCCTGATTTTACTATCGGATACTAAATGTCCTCGATGATTCTATGCCTCTTATAAGTTTGTGAAAATCCTCAGCAAACACTTTGGAACAACCCCATCTTGTCACATTTACCGAATTCGTTAAAAATCAAGAAACCTAACTAACCATGCACAAGCAAGAACTCCTCTAGCAGGCCTATCGTAAAGCCCAAAACATATTGCCAAATATTGGAAACTTTCATCCCACGTATTGAGCAACATTTTCCATTCATTAGCAACAGAACTGATTCTTGTTAGTGATGAGCGAGTGTAATCGTTACTATTCAGACAGATGTTACAGTGTGGCGCCCCACTGGTCAGGCATCACAGTTGGGTTACTGCATCCATAAATGAGTGTGCGGTCACCCCTGTCACAGTGGGAATGCAGGGTATGTAGGAGGCCCCCATCCCAGCACTCCCACTCACCCACCTAGGCAAATGGTAAGGCCCATACCCTGGGGGGGAAGGTAGGGGAGGATGGAGGTAGAAAAACAAAAAAACGGGGGATTCTAGTTTTGCCTCGAGGAAAAAGAAGTACGGGAGCCCTGAGATAGAAAAGGGGACTCAGAGAGGGGGCCTGGCGAGAGAGAGAACAGGCAGCCATGACTGAAGGAGAAGACCCCCCCCCTCCCAGATCAGAGCAACCATACTCCGGGAGGGAACCCTGGTCCATACACCGGAGTGCTGGTTCCGAACACGCGGCAAAGGGTTTCAGCCCCTGAGTCATAACACTGGTCGTCGTGGGTCTGTCTACCGGCCCTGACATCCTGCCATGAGGAAACCAGTCACACCAGGATAATCCAAATGGGTCGAGTCCCAGTACAGGAGAGAGGAGAGCGGGAAGCCGGTATACTCAGAAAGCACCCCAATTGGGCCTGGTACTAAGCAGGCTGTTCCAGGACAGGCAGCTGCAACGGGACACAGGTTAGAGCAAGGAAGGTGTCGGGCCCCACGGGACGAGGGTACTCGGTACCGGACCGGACGGTGCCGGTGAAGTCACGGGTGGCTTGGTCCGGACCGTGTCCCGGGCTCGGCAATTGAAGGGGGAATATTTACAGGGGAAATGTCACTGTGATGCCACCCACTTGGTGCGGCCAGTAATGGGGGCCGCCGCTGCTGCAGAACCTCCGGGGGTGATGTGATGGCAGCGGAGATGGTGTAGTTCCAGTGGCAAGAACTGTATCCCCCGGGGCAGTAAGGGTTAAGTCTATGGTGAGGTTGTAGCACACTTACTTGCAGGCACTGCAGGGATCTCTCCTCCTGGCTGGTGCTGACAGGCTGGATCCTGTATGGGGGAGAATGGTGTGCAGATAGAGGCAGACAAGAGAGGCAATTCAGGGTTTTCTGTGTCTTTTACTCTCAGTTCTTTTCAAGCAGTTTACAAGTAGTTTGCAGTTCTTTACAAGTTTAAGCACAGTTCTCAACACACGGGTGCATTCTCCCTCTCCGGGTTCCCTTTTGCTCTGCAGCCAGGCCTCTCTCTCTCTGTGACCCCTCACACAGTCTTTAGTGTCCTTTCCGGGCTATTGCATTCTCTTTACTCTGTGTTGTGCGACACTGGACAGTATGGCGGTGACTCGAGCTCCTGTGAGCCCTAAGTGCGTCACTTAGCTGCCTGTCCTTAAGGGTAGGGATCTCAATCTGGAACTCAGATCCCTCGTCGTGTTATCTGGGGATGCCGGGTGAACTACGGTCCCCTCTAGAGCCGACACTCTACTCAGCCCAGCCTCCAGCAGCCCTCAGCACGAGGTTCTACCAGGCTCCTTCTTTCTGTTCCTTTCAGTGTACTAGGAGGGCTACCCACCTGCAGTCAGTGGCTTCAGCTGCTGTCTAGGGCACGGGTTCCACTGTCCCTCTCTGTTCTATCACACTCCTGGTGGCATCAGTATCGGACGGGCTTTCTCTCCCCTCTGGCTCGCACTGGCTCAGTACGGATTCTGCGCTCCTAGCCTTGCACTCACAGAACGTGTGATTGTCTTTCTGTCTCAGCTTAGCTCAGCTTCTCCTCTTTGCTTCTCAGCACCATGGCCTAACAAGTTCCTTCACTCCTCCCCCTTCCTATATACTGTCAGTCACCTGACCTCTGGTGTGCCCAACCCACTCCTCTGAATCCACCACCCCTCGATCTCATAGAGCATCTAATCTCAGGGCTGGATGTAAACCTTCTTCTGACACATGGGTTGTGTGGGCTGTGAGGGTGTTGTTGTGCAACAATGTCCTACCTGCCTGGCTGCAGTTCCCTTTGTGGCCTCCTGAACGCAGGGGCGCCACAAAGGCATACTGTGGGAGCCCTCCGAGAGACTCTGCAGCCCACTGTGACTACCCGGCAGACAAGCCTTACCTAACAACTGTTGTCTTCTGTGAACTGTACCACCAGCATTGTTCCATTAAAGTACCCAGGTAGAGTGACAGAGCCTCTGTGTACTTATTTCACCACTGCACTGCCACTGGTCTATCTCCATCATTAGCACTTCCATCACTACAGGTGTTTCCCTGCTCCTGAGGGCCAGCTCCACCTGCAGGGAGCTGTACCATCTCGGCTGCTGTACCATCGTCTTCCGGAGGTCTGAAGCAGCGCTGGTGCTAAAACACCAGAATCTGAGGGTGGCGTCACAATAAACTTATAAACTTTTATTCCCATTCCAACTTCCCCTTTTCAGTTGACCACCAGGGCCACAGGTCTGGGCAGGCCACCAGTGACATCCCTACTGCAGCAGAGGGCCCAGATACCAGAGTCCCCATACTCTGGGCTAGTCAAAAGTATTCACGAAACTCGTTATTTAGCGAGTATTGCTGGTAGCTCGTGAGTGATGTGTCGATCGTGAATGATCTGACAAATTGCCAGCTCCCTTCTGTACATAAAGGGAGCAGGCACCTCAGAGAAAGCAGATTAAATGTTAGGGTCTCTTTGGGGGGACATACAGCAAGGTGTTTTATGCAGTGAAAATGCAAAAGCCCACCCTCCTGCCCTGTCCTGAAAATACTTGTTTTGTGGCCTGATGTGTGTGGCCGGAACCTATCACTAATTGACTATCATTGGACTTGCTATTCGGACAAGTACGCGAGTATTACAAAGTACTCAGTACGAGTATAGCGATTACGAATATTTCGCTACTCGCTCATCTCTAATTCAAGCCTTTATGCTGCCTCAGGCACAAATTTTAAATGACATCCCTCCTCCCAGTGCAATGTAAACCGGCAGTGAATAAAAGCCATACCACCATGTTTTTTGGGGTTTTATGAAAATCTAAAATGATCTGTGTGAACAGGATTCTCTAGGTCAGTAGATTATGGTGGCTGAGCTTTATAGGACAGCCACAATGGCAAGGACAAGGGCCTCCAGGAGACCTGTGGCTGCCAAAGCAACTTACCAGTACCCTGCAATCAGATCGATGGGGCCAGTGGGAGCCAGAGTGCACGTACACCAGTGACAGCTCCATTTAAACATTTAAACGGAACTCTCCGATATTGGCGGCAGAATCAAAATGGTTAGCAGCAACAATCGAATCTTATGGTGGTTAGAGACAAATGTGAGCTATGTACCTTTACTAGTACCTTCCCCTTGTGGAGCTTTGCTACTGAGCCCATTAAACACATCCTAACCAAATCCATGCTGGATATCGCTCTCATGTAGCGTTACCATGGCTGTGTTTTTAAGCTGAGATCTCAGGCAGTCAGAGGTGTCTGTTGCCCAACACCTCAGACCGCCACCGGAGGAGAGCTGCTCATCTCACCACATGGCAGAAGCAGCCTTGATCCCCATGATTCAGATTAAGGTTGCATTCACACATCCATGAATAATGTCTAAGGGCTGACAATTTTATTTTTTTTTATCACAGAGCAATCTGACCCATATAGTACTGCAAATCCATTCACTTGGCCATTAAGATCAGGGATCCAAGAAGAACCTCAGATGATGTTGTTAAGTCCGCCATGGTACCGGCATCCCTGCAACTGGATGACTGCTACCCTCACCTTTCCCGCTGCTCTGGCTCTCGACTCTGTTTCCTGTCCCCATGACTTGCATCTGCATCGTAGGTCTTTTGGGAGTGTGCATCGCCCACCAGGGCCGTGGGTTACTCGGGACCGGTCCCTGCTTTTCTGGTCACAGGGGAATGTCACGGTAGTGGCCGTGGACCGGCTCCGTTGCCCTGGAGGGACTGCATTTAAAAGGGGAAAAATGTAAAAAGGGGAAAATAAAATTTAAGTTTGTCACTGTGACGCCACCCATGGTATGCGGCCAGATGTATCTCAGCTCCGGGGGATGGTGATGTGACGCAGCAAGGTGATGAGCCCTACACGGGCAGGGCTGCTTTATCCCCTGGGCCGGTAATAATAGTCTATTGTGAGGTGACCATGGGGATGCAGGAGTTAGCTCATAGAAGGATGTACGGACACAAGAGTCACAATTTCTTTACCTCTAATGATGAAGTTCAGGTATTGCCAGGTACTGACTGAAGTTGTTTATGGGGTCTAGAGCTTGGAGGTAAATTAGGGCTTTCCACCCCAGGCAAATCCTGAGACTTTCCTATTGTAACGTGTTCAGTGGGCCCTGGGCTGTATAGAGCTGAGCTGTGACCCTTTCTATTCTGGACTAGCCATGTGACAGGCAGCGTGAACCCTTCTTCTGGCTGTGCCTCTCTATCTCTCCTGGGCTCTGTAGTATGGCTGTGTCTCGTAGGCTCTGTAGTGAACGGGGTGTATAAAATCATCCGCTTTCCGGATTTGGTTGCTGGGTATGGAATCCCTGACTACCTCAGTCTCCGGTGACCGTACTTTGCTTGATCCTGGGCGACTTGGTACTGCTATCACTCCCCTGATCATCTTCCTCTCCTCCTCAGACCCTCGCTACGGACTTATCACACTGTCAGTTCCTAGGGCAGATCTAACAGTGACGTTCCTAGGGTGCCTGTCAGTCCTTTCCTGAACTCAACTGTCACTTGAGCTCTCCTGACTGGAACTGACTAGTTCCGCTCCCTGCACCTGTATTTATAGGGAACCTCAATTGATGTCAGCAGCTAACCTGACATCAGCCTTTAGAGCTCCCCTACAGTCCCAGGGTGGAAGATGTTATATGTGTGTTTTACCTGGTGGATGCCTTGCCTCACCTACAAGCTTGTAGTGGGATTACCGGACCCCGGGGTGCCACAAGTGCACTTAGGACGTGTGTAAGACATGCCTCCTTTTCTTAAAGGACTAGCATGCCCTACCCAAAAGTCCTTCTCTGCCTATGGCTACTAAGCACAGAGTATTTAAGGCATCGTCTCCATATGGGAGGTGCCTGAGCAACGTGATCTATGCCTACAGACATGCTGCTAGCTGCCAGGTCCCCATTCCTTCTGCTGTTTGAGTCCTGCGCTTTACCTAACCCAAATCGGTTTTCTAATACCGATATACCTGCAAGCACCTATCTTTACCAGTCCTGCTGCCGTATCTATTGCACCAGCTTGAACTAGCCTTGCTGCCCTACCCACTGCAAAAGCCTGAACCAGCCCTGCTGCCGTACCCACTAAACTTGCTCTACCAGCTATCCAGGCTGCACCTTCACCATCACCAGAGACTACCTACCCGCATCTGCCACTCCCTCAAAGTCAGCTGTTGAGGTACAGACATTCCCTTGAGTAGCACCTGGCAGCTACCTTCCAGCAGAAGCCTAACCTCACCAACAGAGGCTCTAGTGAAGAAGAGTTAGTTGCTTAGTCACACTCTTCCAATTTGAGATTGGTGCCTCAGCCCAGTGGATCCACCTCCACGCTCCCCCTTGCAAGTCCTATACTGATCCGATGTTGAAGATCAGGATAATGGTGGGTTTACACGCTAGAACATAGTCAGCGATATCCTTGGAACGATCACGTGGCCGTGATCGTTCCGACATAGTTAGTGCGCTGTCACACACAAGGATATCGTTAACGATATCCTATGCGGCAGCGCAACTGTTAAATAGGAGTGGAAGGAGTGAGTGATGTAATAAAGCGACAGGAATAGGAGCTTTTTTAACAATATCGTTCAAAAAGCTGTCACACTGAACGATGCTGCTTCCTAAAGCAGCGTTAATTGGACGGCGAACGATAGATTTGAGGTCAGGATCTCAAATCTAGGATGAACGATCCAACGATCTTTTCATCCTATATCGTTCGTTTACACGCAACGACGCCCAAACGATATCTGTTCAACGATCACATACCTGTGACGTTTCAAGGATATCTTTTAGGATATGCTAGCGTGTAAACCCACCATAAGACATACTTAGTGGGCCTGTGTGCTGTTTAATAAAGAAAATTGGGACAAAACATTGACATTCACACAACTGTGAATGCACCCTAAGCTGCAAGAAATTCTGAGGTGTAGCTTGTTGAACACTCCTGGAAATATTTAGAATGATTAAGAACCAAAAATAAATAGGTTCAAGTTCTTAATCATATTTCATATACACAACAAAAAGACTGTGCTGCTAGGATGAATGATACTTGGAAGAAAGTATATTGCTCTGTCATAGGTGGGGTAAAGTTTTAGTGCATTGATTACAAAAAAAAAAAAAAAAAAAAAAAAAAAATCACTAAAATCTTATTTTTTCACTTAAATGGTGTAAATGGTCATAGTTTGGACTAAAAATAGCTTTTTGTAAGTGAGATTATGGTCATTAAAAATGTTGCGCTGTTTGCCTTCAACAGTCTGTGTTGCACAGTATTGCTGGCTGCAATATTAGTTCACTGAGAATCCATTGGTCAGCCCGCTATAATTGTCTGATGTGGAGTTCATACCCCTTACATCAGTTTTTTTTTTTTTTTAGCTCATCTCAGTTGATATATGACCACAGACCACATCAAAGAAGATCGTAAAAGGAAAAGAACAGGTCGGCAAAAGCTAAGCTATGCAACATTTTTAATGAAACCCAAATGTATAAATATTTTTTTTAGCCCCAAATACATGCTTTTAAGTAAAAAAAATCACAATTGTCCTTAAGAGTGGACAATCCCTTTAAGCAAACTGCACAGACACAAATTTACTTGCCCAGGAGAATTGGAAAGGATATTTAGTAGACAATGTAGTGAACTGAAAGTTTGTGACAAACTCAGGTCTTGCCATACAGTTCCCTTCTCACCCACACCTTCAATTTAACAGTGGCTTTTGTAGGGATCAATCACAGGCTCTCTTCATTAAGATAAATGTCACAATGCACACAACTACATGAACATTTATGCTTCCATTACCTTCTGCAAGCTGGCAACCAGGAACACTACCTTCCCTGCTACTCATCTACAGTGACAATATGGTGTGCTGCCATGTTTCAGAGTGTAACAAACGCATGATATGGGGGATCAAAAATTAGGGGGAATAAAAAATCATATTCATTTGTTTTGTTTATTAATTCATAGTTGAAGCAGCCATAACATTTTCCGTTATTACATAAGCTTCATTATACGACACGTGACTTTTTTTTTTTAATGCCTGTAAGGCTGTGTTCACACATGGTTTAAATAAAACCTGTGGTTTTATTTTCTACATGTATCCATGCCAAACTCCGCAATAAAAATCCTCTGGTTATTTCATTTTTGCTGCATTTACGTGTTTTTTCCCCTTCATTTTGTGTTTTTTTATGCAGATTTGAAGCAGCACTTTTCTTATAGCACAGAAAAGCTTTGATTTGTAAGTTGTAATGCTTGGGTAGTGGTGGAATGAACGGACTGCAAACCAGCAAGCGCAGTATGCTGGTCGCACCTTACTGTGCACCCTTAAGTCCTGGAGAATTTTTCACCCACCTCGCGATGCTGGAGATGGAAGATTTTGGCTTTTGACCAGGCACACACAGTCAGATCAAACACACCAATGAACCAAAAGCAGCAGTGCAGTACAAAACTAAAGGGTACGTTACATGCTATGATGTCCCAGTGATCCGACCAACGATCAGGTCGCTGGGACATCGCTAACTGATCGGTATCTGATAATAATAATAAAATATTTTTTCCACAATGTCTAGCCCCCGCTGCCAGGCTGTGGTAAGGTTGGTTTATGATCAGAACCATAAATCTGTCGTTGGTCGTCTGCTGGTCAGCACGCATTAGCGTGTGTGACAGGGAACAAACGACAAACGATAAGCGGAGCAGGCTGGTAACCATGGTAAACAGCGGGTATCTAGGCAGCGTGCAGTGCCTAGTTACCCGATGTATACCCAGGTTACAAGCCTTCTCCGCTTACATGCTTGTATCCAAGGTACACAGTGGGTAACTAGGGACAGCGCTGTCCCTAGCTACCTGCTGTGTACCTTGGATACCAGCCTGTAAGCGGGAAGGGTAACTAGGAGCTGTGCGCTGCCTAGAAACCCACTGTTTACCATGATTACCAGCCTGCTTCGCTTATCGTTTGTTCCCTGTCACACAAGCTAATGCGTGCTCACCAGCAGACGACCAATGACAGATTTATGGTCCTGACCATAAACCAACGATCAATGATCTTTGAACTGATCGATGGCAGCTGTCACACACAGCGACATCGCTGCGAGGGCACTGCAACATCATAAAAACAGTGACATTGCAACGATATAGTTAGATATCGTTGTGTGTAACGGGGCATTTAGTAAGGAAAATCAGGGACAAAGCCAAGACCAGAAGCCAGAGTAAAGAATTTTTCTGAGGTGCACACAAAACTACTAACCTCTACCATCCAGACAACTGAAATAATCAGCACTACACAGAGGATATGGTGGGTTTAAGTCTGCTTCTTAGACATAACCTGACATCGCTGAGCCAAAGTAGGAGGGGAGGAAAGGGGGTGGAGGGAACCTCCCCCCACCTAGCTACACCAGCAGACATGAGGTTCTGTACTCGCTGGCAACAGCTGACACTAGGGGTCCCACAGCCACAAAATCGCTGGGAACGATGATGTGTCACTACCCAGAAACACCAGAAGTAAATCTTCCAGAGTGACACAATATAAGGCCAGAGCGAGCACCTGCATTATCTCTGCCCTCTGGAAGTGACACCCTAACCCTCATGGCCAATGAGGGACACAGGTGAACTGACGGAGAGCCAGTGTTTACCCAGAAGTGAGCTTGGGTATGGAACTGCCAGACCTGACAAAAGTGGAATAATATGACATTTTTGTAATTGTTTTTTCCCCATTATTTTTCTTTTAGTAATTTTATAGGAACAAAAAAACTTGACTTACTTTCTTATTAGAATAATGATATACACAAATGCATTAGTATATAAAGACGTACCTCTATGTACCAGTACAATCTGGCTAAAATTTTGAAAACATACATGCACATTAAAGTTTAGAAAATTCCTGTAGCCTATCGGCTTATAATTATTGCTGCTGCATACAATGCTATACGTTCGGTGTTTGACTCCCAGAGAGATCAGATCTCAGGAAGGCAGAACAATTGTGCACAGAACATAATTATGTAGGTAGCAAAAAAATGTTGACCACCTTCCCTAATGCCCACTTCACACCCGAGGAGGAGGAGCTATTGAGCAATAAAGACTGCTAGACAGAAGAAATCTGAATGAGTGAAAGTCAGGACACAGTCCCAGGGGCGTAACTACAATAGGTGAAGGGGTTGTGATCGCACCCAGGCCCTGCAGCCTAGGGGGCCCCAAAAGTTCCTGTGTCCCATAGAAAAAGACTAATATAAAGACTAAAGATTTGCAATAATTGGGGGCTCCGTTGGAGCTTTCGCATCGGGACCTGTGGGCCACTGCACAACCCTGACCTGCCGGGACAGCTTCCTCATATCAATACAGTCCCACTGGATCTAGGATGGTTAGGAGCTCTGAGTAGGTATGTATACACTTTCAAAAGGCTAAAACCCATGTGAAACACTATTTCAAGCTGCTTGTGACCCTAGGATTGCAGATAGTAACCCCGTATTGTACAAGCACATTTTTGGTGGGTCTTTTCACATTTTGCTACCATATTCATTTTTGTTTGAAATAATATATATTTTTGTAATATTTCTGCAAAGTCTTAAAAGTCATGATTAGCATTATAATTTTATAATTTATTTTATTGTACAGTACTGGGCGCAGAATACATCTCAGATAATCTTACAGTTATCCTGATTCTGTAATATTTTTGTACTTTGAAAGAAAGTTGGAGAACCTGAACTGAAGCCAGAAGATTGTGGGAAGAAGATGCAAAGTCCAGAAAATGCTTCAGCAGAATTGAACAGAAAGATGCAGCATGGCATATTTGTAATTAGCATTGGCGACAGTAGTCTGTCATACTCCACACATTGTAAAAGCTGCATCTTTCCACATTTTCTATAAGTTGGTATTATAATAATGATGTTCATTATCTTTTATGTTCATAATCTTGCCATTATCATTTGTAATATTGGTTTTTTTTTTCAGTTTAATCTGAGTACATTTGGATTGCCATTTTCAAGTGAAATTAGAATGCACAAACAATGATAGTTCTGTATATAGAGTCACAGATATTGGAGACAAAGCAAAAAGAATTGCATTTAGCTGGTGCAACTTCCACTTTGGTACTCTATGCCAGCCAGACCATGGTAGCTCTAACTTCCTCAACCAACCACATTTGCAGTCTGATTTCAGGGGTCTGGTTTCCTAAACAAAGAGTGAGCGCTTGCAAGCTGTTCGCTATAAAACTTTCAAACAGCTCTGGAGCTGACTGAATCATTGAATTCTGCTAGCTTCAATGCCCCTGCACTCTTGATCTTGCAGAGGCAATGTGTACAGTGCAAAGCAGTATTTTGATTGCTTAAGAAAATAGAAATGTCAGTATTGCCATGTGTCCTGCATCAAGACAACAGTGGTGTTATGAGTGTGCTGCATCCTTATTATCACCTCTGGGGACCTGGGGTCAGGAGGTCTAAGCATTTAAACTGATCACAGGCCTTCCGTAGAGCTCACTTAACTCTTGTTTTGTTGATGTACGTTCTCTTCTCTTAGGCTGGTTTCACACTACGATTTTTTGCAATCCGATGCTGTCTGATAGAAATCGGACAGCATCAGATCCAAACTGATCCCTGCAATCGGATGCCATCCGATTCCGACATTTTGCAGGATCAGTTTGCCCGGCTCCTCCTGTCATCTGCTCCTCCCTGCCTCCTGTCACCTGTGCTCCCCTGGTGCTCCCCCTCTTCTCCCCTCTCCTCCAGAAAAAAAAATAAAAATCATCTTTATTCTCACCTGTCCACGAGTCCCCCGTTGTCTCCAGCTGTATCTTCTGATCCTAAGACCTTGCGTGATGTCACAGTCACATGACCGGTTAACAGTTCATGTGACTGTGACATCACGGCAGGTCCTACAGGCAAAATGTGCTGGAGACGCAGGGGGACTCGTGGACAGGTGAGTATACATATTCTTTATTTTTAACCCCTGCCTTACTTAATTTTACTTCCATAATGTATGTATATAGATTGCGGAAGTAAAATTAGATGGGTAGGAGCAGTTTTAGTGTACTGAGCATGCTCAGTACACTAAAATCGGGTCCGAGGAGACATCAGAGGTTTCCTCGGACCCTGCTCCATAGGGCCCCATGTTAAAGGATTCGGATCAGATTAGGCATAATTGCCATCCGATCTGTCAGATCCGATTTTTTTCCGATTTTTTGATTCGGATGCAAAAATCGGAGCAGTCTCCGATTTTTGCACCGGAAAGAAATCGGACAAAACCGGATCGGACGCGATTCGGATGCCATTTAGTGCACATCCAAATCGGTCCGATCCTCATAGGATCACATGGGGCCAAATTCGGATCCGATGCGGTCCAATTTCTATCGGACAGCGTCTGATTTCAAAAAATTGTAGTGTGAAACCAGCCTTAACCATTATTTAAGCTGCAGTTTGTGATCGTCTCCCCTTTGCTATATCTACCTGCTCCTGGTCTTACTCGTCAATATAGAAACCATATTCTGCCCATTGTGATTGAACTCATTCCCATGTAGCAGAGTTGTCATTCCTTTTGCAGCAATGAAGCTACTTTATACAGAAGTCCCTGGAGTCCATTTTAGACCTCTTGCCTCTGTTTCCTTTTGTTTCATTGCTTTTTTATTCACTCACTCCCTTGGGGAGGGGGTGGAGTGCACATCTAGATGAGTCTTATCCAGGAGCTTAGCAAGGTATAAGACCCAGACATCCCCACCTTCAGAGGTAATCTTGGGAACAAGTTTTAGCCTGGGGACCCCTAGCAGTAGGGACAACTTAATGTGCTCATTATCCCTACCACCAGTCACTGGCATGACAAGTAGACCATTAATGTCCATGGGCTTTTCATATTACATAAGACCACATCCATGAAGAGGGCATCCTTTATGTCTAGAGAAAAGAAGGTTTAATTTAATCACAGACGCAGATTCTTTACTGTAAGAGCAGTGAGACTATGGAACTCTCTGCTACATGATTTTTTTTATGAGTGAGTCACTACTAACATTTAAGAAGGGCCTGGATGCCTTTCTTGAAAAATACAATATTACCGTTTATATATACTAGATTCTTTGATAGGGCGTTGATCCAGGGAATTAGTCTGATTGTCGTATGTGGAGTCAGGAAGGAATTTATCTCCCGAATGTGGAGCTTAGTGTTTGCTACATTGGTTTTATTGCCTTCCTCTGAATCATCATGTTGGGCTATGGGTTGAACTAGATGGACTTAAAGTCTACGTTCAACCTTAAACATGAAACTATGCATAATGAATGGGATCTACACAGCTAGGAAGAGCATTTTGACCAATGATTCAACAGCAATTTGGGGATGTGCAATGCTTTTTCCAAAACGATGGAGACCACGTCACAAGGCATAAGTGATAATTAAGTAGATTGGTAAGCAAAACATTAAAATTTTGGGTCAATTTCCAAGATCTCAATCCCATTGAGAATTTGTGGGCTATCCTTATAAAGTGAGTGGACAAACAAAAATACAGCTGCAGGGTGAAGGGCAAAAACCTTGAAAAATAAGGGTCAATACTGTAAATATTGAGGCTTGGCATAAACTTGATGTATTTCTCAATAAAAATGTAAAAACTTATCAAATACATAAAATTCAAGGATGGCTGTCGGCCAAGCGATAGCTGCCAGTCAAACTATCTCCCACATACACAGTAGTGATTGATCAGCCAAGTGGTCCTGTGTTCTCTACAAGAGCGACACTGCCAGGTATCTTGTAGCAGCTTGTCTCAGAACAAAAGGGTCGGCAGCCTAAACTCGGGCAAGCTGGATCCTTAACTACCGCAACAATTTTGTGTATGGTGGCACCAAAAACCTAACGGTCAACAGAACCGAACATTCATCTAATGTTTTTTTTTTTAACTGATTACATTTAGGCAACAGATAATGAATGGGCATGTCTTTGGATCAATCTTTTAAGTCGCAAGTAAATCAGGGTACACCTATAAATTGCTAGAAAATAACACACGGGCACACAAAATTTCTTCTTATGTATGGAAAAGGTCCAGCTTGCCTGCTCATCCAGGCACTGCTGACACTGTTGTGATCTAGGCTTAGTATAAGGGAAGGGGAAGGGGGTATTTTGCTCACCACGGCTTCCAGAGGCTGTTAGTGCTCGAAGTAATGGCTGGTTCCCATTCACTTGAACAAATATTGAAGGAACTCCGGCACCAGACTTGTTGCAGTTAAAATTCCAGATCTTTATTCAAACATCCTTAAAAGCATTAGTGGGGTACGCAGCCCCCTACATCCACGCCTGACGCGTTTCGGATACAAAATCCTTAGTCTTAGGCATGCTTGCAAATGTGAACATCACATATTTATAGAGAAAATAAAAGCATTCATACCACCCCCTATCACATGTGCCATCATTCACCATTAATTAAGATCTGGATAAGTTGCTTTTCAGCAGTCTTTTCATTTTAACTGCAACAAGTCTGGTGCCGGAGTTCCTTCAATAACTGTTGTGATCTGACAATCTGCAAACTGAACAGATCTTGCTATTGACCCATAGTGGTCTGAACAACCCCTTATGACATTATGTAATCTGTCTTCTTTTACCTCAATGCAAATGAGGATTTTTCTTAATCTGTTGAGTAATCTCCACTGTGTCCCTACTGGATAACATAATTCTGTGAAAAGTCCTAAATCTGCACGTGACGGTCATTCATGCCACTGACTCCGACAGATGGAACTGAAGTAAGTACAGGCGTGCATCTTAGACACATCTCAGTCTCTGACCTTATGGACAACTCTGGAAACCTCTGAGCATATGCTCTCATTACTGGTGTTTTGCTCGTTTCTTGAAGCAAGCCAAGGAAGATTTAACTATTAACGTTTGCTAGAGATGTTTTGAAGACGTGAAATCACACTGCTGTAGATTTCACCATAAATGATAGGCTATTTTAACTACAGCCGAATACACACAGCCACATTTTACCTCGACTAGACCTAGATTTCACTACAATAGTCTCATCCCTTGCTATCTGGACTCTGATTTGGCTTACACTCTCCAACTTCATAAATTGCTCACAGTAGACAGTCATGTCCAATTCTGGTTCATATACTGTCTCACCTTATAGAAAGAGGTGAGGATAAGAGTCTGCTGGGAAGCTACCTTCTGGCTTCTCCCCGACAGTCTGTGTTTACACAAACAGATACTGGGAACATGGATAATGAAACAGCAATTAGGAATAGGGGCAATCCCCAATATGCAAAATAAATAAAAAGGAGAATCAAAGCCCATACTGAATATGCAAATATGTGAATATATAAATAAATTGCAGAACACCCTTTATGGAATAAAACATGTACGGTATATTATTGAATCTAAAAGGTAAATGTAGGGTGCAATATATAATGGATATTAAAATCAATATTTATATAATATATCTCAAAAGTGGTCAATATTGAGGACATAGTCTAATAAGCATAAGCACAGGCGCCACATGAAAAAACAGTATAATATTATATAAATCCAGGGTAGCTAATCATAAAGCATAAGAGATCATATGGACTAATAAATGTCCAATTCTTTGAGTGCTGCCTGTTTTCTTTTTCACATTTACGTTCTTTGGTTATGGCACTGTTAGGGCTTTGCACTCCAATTTGTTTTTAATTAGGTGCTGTACTATTTTTCCATAACAATATATATATATTCAAATAAAGAGAGCAGCACAGCTACTCTGTGGGTGCAATATCAGTCCCAGCTCCTCTTCCCTCCACCTTGAATACAATACCAAAAAACGGACTGCAGCACTCCTTATTCCTTTTTAGAATCCGGCTTTATTGGGCCATCAGGTGTAAATGCGACGTTTCGGGAACAATCTCCCTTCCTCTAACCTAGGATAGAGAAAGGGAGATTGCTCCCGAAATGTTGCATTTACACCAGATGGCCCAATAAAGGCGGATTCTAAAAAGGAATGAGGAGTGCTGCAGTCCGTTTTTTGTTATTGTATATATACAGTCATATGAAAAAGTTTGGGCACCCCTCTTAATCTTACTCTTTTTTTTTTTGTTCAAAATTGTTTTTTTGCAACAGCTATTTCAGTGTGATATATGTAATAACTGATGGACACAGTAATATTTCAGGTTTGAATTAATATTTATTGTACTAACCAAAAATGTGAAATATGCATTATTTCAAAATTTGCCAGGTGCAAAAGTATGGGCACCTCAACAGAAAAGTGACATTAATTTAGTAGATCCACCTTTTGCAAAAATAACAGCCTCTAGTCGTTTCCTGTAGCTGTTAATGAGTTCCTGGATCCTGGATGAAGGTATTTTTGACCATTCCGCTTTACAAAACAATTCCAGTTCAGTTCATCACATAGATGCCTGAAGGCCATTAAAGGCAATATACATCACTTGTGGAGTGCTGCAGTCATCATTTGGTCTGTAGATGATAGATAGATAGATAGATAGATAGATAGATAGATAGATAGATAGATGATAGCTCTGGCAAAAATTAAGACACGGCTGCAAACGTTAGTTTGTCTGACTTTTCTCTGTATAGGTATATTTTGGAGTGAAATGGACATTGTTCTTTTATTCTATAAACTACTGACAACATGTCTCCAAAATTCAAAGCTAAAAATGTTGTATTTATTTGCAGCAAATAAGAAATCGTCAAAATAATCAAAAACGGTGCTTTCAGACCTCAAATAATGCAAAGAAAACAAGTTCATATTTATTTAGAAACAACAATATTAATGTTTCAACTCTTCAGCTTTCCACCAGTCTTTCACACTGCGGTTGGGTGACCTTATGCCACGTAAGCAGCGCATTTTCGCTTGATGGCTTATGACTATTCATCTCCCTCTTGATTACATTCCAGAGCTTTTCAATGGGGTTCAGGTATGGAGATTGGGCTGGCCATCACAAGGACTTGATGTGGTGCTCTTTCATCCACACATTGATTGACCTCGCTGTGTGGCATGGGACATTGCCCTGCTGGAAAAAAAAGAGTCCTCAGAGATGGGGAACATTGCCTGAGCAGAAGGCATATTTTATGATCATAGTAATATAATACATTACCTTGTATTATGTGGTGGATTTTGCCTCCTTCTCCAACCAGCACACTGTGACTGTGATCTCTTATGCTTTATAATAGGCTATCCTGGATTTACACTGCCTCTTTTTATGTTTATTAATCTGTATCCTCACTATTTTTTATGTAGGTATATCCATTTTATAATCCATTATGTATTGCACCTTATATTTGTGGCGCCCCTCTGGCTAGGCGCCACAGGTTAGTACTACACTGACAGCAAATGTGTTCAACCTGTAAGTTGTCAGTTCAGGGTTTAACCTGTGGAGTCTGTACTTACACACACTTTGGACTAGGCCACTTAGAATTGGGGGGACCGGTAATTTTGTAGGTCCCAAAAGGGGGTGGAGCCTTGGGTAGTTGTAGTGAGAGATTGACAGTTTAGATCAGACAGACAGTGCTGGGAAGGCAGTCAGGAAGGACAGGCCTAACAGCACAGCCGACAGGAGGGAGACCCATCTTTAAGTGGGGGCCCAGGACAGCAGGCAACGGGCCAGGACTGGTTGGAGCCATCTGGTCACGTTGAGGGAAACACAGGCAACGCGGGAAGCAGAGGCGGCCAGAAGTTCCACTCTGACCGCAGACCGACGAGCTGCAGGCCCAGAGAAACCGGGTTGCTGACAGCGCCACAAGGTACCTCGCCCTTCAGGACCAAGAACCAATTCAGGACACTAGAGGAGAAGGGCCAAAATTGCGGTGCCGGTGGGAAGCTTTGCTTACTTGGGCTTCCCGTCCGGACCGGTAGGGCACAGACCTTGCCTACTAGCTACAGACCGTGGGACTGGTGGGAGAGCTCTGCGAGGGTGGTAGAGACTGGAAGAGAGAAGTAAACCCTGAAAGACAAAGAGAGAACATCTAGAGACTCCATAAGTGGGACCCTGAGCTGGCAACATCCACCCTGTAAACCAAACTGTACCATGTCCCGTTTTACCATCTGCCGGTACCTAGTAAAGTGGAGTAAAACTTGAACTGGTCTCCGTTGTTCTTCCCACCGGTGCCCAGAGGGCTCAGCACCATCAGCAGCTCAGCAGAGGGGTAAGAACTGCAACACCAATCACCACTACAACTCCCCTCATCCTCATCCAACCCGCTGCCCTGAGGTAATAGCTCCACTTGTAGGGAGCTGGACTACTCTCTGCTGCACCCACCATCACCTCAGCGGCCAGCATGCAGTGCCGGTACCATATTACCGGGAACTACAGGTGGCATCACGTTCCCCTGTAAATATCCCCTTCTCCCCCACCATCTACTCAAATGATCACCAGGGCACGGAACCGGGATCCCGACCACCCGTGATCTCCCCATCCAAACCACCATCAGTCCCGGTGTCCGAGTACCCCTAGCCCTGGCCACATAATATTTACCTATAGTTTCAATATTACTCCATATAGGGAGTTTCTGCAACTTACCGTATATACTCGTGTATAAGCCGACTTTTTCAGCCCAAAAATTGGGCTGAAAAGTCCCCCCTCGGCTTATACACGAGTATATACATAGTGTGTGCTGAGTGTGACGGGGACGGGGGCTCTGACTGGGGGCAGGAGGAGGCAGGAGGGGGCTGCAGTGACACCGCGCGGTCACGTGGGCCCGCCTCATTGATATGCACGCATCCCCCTGTCCATCCCCGGCAAGGGGATGCAGTGCATATTGCCGAACACAGCCCCTGGCGGCCCCCGGCAGTGGTATACAGCCCCCCGCCTAGTACCGGGCCCCCTGCGGCACAGCATACAGTAGTTCATACACTACCATCTCTCCCTGCAGCGCGCGGCTCCTCCATGTCCCAGCCGGCATCTTCCTGTAGTGTCATGTGACTGGCGCGTCCGCTCGTCACATGACACTACAGCAACAAGCCGGGCGGGAGATGGAGGAAGCGCGCGCTGCAGGAGATGGTAATGTATGAGCTACTGTATGCTGTGCCGCAGCAGGGGGGCCCGGTACTAGGCGGGGGGGGCTGTATACCACTGCCGGGGGCCGTCGGGGGCCCTGTATATCACACTGCTGGGGGCTGCTGTATACACCTGTGCTGGGGGCTGCTGTATACACCTGTGCTGGGGGCTGCTGTATACACCTGTGCTGGGGGCTGCTGTATACACCTGTGCTGGGGGCTGCTGTATACACCCGTGCTGGAGGCTGCTGTATACACCCGTGCTGGGGGCTGCTGTATACACCTGTGCTGGGGGCTGCTGTATACACCTGTGCTGGAGGCTGCTGTATACACCTGTGCTGGGGCTGCTGCATACACCTGTGCTGGGGGCTGCTGTATACCACAATTCTGGGGGCTGTATACCTGTGCTGGGGTCCACCCTCGGCTTATACGCGAGTCAATAGGTTTTCCCAGGTTTTGGGGCAAAAGTAGGGGGGTCGGCTTATACACAGGTCGGCTTATACACGAGTATATACGGTACTTACTTGTTCAATATGGGCCTTGATTTTCCTTTTTCTTTATTTTGGACTTTAAATATAAGGGTTCCCTGGAGGAAAGTTGCCCAGCAAATTATTCTCTCCTGGTCCAGACTTATTTATAACCCATATAAAATGTATCAGAAATAAAAATGCAAAATAAAATCATGTAACACTTTAAATAAGATTTTAGGTGTGCCTATCATGATGTAGAATGTTGCAGAAGAAAAATGAGAAAATCTGTGACAAATATACAGAAAAACAAAAAATTGCAAGTGGTTCCTCCACTGTGGTGTGTGAAGCAGCCCTTTCCTTTGTTCCTTCGGTTTCCATGGAGCAATTTACATGATAATGTACAGCCTCAATTTCCACAGAAGTTAATTTTTTCAAATGAAGTGGACAAATGTCAAACTTTCATTTTCTGATCTGTGTTTTATGTTCTCTGTTGTATAAAACATGGTATACAATTTCCAAATCATTGCATTCTTCTTTTCTTTACATTTCACACAACGTTCCAACTTTTTTGGAATTGGCATTGTATATTTCAGTAACTTTAACACACTCAAAAAAACTGTTATACAACTATGCAGCCCTTTACTAGAACAGCCATTTGATACATTTATGACCCAAAGTGGTGATCTAGCGGCGAGACATCATGTTTTGCGGTTGAGTTTAGAAGTGTATTGGGGTGTGATGATGTACTTACAGCTTCTCAGTCTCCACTGTATCCCTAATTTAGCAGCTCGCTCTCTGGCCAGTGACCAGCGTTCCAGAACAAAGAACTTGTCAGCCACTCAGGGAAGCGTGCTGCGAATCCAAGAACATAATGGAGACTGAGGAGCTGTAAGTGCATCTTCACCCCAAAATACACTTCCAGACTGAACTAAATACATGATGATTTCTTATTTCTCGATCAAAAAGTCACCTTGCTTATCTTGCAAAGAGCTACACAGTTACTTAAATGGCTTTGAGGGTACAAGTTGCTAACAGGTTCCCTTTAAAATTGTAATATAAGTAAATGTAATTGTGTATATCATCAGTAACATGTTGCAGAAGTAAAACTTTCATATTAAGAGAATGGCGTTGAGGAAGGTACATACCTATAGGATAAGCAAGCCTAAAACATCATCAGGAAAATGCTAGAAGCTTGAAGGACACGTCTACATTATACCATAATGCCCCTACTGAAGACTTATAAGGGCATTTATACGCAGTTTTTAAGAAGTTATCTGGATTCAGTTTGCACTAAAAACTGCTTGGGAGATAAAAAAAACCCCACAAAAAATGCTTGAAAGCAGGGGTGTAACTACAACACGTGCAGGGGTTGCAATTGCACCCGGGTCCTGCAGCCTAGGGGGTCTAAGAAGTTCCTTAGGGCTATTGATAAAGACAAATGGTATTTACCATTTGCAATAATTGTGGGCTCCGTTGGAGCTTTCGCATCAGGACCCAAGAGTTTCAAGTTACACCACTGCTTGAAAGACTCCTTTTCCTATTCGTTTTTATGTTGTTTTTTTTTAATCTGATTCAGACTTGGAAAAATGGCCAGTGGGAGAAAATAAGTTCAGGTCACTTCTTTAAAATACTTTTAATGGAATTTTCTTCAAACTGAACACTGTCTAATCAGAAGGTTGCAAAAAATGTCTCAGGTAAAACAAATTCTTCAAAAAACTTCAAAAACCTCTAAGGCTACATGCATACTGGGGTTTTCGAGCAATCAGTACCGGTATTGAATGTGTGCACACTCCTGCTGCCTAATGTCTAGCTCTTAATTAACTCCTCTGTGTGATGCTCTGCAGAACTAATATCACTGTCACAAATCCAATTCCCCAGGCCACAAGGTATAACAACTGAGTTGCGGTTAGGTGCAGTCATTATTGAAGTGTGACAAATAGGTTTATTCAGGTCACCATCATTTCATTTGGGATGCTAAATAAGGCTAGTGGGCTCTGGGCACTGCAGGAATGCAAGGAAAACTGTAATATGAGGAATTATAGATATAACGCAGTTATGCACTTGCCAAAAGTCTGTATTGTATTGGTATGGCATGAAATGTGAAGCCCAATGTGGACAGTGTTGCAAATGTATGTAAAGCAAAATGGAATTAATAGCTATTATTAGCATTATTATTACCGGTAATATGACATGAAATAGTGATTGCACATTTTCTAGAAGCAATATCCATACTATGGTGTTTCATCAGTGTGAACAGACCTGTGAAACATATAATGGTCATATGCAATTTTTATATGAATTGCTAACACATGTGTAGAACAGATACCCTCACATGATGCAGCAATAATAAGGGTTTGCTCTCCAAAAAAAAAAAGTTCAAAATAAATTACCTAAACAATATTAAGCCCTCTTAAATGGATGTTTTAAAGACATTGTAAGCTTACTGGAGTTCACAGCTGCTGCTACATTTGGCACGGTTTCCAAAATTAACACCCCACAGACTTTAATAAGCTTAAAAAAATTCATTCAAAGCTCAAAAAAATTCTACACCTTGATACAAGCCGGTAGACTCAATGACTGGGGACACTCCTAACCCTAGGTTAGGGTGTTGTCCCCAGCAGCCAGAGGGTCTTCCGGCAAGCGTTTTGGTGCCAAATAAACAGGTAAAGTTTTAGGGCCATTTTAACTTTCAAACTTTTTCCCAAACAAAGCAGTGTTCACTAACCTTTGGGGAAATTATTCGGATTCCCAATTTTAAAGCCAAATCAGCCATGTTCCTGCTGAATTTGAAATTAGCTAACATGTTAAAATAAAATTTGCTCATTAAAAAGTAACATTGCCTTTACAACTTTTTTTTGTCTATTTTTGTGCCATTTTTTTTAATTTGTGCACCCACTTGATTATGCTATTTGCCCTTTTATAAAGTCTGCTTTATATGTCCTCATTAATGATGAGTAAATTGTAGAAGTATTAGTGTGTAAGCTGGACGCCGGAGAAGATCCTAGAGAGGGCGATTGTTCCTAAGGAAGTTTAATCACATCAACGCGTTTCGATGGTCATGCCCGCCTTCAGCAGGGGAACTGCTGAAGCATTACCATACTCAGGTGCTTACTACCTGTAACGAGTAGTTTAATGCTCAGATGGGCGCAAATTAAGTACCCGAGTATCAGATTAGTCAATGGGGAAGATAAGCAGTTTTACAAAAGATCTTCTGGAAAAATGCTCCAATTCACCATTGACTTCCATTTTACTCAGGAACTCAATTCCCACCCATCCGAGCATCCAACTGCTCTTTTCAAGTACAGTGCTCATTTATTTTGTTTGATTTTCCATTTAAGCCCCTCTACCAAGCACTAACTGGGGTTGTGCAGGGGTGCCTGGAGAAGCACAGTGATAAACACGTTCCCATTCCCCCTCCCGCCTCATAGTTTTGTGAATGTGAGCTGTGCATGTAGTCTGTTTTATTAACTTTAAAAAAGAAGGAATTAAAGAAAATTAAAAATAAAAAGTGTCTATTACCATATACAGGGTGGGCCATTTATATGGATGCACCTAAATAAAGTGGGAATGGTTGGTGATATCAACTTCCTATTTGTGGCACATTAGTATATAGGAGGGGGACAACTTTTCTAGATGGGTGGTGACCATGGCGGCCATTTTGAAGTCGGCCATTTTGGATTCAACTTTATTTTTTTCAATGGGAAGAGAGTCATATGATACTTAAAACGTAATGAGAATTTCATAAGAAAAACAATGGTGTGCATGGTTTTTACGTAACTTTATTCTTTCATGAGTTACTTACAAGTTTATGACCACTTATAAAATGTGTTCAAAGTGCTGCCCATTGTGTTGTATTGTCAATGCAACCTTCTTCTCCCACTCTTGACACACTGACAGCAACACCGCAGAAGAAATGCTAGCACAGGCTTCCAGGATCCGCTGTTTCAGATGCTGCACATCTCGTATCTTCACAGCATAGACAATTGCCTTCAGATGAGGCAAACTGTATGTGAATGGTGAAGTTAACAAACAAAACCACCGCTATTGGTCTGACACTAACCCACAGTGGATAGATCCCTCCAAGACTGTTGGAACACAACAATTGATGGTATGGTGTGGTATATGGGGTACAAAGATAGTGGGGCCATTCTTCACCAATGAAAACCTCAATGCCACTGGATATCTGAAATTGCTACATGATTCAGATATCCCGTGGCACTGAGGTTTCCACCCCTTTGTGGGTGTTTCCCGCTCTGTGCGCTGTCAGCCACATCAGGGGGCAGAGTGGTCTGACTTATTGGAAGCCTGTGCTAGCATTTCTTCTGCAGTGTTGCTATCAGTGTGTCTAGAGTGGGAGAAGAGGGTTGCATTGACAATCAACACAATGGCCAGCATTTTGAACACATTTTATAAGTGGTCATAAACATTTTTATCTAGGTGCAGCCATATAAATGGCTCACCCTGTATTTTATTGATTTGAAATGTTCGGCTTTAATAAAGTCACAGCTGTCAGCACATTGGTAAGTGGTGGAACAAACGGGCATTACCCATCATCGTATCCTGGCCGTGAGCACTTGTATCTTGGAGATTTTAATGGTTTGGTAAATAAATGCTGTGTCTGACTTCCACCATTAAAAGTTCATCTTTTGCTCTGTATATTGTCTGTATAGGTCTCCTCTGAATTGTAAAGAGTTGTGGAATATGTTGGCACTATATAAATAAAACTATTTTTATGTTCATGTACTTATTTTAGACACAGTAATTTTGAGTGACTTTCTAGTTTCAGAAAACCACTGTTCCCCAGTGCAGTGTTTTAAAAAAAAAACTAAATAAATAAACAGTGATTTTCTCACCCTAACCAGGTCCAGCATGGAGTGTCTGCTCCTGTCTTCAGCGCTCATGTCATGTCGACAACGCAGCAGCCAATCAATGAGCTCAGCAACTCTTAGCGGATTTTGCTGTCAAGGCAAAGCTGTTGAGCTCACTGATTGGCTACAGCATTGTTGACATGACGTCAGGTCTGACGATAAGAACTGAAATCGGGAGCAGTGGCAGAGATGCAGTGTTGGACCCAAGGAGGTTGAGTAAAGAACATTTTGTTTTTACTAAAAACAAACTGCACCTGGGTTTTCTTGAAGTATAGTGCATTGCTAATGCTTTGAGGTTGGTATGAGTCAGGGGTGGGGAATTCCAGGCCTCGAGAGCTGCCAACATTGCAGGTTTTTAGGATTTCTTTAGTATTGCACAGATGATAATTGAATCACCTGCACTGATGATGATTCCAACACCCTGTGCAACGGTAAGGAAATTCTAAAATCATGACCTGTTGGTGGCCCTTGAGGCCTGGAGTCCCCACTTCTGGTATAAAAGTCATTATCTTTAGTCCAGAAGAAGTAAAGTAAAAGTAATTCAAGGGGGATCAAAATTGTTTGCTTGTTCTTTTAGTCTTTGTTCATATGTTGCTTTTTTTAAATGGATTTTATGCAAATTGAAAGCTTTTTTTTTATAGTACCAGTAAAAGCTGGGAGATTTCAGAAATCTCATACACACAATTGCTTTTTTCCTGACTGGAATGGAAAACTACATTTTTTTTAAAGTAGCAACATGTCAATTCTTTCACCATTAAAGGCAATAAGCATGCAACTGTGTTTTTGCTGTTTTGTAGTGAATGAAACTAACTTTATTAAACATGCTATTATTTATAGGCTTTTAGCTCGATCTTGAGCCATGTCGACTTGATGGATGTAGGAAGATTGATCTTGCACAGTCTAGATTGGTCCACCAGGATCTTCTCGGCCGTTATCGTGATAGTATCAAGCCATTTGGTTGCTGGTCTTCCTCTATTCCTTGTACCTTCTATTATTCCTACTATTATGATGTCCTTCTCCAGTGATTGCCCTCTTTGTGTGATGTGTCTAAAGTAGGCAAGTCACATTTTGGTGATTTTTGTTTCGAGTGACATGTCTGGTTTCATTTGTTCTTCTTGCAATCCATGGTATTGATATCATTCTTCTCCAGCATCACATTTCAAAGGCACTGATTCTTCTTCTACCTTGGTTCCTTTATTGTCCATGTTTCACTCCCCTATGTTAATACAGAAAAGACCAGACTATGTACAAGCTGTGCCTTCGTTGCCAGTAGAATGTTCCTTGAAGACCTTGTCTAGTGACTTCATTGTGGATTTTCCCATAGCTATTCTTCTATTGACTCCTGGTGTCCTCACTGCAACTTGAGTGGTCATTGATCCAAGTAGATTGAAGTCCTTTACCAATTCTAGTTCATCACCATCCACCTCAAATGTGTCCCGGTCGTACCTGCCAGTGGTCAAAATCTTTGTCATCTTTGTATTGAGAAGCAGTCCCAGGTTTGAGCTTTCCATCTTGACATTCCGTATTAAGTCCTTCTTTCCATCTATGCTTGTTGCTGTCACTGTTAGATCGTCTACAAATCTTAGGCTAGTTTCACACTACCCTGTTTTGTTTTGTTTTTTCAAATCAGGCATGGTCAGGTTTTTCAACAAAAACTTGATCCCTTCAGGATCCAGTTTTTTATGGTTAAATATGTCTTTATTAAAGTTTTAAACATAGTAAACATCACAGCACTCATTAAGAATATGCTCAACATTCATTCATGAGGAGAAGGGGTTAGACATTAAAGTGATTGTAAGGCTTATGGCGCCCGTCTCGTTCTTCAAGACCACGCCAACATCCTCGAGCCTCTCCTCCATACATTAAATGATATCCTCCCCTCAAAGCTAAAGGACCGAGAGGAGGAACCCCAGGTCCTAACAGGGACACAGGGCAG
Organism: Allobates femoralis; assembly: GCA_033576535.1. Classification (NCBI taxonomy): domain Eukaryota; kingdom Metazoa; phylum Chordata; class Amphibia; order Anura; family Aromobatidae; genus Allobates; species Allobates femoralis. The sequence continues at coordinate 60,210,610 of JARQOC010000012.1, forward strand.
AAAGAACAGTAAACCACATGAAGTCTCAAATACATTGATAAGGACCAATGGCCGTCCGGAGGGGGGAGAGGGGGAAATAGTGGGGAGTGCAGCAGATGGAGAACAAGAGAGAGAGGGGAAGAAGAGGAAACAAGAGTTGGAAGAAAATGCCCGGGGCACCGCAAGGCATCCAAAGGAACTTGGCAAGTAGTGGAGATCAAACAAGTGCAAACCCCCTCAGGCAAGCAGGTCTCAAGTTAGGGGCATCTCAAAACAAGAGCCATTCAGACCAGGTGATCGTATACTCATGTTGAGTCTAATAGAGTTCAGTGGAAACCTCTTCAAATCTACGCAGCGTTTACATTTTGGAAAACCATTCCAAAATAGAAGGAGATGTCTGTTCTCTCCAGTGTCGGGGAATCACATTGCGGGCCGCACTGAGGCAAAATCGGAGAATATCCTTCTTCTGGATCTTCCACGACTCAGGGAGCAGAGAGAGCAAGGCCATCTCGGGGGTCCCCTCGAGGCGCTTGCCCGTGACTAAATTGTAGTTTCGGAATACCTTCGTCCAGAACTCTCCGATCAGGGGCAGCACCACCAAATATGAAGCATAATGCCAACCTTAATACCACATCTCCAACAAAGGGGTGAGGTGGTAGGAGAATACCGGTGTAACCTGTCCGGGGTGAGATACCACCTGAAGCGTATCTTGTAGCACTTTTCCAGTGCCTCACATGAGCCAGACGATCTTTGAGCCATTAGGAAACACTTCTCCCAGTCCATTACTGAAATCATCCTACCGAGTTCTGTTTCCCAAGCCCTCCGATAGTTATGGGTTGCAGTACCTGCTGCCTTCGACAAAATATAATATATGGCCAAAATCCTTCTAGAGGGCGCCATTTCAGCTGCAAAGACCTCCTCCAGAGGGGTCAGAGCGATACTCGGGCCACTCTGGAAGGCGGGGGAACTCAAAAAGGACCTCAGCTGAAAATATTCCCACCATTTCAATCTCACGTCAGGTGAAGCTGTCTGTAGGGCACTGAAAGAGGGGAACTCGCCAGTGCTCAATACGTGCCCAACACGGGTGTCGTCTCTAGCCCTCCACAACAGAAGAGTCTGGTTGGACATTCCCGGGGAAAAGCCGGGTTGTGAAATAGCAGGTTCAGAGAGCTAGCCGGTGGTGTCCCTGTCAAATCCCGCCATGCCACACGTAATGCCCTCAGCGTCTCAGCAGTAAGGAAAGCAAATTGACCCAAAGAGGCCTGGGCACCTGAGGAGATCCACTGCAAGTAATGAAGGGGTATCTCCACACCCGTCTGTTCGATCTGCACCCATTGCTTAGTCTTGGCTTTGAAGTTCCAGTCGATTAGTCGTACCAAAATGACAGCCAGGCAGTATAGTCGTAGGTCCGGTAATCCCACTCCCCTCATCTCCTTAGGTGCAGTCAAGACCTTAATGCTCACTCTCTGTTTCATGCCGTTCCAAATAAATCTAGAGATCAAAGAGCGAAGGGTGCGGAAGAACAAACCGCACGGCCTGATAGGCACGGCCTGAAAAATATATAAAAACCTCGGCAGGATGTCAATCACAACCACATGAATCTGTCCCAGCCAGGATAACCTTTGGTGCATTTTTCTAAAGATAGCTGCAAATGTGCAGCTGAAAATGCAGCATAAGCACAGGTGATTTTTGCAGCAAAAATGCACATGTGGGCACATAATTTTTTTAATTCCCATAGACTTTAATGAAAGTGATCCATTTTTGCTGCAGAAATTCCCAAAAATAGTTCACCACAAATGCAGCAGAAATGCACAGTGGGCACATAGCCTAAGGGCTCGTGAAGATGGCTGTGCAAATCGGCTTGATGTAGACCCGAAATTCATGGACTGGTCAAGGGTCTCTCAACCAGAGCATGAAAGCTTCATATATTCCTATGGAGGTTGTAACGCTCGGGTCTGGAGAGCCATGGCCAGTGCATGAATTGTGGACTGAGATGGGACCGATTTTTACAGTCTGCAAGAACCCTTACCATTATTAAACTCCAAATACAAATCAAAACAAATAAAATAGATTACACGGGGGAAATATAATAAAAGAAAAAACTGGCTACTTTTGACCTGGAGAAAGGTCCTCTTTAATGTACAGACTTCCATGGGTAAATCAACAGTAGGAAGTGAGTATTTTGTAATATACATAAAGCATCTTTAATAGAAACAATGTTGTGTGATATATCCTGGAAGAAACGTTTCACTTCCTCTCCAATGCAAATAAGACACAAACCAGATGGGAGCTGAAAGAATCGGCACTTGGCCAGTGCAGGAACCTCTGCAGACGCTGAGCGTGCTGTTTTGTGTTCGGTCCCTACATACATTATTATATATGCTCTCCAAAAGTCAGACTAATTATAGATTCCAGATTCATGCATATGTTCCATCATGTCAAACAGAGGGCAGGACGCCATAATGCAGAGGATAAACATAGGTAAGGACAGAACACAAATTTACAACAATTTAATATCAGTCCCTCCCAGAGCTGTTCACGATCTACATAAACGATCTACATAAAGTTGTTTGTGAAGAAAGACCCCAATATATTATTATTACTACATTATATTAAAATACATCGTTAAAATTGAAGCTGGCTAAATCTGGCCATATTCCAGTAACTGGAAGAGTGCAGTTACTAGTGCTAGGCGAGCAGTAAACTGCTTGGGTGCTCGACTCGAATAACGAGCACAATTGAAGCCTATGGAGAAGCCAAGTGTTTTTACCATCAACCTCCAAATTGCGGACTGATGAGGTTTCAGTCATTGAAAGAAGGGGATTTTCAGTAAGGGTGCCTTCACACTGCGGTGTGATCCGGTCCGGGGCTGTCCGGGATGACCATGACAGCCGCAGAGTGGACCAGCACACAGGACTGGAGGGCTGAACCAAGAAAAAAAAGTTGCATAACAATCACCAATTTAGTCTTATAATACAGAAGCAGAGTGCAAGGAACTTCCCCAAGTAGGAGCTAGGGCAGCACTGGTGGATCATGTAGATGGACCAACTGCTCAATCTTTTAATAGAGGTAAGCAGCTGCTTAAATAATACACACTTATGAAGCTGCATAGGGAGTCAGTCATATAAGTAGGTGAGATACACACAGTGTCTGAACAGGAGCCTATTAATGATGCCAGGTGCATCGAGCCAGTTAACACTGCATGACTATAGGCACCGTGTCTGAACAATGGCCAATTGGTGACGCTGAGTATGGCGGGCAAGTTTAACACTACATGAGTGTGTATGCCACATGACAGACTCACCATTTTACCAACCAAGCTCAAAGAGCTCCATTATACCTTGCAAAAGTGATAAAATGTGCATACAAAATGTGAGGTATTGGTTGGTATTTTGGCCGAAATATGGAAGCCTGAAACCCAAAGCGTCAAGGATCCTCACTTATTGCAGTCCAGTCTGCACTCGCAATAGTTGAGCCAAAATAAAGTTACCTTGCACTCTGCTTGTGTATTATAGGATTAAACTGGCAATTGGTGATCCTGTCAATCGAGTGACGAGCAGTGACAAACACACATGCCAATCACTAGCAATTACCCATCCACTGAGGACAAGGAAGGGATCTTGTCTTTATTGTCTATTGACCTGACTTTTACGTTATATTAAAATTGATATGTAAAAATAAAAAAATACTTTGACAACTTTAAGTTGGATTTACAACAATTACTGTAAGCTTGAAGGTTTCCAGCCTTGTGCACTGTGTAAAGGTTACCCCCAAATCAATCCTGTGCGGTAGGAATTAGGATACGATAGAACTGTGAACCGTCTAAGAGGAAACCTGTTAGGCTATTTCTTGTCATTCCAATCAGCTGATGACAGGAGTAGATGCTAGGAAGGATCGAATAGAAGGTAGGGTCAGAGAAAGACCACATAACATGACCTACATAAAAATTCCGAGCAAAAATAAGCCAGTTAATAATCCTCAATTATACAGAGAGATGGAGATTAAATGGAGATAAATATTTATACACAAGGGGTAAGGTTCTGCATCCTGCATAAAGATGGGAAAATGTGCAAAACGTTTTTCTATAATAAAATTAAATAAAAAAAAAAATAGAATGTGAAGTTTTGGTCCATATTTAGTTTTTTTTTATATTTATTTCCTTTTCTGTGAGCTGGTTTGAATTTAGTGTAGGGACTCGCAAGCGTGAGGACCCTTGATGTTTGGTTGCGAGCTTGTGTATTCTCGTCATATAATCAACCTAAAACTCATATTTCATATAATTTAAAATTTTATTAAAAAAAAAACAAAAAAACATTTGCACATTTTTCCATCTTTATCCAGGCCTTATAGAGTATGTGTGCACTTTGAGTATTTGGTTGCAAAGATCTCTGCATCATTTCTGCATCTCTTGGCAGGAAAGAGGCTGCGGCAAAACTGTGGAGCAAGTCTGCAAAAACACTACAAGAACTGACATGCTGCAGACTTATTTCTGCACCAAATCTACACGGGAAGAATAACCAACATGTGCACAAAACTTCACAATGGACTTTGGCGCAAAACTGCATGCAAATTCTGAAGCCAGCAAACTGCACTCAAAACACATAAACAATGCAATAAAATGCACTATGTGCACACAGCCTTGGGCTGCAGCATTTTTTGCATTTTTTATGCAAATTCCATGCTAACAAAAATCTGCTTTTTACAGTACCAGCAAAAAGCTACGACATTCCAGAAATCCCATGCGCACACGCATGCCTTTTTTTCCTAAGTGAAATTGCAATCAGCTGTGCTTTTCCTGCATTTTTAAAAGAATCAGCAAGTCAATTATCTCTGCATTTTTGCTACTTTTTCACCATTGAAAACAATAAGGGTATGCGCACACGATCCAGAGGCAGTGTGTGTTGGATGCAGTGGCTCCGGACCTGAGGGAAGCCATGGGTGAATTGCGGGGAGACTGCAGCCGCCCACTGCCCATGATCTGCGTTCAGTGCAGGGCGGCTATTCCCTGCGTTCACCCACTGGAGATCGCTTCCGACTCTGCAGCAATAAATTACCATGCTGCAGAGACACAGAAGTCCAGAAACCTGCAACGCAGCTGAAATAAAGCTGTGAAGGAGAAGCAAAGTGGGGATGGAAGTTCTAGAAATCCCCTCCACAATGCTGGTACTGTATAATGCCAGCATTATGGAAGGAGCACAAACATGTTGGGTCCATAATGCTGCAAACTCTTGTGCATGCAGCCTAATGGCCACTTTACACGTCCCAACATCGTTCCGATATTGTATACAACGGCGCGGGAGCGCGCATTTTTTGGGCAGAATTCCAAGATCTCATAGGAGATGTTACACAGCGCGATATCGGCAGGCAACACAACTGCGATGTTTACGCCCCCTTGCACGGCCGACCCAGGAACGACCATTTAACATGGGAGAGTATAGGGGAAGTTGTTCTCCAAATCGTTGTTGGGCTGTCACACAACACAATCCTGCCAGATCATCCATCCAATATCGGGCAGTTGGGCAGCTCATTTCTCCCCGATATCGTTTTGGCATCGGTCTTGCATCGTATTGCACATTTACACCATACAACGCACGAACGATATCGGGGCCAACGCACGAACCACGTGACTTTTTATCTGAGTTGGACGCCGATATCGGGACGTGTAAAGTGGCCATAAAAGTGTAAAAATGCTCAGCTCCATTTTTGGCATCTTTTTTGCTGTCAAGAAATCAGGGTTTGCTGCAGAAAAAAACTGCAGCAAAAACACAGGGTAAGCATAGCCTTAGGGTTGGCAGGGTGCATTGGGATGTACTTATATAGTGCTGGGCAGCCCACCTGAGCTATAAGTCTGGGCGTGACCAGTAAGCTGTGAGCCACACACACTGCAAACATATCTGTCACTGGCTCCGTTTACAAACCTCATCAGTGTGCATGTTTAATACTAGCAGCCACCGCCTCCTTGAATTGGTAGGTTGTGGTTGGTTGTCATCAGTATTTTGCACTTATGCTGCCCCCACCTTCATCAGGCATACTTGCAGTATTGGGGATCAGGTTAGTTGGTGTGACCCTCATAGGTGGCGCCAGTGGCTCAGCGGTTCAACCGGAATAAACATTAATTTTTTAAGTCCATGTGGACATGAAGCTCTTTATAAAAGAAGTGGGGCTCTGGGGTAAGACCTCCAGGCAGGGAGGTGCAAGGGGGTGCAAGGCCCCCCATTACATAATTAAAGCTTGCTACAGGCTGCATAATACATAATACATTATCATTTGGACACCTCAGTCTCCAGGGTCATGAATACCAAGACTGGCATCAAGCCCACCAAATAACCCACAAATATGCAGCATTCATAATGCAATGGAGCTGCTTCACCCCCGTCTTCCCCACCACCACCACCTGAAAATCTGACCCAAAGACTCCTGCTTCTATTATACAAATCTCCATGGCCACAAGGAAGTTCTGTTGTAGACGCACCATGTCAACGAATAAAAAGTTCAACATGAAAGGGTTATTCCGCAAATCACAATATGGTCTTATAATAATTTACATATATTTATTCACTGTGCCAAAATATTGTTAAATCTACCCTGTTTTCCATATGTCACTCCCCAAAAAATGCCCATCCAGGCTCCATTTACCGTGCAGTTACAATTGGATCCGCTGTTCTGTAGTTCCAGTACATGGTCGAGATCATTTGCAGTGCAGTGACTCTGCTGGCTTCTTTCCAACACAGCTCTGCCTCCAGCACTAAGGGTGGTTTCACATTTGCGTTTGTGTCTGCATTAAGAGGGCATGCAGACGCAAACACAGGGCAAACACTGCTATACTGACGTGAATGCAGAGGAGATTCTCCGCATGCGTTCACATCAGTATGTTGCCCAGCCAGCCAATCAACGATCTAGGCAGCAGCCGGAGGCAGAGATCAGGGAGAGATCTTAATGAGATCCGGAGCGTTCTCCTGCGCTGTCATGCAGAGGAAACTGCAGATCAATTGAGATCCATGCATTGCTTGTGCGCTTGCTGATAAAGCATGAACTCACAAAAAAATGCAACAGTCTGTGTTCGGAGGGCGCACAAATTATGCGCATCCAAACGCAACCGCAACCGAACGCAGCAAAACGCAGCTACTATGCATTCCCATGATAAACATAGGAATGCAGTGCGCATGCGTTTGGCTGCGTTCTGTTACGTTGCGTTCCGAATGCTAATGTGAAACCGGCCTATTAGAGTATATTCTACATTTAGACTACACTCTATCTTCCTTTAAGCCCCCGTTACACCAGGCGAAGGGGCTGGGGATGTCGGCGGCGACTGGTGGGTGCGCAAACGTTTTTGGCGCGCCGCCAAGGTGACCGAAAACCCCAGCAGCGATACAGGACAATGGGAGCCTATGGCTCCCATCGCCTGACAGGTCGCCGGTGCCCAGTTACATGGGGCGATGTGTGCACATCGCCCCATGATGGTCGCCTGGTTTTAGACCACTGCTCTGAAATCAGGCGACCGCCCGGCACCGCCGACATCGCCCCTTTACATGAGGCGACATAGGGGTGATGTCGCTGCCGATAGGCCACGCCCCCACATCGCCTATGTAATCGGCGGCGATGTGGCCCCGTGTGATGGGGGCTTTCCAGTTTGATCCAGTACAGGACTTTGCCTTATCGATTCTGTCTTATGCCATATTCACTGGTATAAGCTGACTGTGTTTTTTTTTACATTATTGCTCTGCTAGCTGGTCTCTATCAGGGCCACTTTACACACACCAACTTATCTGTCCAACTTCTGAACAACTTACTGGTTGCAGTGAAATCATGGACACATTGGTCCATTTGTACACAGCAACAAAATGGAGCAATGTGTCCATGATTTCACTGCAACCAGCAAGTTGTTCAGAAGTTGGACAGATAAGTTGGTGTGTGTAAAGTGGCCCTCAGAGTTAGGCTGGCTTCACACCACGGTAAGGTCCGGTCTGGGGCTGTCCGGTGTAAACCAAACAGCCCCAGACCGGTTTTTGGCCCCATAGTAGCCTATGGGGCTGGATGGAGCCGGATGGCAGCTCTCTGCCATCCGGTTTCCATCTCTCCGGATGAATCCAGGAGAATTCGGATTATTTTCACCGGACACAAAAATGTTGCTTGCAACGTTTTTGTGTCCGGGGAGAAAAATCACCCCAAATAGCCGGATTCGCCTGGATTGTCCCAGATTCTCCCGGATCCGGGGCAATCCGGTTCTCCCTAATATGGGAGCCTATGGGATGGGCGAATCCGGGAACCGGATACGGGCGGCTGCACGTCGCTGTTGTTTCGGGACCGCGGCTATCAGGAAAAAATCAGCAGCTGCGGCTGCAATTACAGTCATCCGGCTGCACAAAGACCGGAGGGCACATTTGGCCATCCAGTTCTGTGTGCTGATCCGGTCCGGGGCTGTCAGGTTCATGCCCGACAGCCCCGGACTGGACCTTACCGTGGTGTGAAGCCAGCCTCAACAGTACCACACTCCACTCTGCTGTGCCTGCACAAGAGAGCTCGTAATAACCAAGCACAGCTGAGACACAAGCAGGGCTAAACTGTATTTGCCTGAATTAGATCAGTGATGTGAAACATCATTCTGTTAAAGCATACTTTATGGCAAAAGAAAATCTTCTGCCACATGCATCAACAGAGTGGCACATGCAGTTTAAACATCACTGATCTATCAAACACAGCTCAGCCCTGTTTCTGTCTCAGGTCCACACTACCTGGTTAGTACAAGCTTAATTGTGCAAGCAGAATAGAAGGGAGAGAACAACAGTTGAGCTCTGCTGAATATTAGCTAACAGACCAAAACCACACAGGCAGCTATGCTGGAGGAGTCACATAGAAGCCCAAGTAGTGCACAGAAGAACAGAGTGAATTCTACATTCAGATTAGTTTAATGATATGCCAACTATCTGTGGTGGATGCAGCTAAGGCCGGGTTCACACCACGGCATGATCCGATCTGTGAACCTTACGCTCCAGATCAGATTTCGGCCCCATAGTATGCTATGGGGCCAGATGGAGCCGGATGGCAGCTATGTGCCATCCGGCTTCCATCAGTCCGGGACTATCTGGGTGTATTCAGATTTTTCTCCTAGACACAAAAATTCTGCTTGCAGCATTTTTGTGTCCGGGGAGAAAAATCTCAAATTTGATCCTCCCGGATCCGGGGCGATCCGGCGCTCCTTAACATGGGAGTCTATGGGGCCAGATTTCCCCGATCCAGGAGGATCCGGGAACGAGACGCCGGCTGCTGAAGTTCAGCATGTGCTACGCTGAACTTCAGCACCAGTGAGCTGTCCCCTGTGAAGTGGTTAAGCACCATTTTGCAGGGGACAGCTGAGCTCGACTGCATCCGGCTGCAAACAGGCCCGGAGGGCATATTAGCCCTCTGGTTCTGTTTGCAAATCCAGTCCGGGGCTGTCAGGATCACCCCTGACAGCCCAGGATCGGATTGTGACTTTGTGTGAACCTGGCCTAAGCGGTGCATAGTATGGCAAAGCTGGCACATACATCAGTTAGCTTTTAGGAAAAATCTACGTCATCAACTCAGATTGGTGGGGCAATTCATGGAAGAGGCAAGTGCTGCTGGTATAGATGGAATTGGACCACTCCTTCAGATCTGTATGGTTTGATGCACAAAAGGACTCATAAAAATGACAACAGGCACAAAGGTACAGGAAAGAAATGGTATCTTGTTTTTAACAATAAGTATATATTTAGTGTGCTTTGTGAAAAAATATTGTGGGAATAGCCCTTTAAAGGTATCCGTAAGATCAACCCTCCTAAGGCAGGTTTCACACTACAGTTTTTTTCCTGATCAGTGTTCATCGAATTTGTGTGCCAAAACCAGGAGAGGAACTTGCAGAGAAAATCAATAATTGAAAGATTGACACCTGTTTCGGGTCTTGGAGTCACTCCTGGTTTTGACACACAAACCTAATCGAACCTGATCAGGGAAAAAACTGCAGTGTGAAACCAGCCTAAGACCCCCTTCACACCACAGTTTTTTCCTTATCAGGTTCGATCAGGTTTGTGTGTCACAACCAGGAGAGGAACTTACAGAGAAAAACTATAATTTAAAGATTGACACCTGTTCTGAGTTTTTGGAGACACTCCCTGGTTTTGATACAGAATCTACATGCCCAAGCTGTCTATATGGGCATGTAGATCATAGAAAGTGAAATAAAATGATACCTTGATATCTCTGATCCAATGTTTTATTTCAGAGATAGCTGCATTGTTTCTTAATACGTAAATGAGCAGTTAAAATCTATAGGCCAGATTTAAATCTCCCAGAGAATCTGCCTTCAGAGACTATTTTAATTGAAAGGGGATGTTACTAGAGGGAGACATGTAATGACTGTACTGACTGTCTGCTCTTCTGATCTCACTGCAAAGATGTTTGTTGTTATACCACAGCACAGGAGAGCTGAGCTTTGTCTCATTACAAATTTACAGCAGCAGGTCTCCTTTCTTGGTGAAGTCAGCTCTGCCATAGAGCAGTAGCTGATTACAACTAATGCATCTTCAACTACCATCTCATAGACAGTGTACAGAAAGTAGAGTACAGCTGAGATGACAAAACCACATCAGGAAAGCTCCAGCTGCAGATGTGTTTGTATTGAGACAAAGCTCACCTCTGATAATACCCCCTTCCATTTCCATTTCCTTCTGAGGGAAGGAAATCTATGTCTAGCTAATAGATCCTAATAACTCATTTAAAGGGAACCGGTGAGCTCGTTCTACCCCCCCTATGCTATCACTACTTGTTCCTGCACCTTGCTACTTGATCCCTAACCATCCCTGTCTGATCTAAAAGTGCCCTATAAAGATTAAGAAAAATGAATGTCATATCCGACCCGGTGCACTGTGGGGCTCATCACGTGGTATGACCCAACTTCGGCACGTGTGCATATTGAAGCCGAGCCGTACATGTCATAAGTCCCCACAATGGAACGTACCGGATATGATGTTCTGGCTGGCACATAGTACTATGAGAGGAGGAGGGAATTTCAAACAGAGGTGAAACACCAGAAAGACTGAACGCCCAGTGGGGCGTGCTGAGAGCCAGCGGGGGGGGATAGAGCCCTGGAGCCCACCTTTCCAGTATACAGATGTAGACTACATGTAAGTTATAAATCATTTTTCTTAAACTTTATAGGGCACTTTTAGATCAGACAGGGATGGTTAGGGATCAGCTAGCAAGGTGCAGGGACAGGTGCCGAGGGCATTGGGTGGTAGAACGAGCTGACAGGTTCCCTTTCAACATTAAGAAAAAAAAAAAAAAAAGTGGATTTCTGCGCATTTCTCCTTAATAAGATATGAGATCACAGATATCAATGTATCACTTTTATTCTTTGTTCTATCACCGGCATGGGAGGGTTGATCCTTCTGAGGCCAGCTTCACACCACAATTTTCAGGATCCAGGGTTGTTCGGTATAAACCGAACAGCCCCGAATCTGATTTTGCCCCTATTGTAGCCTTATGGGATCGGATGGGATCGGATGGGGTCGGATGGCAGTGATTTGCCATCCGGTTTTGTGCTGTCCGGGAGGATATTGCTCTTTTAGTTTTTTTTGCCCCAGACACAAAATCAGAGTTTGCAGCGTTTTTGTGTCCAGGACAAAAATTGGACAAAATCGGATCCTCTCATAACATGGGAGTCTATGAGCGCTGGATCGCGCCGGATACGACAGAAAATTGTTTCGGTTCCCAGATGCTGGGTGGTGAACGAGCTGCGGCTTTGAAATTCAAGCCGCGCTCATTCAGCACCTGGACAGCGTAGCTCAAAGAGCCGCCAGCTGAAATTTCAGCACTTGGAGAGCTCCAGGCTGAAATTTCAGCACTGACAGCGGCAGTCACGTGCACTAATGATTCCGGCAGAGAACAGGATCGGAGGGCATATTTGCCCTCCGGTTCTGTTTTGTCCGGGGCTGTCAAGTTCTGTCCGGTGCTTCCTGCAAAACACTGGACAGCACCTGACAGCAGAAAATCATTGGGTGAACCTAGCCTGAGAAATTCCCTTTAATGCATTCACACATCCATTTTTCTCATCTGTATGCGGTCCATTTTTGAAATTGAGAGCACAATGACTCAAAGTTTAGTCTGCCCTATCACATTCAGTAGTTGGCTTATATATGTTCATCTTTCACTGCACTTCCTTGCTGGCCATACCTCTAGGTGAACTTGTTTCCAGAAGTTCCAGCCCTTCAGCTTAGAGTTTTACTTTTGGCTAAACACCAATTCAGTTCCTGCTGTGAGTCAGTTTGTTCTCCTTCCCAGCACTTACTCCTTTCACTTCTTATGAATGTATTTTAGTTCTCTTACTCTGGGATTTTGTGTCTTTCTGCACACTATTCTCTCCCCCTGTTGGCAGTGTGTTTCAGCCTGACCTCTGGTCCTCAAGGAGGTGCAAGAAACACCTTGACAGCATTTTAGTGTGTGAGGTCCAAGAGTTTGTTTATAATTGTGCGATTAGTGTATGTCTAGTTTGTACAGGGACCAGTTGGGTGAGGACACATCATCTCCCTGTAATAGGTCTTCCTCTTTTTCCATTACCTGTTTGGAAGAGTGTTTATGTTCATAATTTGCAGCCCGTCTACAGCACTCCTGTCATGTCTATAATACAACCAATCACTAAGTTCAGAGGCACGCCTGATGTATACGGCACATGCCACTGTCCTCTTTGGCTAGTTGAAGCGCTGTCATCATGTCATCATTGCAGCAAAACAATAGAGACAAAAACTGTAGTGGAAACACAAACTCTGTGCACATCAGGCTCCGCTATTGACGTCAATGGGAGTACATAAAAAATGGATGAAAAACAAAAGACATGCTTTTGTTACCTGATCCATTGTTAAGTGTCACTGCAAAAAAATTATTCCGTTCTTTTAAAAAAAACTGGATAAAACGTATGTAAAACAGAAGACACATTGGAGAAAAAAAAGTTAGTTTTTTTGAGGGCTATAGAAAAGGATGAGGCTGTAGCCTTGTATGTATCAAAATAAGTGGCATTGGGGTTTCAGAAATATGAAAATCAATCAAACACCTTACTTTTTACTGCAGTCGTACAATAAAACCAGTATACATAGATATACTTACAGCATGTCTGAAGGCAAATAATTTAAATTCCAGTCAGTTTGAATACTATTTTTCATGATATATATATTGTGAAAGTCATATGAGACTCTGCTGCGATAACTACACTGCGGGCTTGGCTAAGGGGAATTCAGAATGGAAAAAATATGAAAAGCCAGATCAGGCTGGAGATCAAGTGAAGACCGCAAAGAAGAAATTATGTGGAACAGGGAATAGGAGAGGCCAAAATATTATTAATCAAGAATGGTTTTTAGAAAAGGGGACAAAATATAACTTACCTGTTAAGTATGAGCAATGTGTAATAAGCAACAATATGTTAGATATTATACCGATTATAAGAGGAACTTTATTCTTAATCTGCGCCTGCGCTACTTTAGCAGCCATTTTTCTTTCACCCATGACGTCAACTGCCGGCATATTAATGGCGCCCAGTGATGCCATAGGGTCATTCCATGTCAAGTGAACCAATGATTATTTCCTCTATATTTTTAATTCTTTTGAGATTTTGTTATTTGATAATAGCATGTCAGACAATGCAAAATGTGAAGAGAAATTTTTTTTTAAAAATTTATTTTTTTTAAAAATGATTTTCAAAGTTCGGAAAAAGTGTGAATTTCGCTGTTGCCTGCCTTTACGTTTCTCCTCATAACTCAGGCTAGGAATAAGATAGAGAGACAAAATAAACACCAATCTACTCAGAACTATACAGGCTTTCATCAGATATGTCACAAGAGGATCTTTGTTAATATTTTACCCATGTGATCGCAAGCACAAAACTTTAAAACATATTTCCGAAAAATTGGCGCGCTTTAAATATTTCAAAAACTGCCCATGTGTCTGCTTTGCTCTTAGCCACATCTGTACCAAATTTCAAGTTGGGATCGCAATGGGATCATATTTTAACATATTTTACTATTAATAGCGTCAATGGGTCATTCCATATCAAGTGATCTAAATATGAATATTTTTTTTACCTGACGTCTTTAGATTTTTTTTTTTTTTTTTCCTTTATGAAGTACTACTTTAGTTAATTACAAATTAATAGTTTGGAATTTTTTTCTTCATCAGATAATTTTTTACAGATTTTTAAAGTTTAAAAAAAGGGTGAATTTTGGCCTGGTATGATTTTACATTTTTTTATCTCGGGCTCGAAATAAGATAGAAAAACAAAATAAACACCATTCTACTCAGAACTGTCCAGGCTTTCACCAGATATGTCACAAGAGTATATTTGTTAATTTTAATTTTTTACCCATGCGAATGCAAACGCAACATTTTGAAACGCATTTCCGAAAAAACGTTTTAATAAAAATTTTCCAAAACTGCCCATGTGTCTTTTATGCTCTTAGCCACATCTGTACCAAATTTCAAGTTGGGATCGTGATGGGATCATATTTTAAAATATTTAACTATGGTTAATCTCATTTTTATTAAATTTTGAAAAAACATATGAAAGACATACATTCAATCTTTTAACAAAATCTTGAGACATATAAAATATACAAAAAGAGAATTCACAAAGTTATTAGTAACTTTAAGATAAGCTGCAAATTTACTTTTGCGCTTATCTCTGGTGCAATATATACTACAATCTAAATATAATTCCAAACACTCAAGTATACAACCTTTCTCAGGGTTTTGAGATGTTCTGATGTCAAGGGGACAAGCAGCCCCAGCAGAATGATTTTTATCACTTGGCCCCTTCTAACAGGTTGACCACGTAAGTGGGTCATTACCCGTTGAGGCCTAGTTGGAATAGTCTATCGACTGTTGTTCCGGAAAGGAAGGCCGAAATATTAATGATCTACTCACAGCTCAGAGTTTCCGATACCTGTCTAATGTTCACTAGAATTCTGAAGGTATAGGTGTAGAAAGGAAATACCTAGACTGAATGTATCAGATGGGAAGAAAAGAGAGATAGAAAAGAAGAGAGAGAGAAGAGAAACAAAAATCATTAGAAAAAGTTATACTGGGAAAGAAAAGCCACGTAAGAAAAAAAGAAAAAAAGGAGGGGGGGGGGGACGGGTGAGGTATGGGAAGGAGAAAGGGTACTCATCCCACTGGCTCCCCATCAGCCAGAGGTCGAGCCATATTATCTGTGCTGGAAAAGATACTCCTAAATTCTGCAGAGTTGTGAAAAAGAATCCATTCAACCCAAATCCCTAAGAATTTGTTCCGAGATCCCGACGCATCAGCTGCGAGCTCCTCCATTCGATATATGTCCATCAATTCTTTGAACCAATCAAGTAGAGATGGAGCCCGGCTTGATTTCCAGAACCTCGGGATCACAGCACGAGCAGCCGAGATGCAAAAGCGGAGAATATCCCTCTTCTGTAGCCCAATAGGACCTGGAAAAATGGATAACATTGCCGATTCTGGGCAGCATTTGGCTTGTTTACCTGTTATCCGGGCGTATGCATTGAAAACCTCAGACCAGAACCGCTGGATTTCCCCACAACTCCACCAAATGTGTATCATTGTACCCTTCTCTTCCCCACAGCGCCAGCAGGTATCAGGGGTTCCAGGGAACATGTTCCGGAGTGTCGTCGGGCACAAGTACCATCTAGTGAGCAGCTTATAGCTTCTTTCTTGTGCAGAACAAGCGCTAGCTAGTGAGTGAGTAAATATAAAGCATTTCTGCCAATTAGCTTCTGAAATGCTACACCCCAATTACCTCTCCCAAGCACGTTGGAAGTAAAGGGTGCCCTGCTCTCTCATGGACCCTAAGGCCTGGTATAGAACTGATATTTTGCGCCTCGGTGGAGCCTCCAGTTGGAATAACCTCTCCAATACGTTGGGCGTCAATCTTACCCTGCAAGAGTGGTCAGCTGAATATAAGTATGCTCTGTATTGGAGAAATTCGAATCACTTAAGAGGTCTCGTAGGTTCTTTGAGTTGTAGCTCTGCCATCGGGGGCAAACCACCACTGGACAGAGTCTGTCCTACTCGGGTGTCATCCACAATCCGCCAACATAAAAATCTCTGCCTGTCAAATCTGGGTGGGAAAGATGGGTTGGAAAAAAGGGGAGTCAAAGGGCTAAGTCTGTCGTTTAAGCGGAGGGTTTTCGTCACTAGGTGCCATACCTTCAAGGTGTTTCTGGTCATGTCTGTCAAAGGTACTAGGTCTGTGGAGTCTTTAGGGGAAATCCAAAGCAGGTGTTTCAGCGGAATCCCCAAACCCTCTTGCTCCACCCCTACCCATTTCTTGGAGGACGCATGATAATGCCAATCTAGAGCTCTAACAAGAGAGGAAGCCACAAAGTACGCTCGTATGTTGGGTAGTCCAACCCCTCCTCTGGTCTTGGGCAAGGATAGGATATTCATTCGCAATCTGGACCTCTTGCCCCCCCAGACAAATCTAAGGATCATAGATTGCATTTTGGAGAGGAAGCCTCTATCCAATAGAACAGGAACTGTCTGAAAAGTATATAAGAGTCGGGGCAAGACATCCATCTTGACTACGTTTATTCTCCCGAACCAGGATAGCTTTAATTGTCTATAGGAGGTAAATGCCGATTCCGCGTTAGTCAAAAGGGGTTGATAATTTAAATTGAATATTTGTTTAAGATCTTTTGTTATAAGGACTCCCAAGTACTTAATGGCTTCTACTTTCCATTTAAATGGGAACTGTTTAGATAGATGAGAAACCAATTCTCCAGGCAAAGAAATATTGAGTGCCTCAGTTTTGGAGCAATTCACTTTAAAGTTGCTCAATTGTCCGAACCATTCAAACTCCATTAAGACCGAAGGGATGGAGACCAGGGGCTGGGAGATGTAAAGTAGCAGGTCATCTGCAAATAAGGCTAATTTGTGATGACTCTGTCCCAGCTTGACCCCATGGACGCATTCATTGGACCTAAGTGCAAAATATTTAACTATTATAGTGTCAATTCAAAAATCACCAAGAACACTATCAGTCATTTTTTCAAAATTGCCCGTCAATAGTTTGAATTTGATATAAAGAAACATAGTCTTGTAACATCTCAAATGAAAGCTGTTACCGTTCTGAGTAAAATGATGCCTCTCCCACTTCATTATCTTATTTCTAGCCTGAGATATAAAAATGTAAAGTCATACCAGGCCAAAATTCACCCTTTTTTTAAAATTTAAAAATCCGTAAAAAATTAACTGATGAAGAAAAAAATTCTAAACTTTTAATTTGTAATTAACTAAACTAGTACTTCATAAAGGGAAAAAAAAAAATAAATCTAAAGACGTCAGGTAAAAAAAAATATTCATATTTAGATCACTTGATATGGAATGACCCATTGACGCTATTACTAGTAAAATATGTTAAAATATGATCCCATTGCGATCCCAACTTGAAATTTGGTACACATGTGGCTAAGAGCAAAGCAGACACATGGGCAGTTTTTGAAATGTTTAAAGCGCGCCGATTTTTCGGAAATGCGTTTTAAAGTTTTGCGCTTGCGATCACATGGGTAAAATATTAACAAAGATCCTCTTGTGACATATCTGATGAAAGCCTGGACAGTTCTGAGTAGATTGGTGTTTATTTTGTTTCTCTATCTTATTTCTAGCCCGAGATATGATAGAAAATGTAAAGCCATACCAGGCCAAAATTCGCACTTTTTTAAAACTTTAAAAATCTGTAAAAAATTAACTGATAAAGAAAAAAATTCAAAACTTTTTTTTTGTAATTAGATAAAGTTGTTCTTCATATAGAAAAATTTTTTAAAAAATCTGAGGACGTCAGGGAAAAAAAATATTCATTTTTGGATCACTTGACATGGAATGACCCCATACAGCGTCGGGCACCCCATTGCCCCACCGTGCTGCCGCCTCCCTCACCATGACCCTGCCCCCTGTGACCCCGCTCCAAGTTTCCTAGATATTTATTTTGAATTATAATCAAACAGGGAAACCTAAAAACAGCAAAGCTCTACAGGGTTCAGAGTCAAACACTGAAAATGTACCATTTTGAAGAATTGTACTACTTTCTCTCTATCCCATGAATAAATGTACAGTGAAGGAAGTAATTATTTGATCCCTTTGTGATTTTGTAAGTTTGCCCACTGACAAAGACATGAACAGTCTATATTTTTAAGGATAAGTTACCGTATATACTCGTGTATAAGCCGAGATTTTCAGCCCAAAAAATTGCACAGTATTTCTTACCTTGTCCCCCGTTCTGCAGTGTCTTCCGTGCTCCGTTCCCGGTCTGCTGGGCCTTGTGGTTCCTCCTGGTTCCTCCTCCTTCGGTTCCATCATGGGGGCTGCCATTTTGCTTCTTCTCTCCGCCCCCAGCCAGTGATGTCAGAGCAGGCCGCGCTGTGATTGGCTAGCACCCGTGATCACATGTCACGGGTGCTAGCCAATCACAGCGCGGCCTGCTCTGACATCACTGGCCGGGGGCGGAGAGAAGAGGCAAGATGGCAGCCCCCATGATGGAACTGAAGGAGGAGGAACCAGGAGGAACCACAAGGCCCAGCAGACCGGGAACGGAGCATGGAGGACACCGGAAGGCACTGCAGAACGGGAGGACAAGGTAGGAAGCTGTGTGTATGTATGTGTATATATGTGTATGTGTGTGTGTATATATGTGTGTATGTATGGGTATGTGTATGTAAGTAGGCTGGCTGCCAATATAAGCCATACCTCTGGGGCTGCTGTATATACTTCTGGGGCTGCTGGATACTACCACTGGGGCTGTATATACCTCTGGGGCTACTGTATACTACCACTGGGGCTGTATATACCTCTATGGCTACTGTATACTACCACTGGGGCTGTATATACTTCTGGGGCTACTGTATACTACCACTGGGGCTGTATATACCTCTGGGGCTACTGTATACTACCACTGGCGCTGTATATACTTCTGGGGCTGCTGGATACTGCCACTGGGGCTGAATATACCTCTGGGGCTGCTGGATACTACCACTGGGGCTGTATATACCACTAGGGAGGCTGCTGTATACCACACTGCTGGGGGCTGTATACCTGTGCTGGGGTCCACCCTCGGCTTATACACGAGTCAATAGGTTTCCCAGATTTTGGAGGCAAAAGTAGGGGGGTCGGCTTATACACGGGTCGGCTTATACACGAGTATATACAGTAATTTTAACAGTGAGAGATAGAATGAAATACAATTTAAAAAAATCCCATTATTTAGATTATATAAATGTATTTGCATTTTGAAGAGAGAAAAAAGTATTTGATCCCTTACCAACCATTAGGCTACATTCAGACTGACTGTTTTTTGATCCGTTGTTTGCAGTGCACTGCAGAAAACTAATCACTCAAGTGACACCCCAGCAAAGTCTATGGGTTTTCATTTTTGCCATTCAGACTGACTCTTTGAAAGTGATCATTTTTTTCACTTTAGGAGAGCTCCGTTTTGGAAAATAACATGTCAATTTCTGTTGCGTTTCTCTCCTGTGTTTTTCCCATAGCAGCCACTCAAAATGAGGAAAAAAATACAGCAATCAAAACCGCATCCAAAAACGGATCTGTTTTTTAGGGTGCATTTTTTTTGGACAGCTCCTGACTCCTCCCAGGGCCGTGGGGGACTCGGTTCAGGGCATTGATTTAGTTGGGGATGTCACGGGGCCTGCTGCCTGATCCCTGATCACGTGTCCCTGGAGGTCGCTGAAAAAAGGTAAAGAATAAAAATGAAAAGTGAAATGTCTTGTGACGCCACCTACGGTTCCCGGTAATAATACCAGCGCTGCTTGCAGACCTCCAGGGTGATGATGAAGCTAGTTGGCAACCTCCCCATAGGTGGAGCGAAGGTCCCCGGGGCAATTGTGATGAATAGGAATTTACACAGGGAGGCGGCTCTTCAGGTAGAGGTGCTGCAAAGCAGTCTATGACAAGGGCAGGATCAGGGGCCATAATAACAGACACACACACACACTGGGGCTTTGTTTCCGTACCTTTTACTGATGGTATTGCAAGGTAACGTCCAGGGTACAGTCCAGGTGGTCTGGTGGCAGTTCAGGATTTCCACACCCAATGAGTTGTGAGTCCTCCTTGTTGCTGTGTGTGTGTATTCAAGTCCTGGCCTGTCTGAAATCTGGCCCTGACCTCTCCTGTGTTCCTCACTTGTATATCAGGCGATAAGAGCCCTTTTGCTGGGCACCGCTAACTCCACTGCAGTCCCTGGCTCTGTTAGTGGCTGTGCCACAAGTGTTGCACCAGCAGACTGAAGTCTCCGTGGCCCTCTGGTGTTCTCTGCTGGGCTGACTGGACCCATGCAGACTCTGTGTCTTCTTCTCCTTTGGGGTGAACCCGACTGGTCCCTCTTCCCCTCTCTGGTGTGCCTTTTGCCTCTGACCCTCACTCTTGGGTCCCTCACACTGGCTAGGCTTCCCTTTGGCAAGGGCCTAGCGCGGCTTCGTTCACCTGGTGTCTTCCTTAGTACTGCTCCGTACTGAACTGCCTAACTCCGCCCACAAGCCTGAATTTATAGGGGACCTTGCCTGAAGTCGGCAAAACGCTCCCTCTTCAGGTCTGGGGTGGAAGGTGTTGAGTGTAAGTTTACCTGATGTGGAAATCCCATCCCACACCAGGTGTTCCTGTGGTAACCGAACCGTAGGGGTGCCACTCTCCTGTTTTGCAGCTAAAAATGCAGCAGAACAGAAGGGAAAAAAACGCACAGTTTGAATGTAGCCTTAGGAGTTCTGGCTCCTACAGACCAGTTAGACGCTCCTAATCAACTCATTACCTGCATTAAAGACAGCTGTCTTAAATTGTCACCTGTATAAAAGGGTTCCCTGAAAAATGCCCTCAAGGAAAAATGCCCACAGACTCTCTTAACAGCTATCCCTAACCCCAACGCTGTGGGCATTTTTCTTTTGGGAATTTTTCTGGTTACCGCTCGTTTGTTAATGGGAAGAGGTGGGGCTAAAAAATAGTGTGCAGTGGTTGGAAGTCAAGCATGTGCCCCACCACTATTTTCAAGATGGGGCTGCAGAGCTCTGTTCTTTGGGTTGCAGAACTCCAATTAGAACCTCCCTCATCCCGATGATGCTTCAGCCCCCAGGTAAAGGAATAGGTCATATGGGAAATGAAAAGGTGTAGTACAAGTAGTGGACAACCCTTTTAAAGGGAACCTTTCTCCCCCTTGGGCGTTTTTAACTGTGCCCACTAGCAATTACATAATGTAAATAGGGTTCTTGTAACGCCTCAATGTGCTCAGACGTCCCCCTCATACTTGAGAAATTAACTTTTATTCTCTGCCGCCCTGCATCCTATTAGGTCCAGGGGGTATGCTCTTTGATCCAGGTGTATTAGGTGCTCTCCGCCCCTTGCCAGCGTAACTTGCCTTGCAATTTGAAAATTCCCGCCATTCCTGTAGGCTGTGTGCAGAGTGACAGGCACACTGCAAAGTGGAGAAAGTCACCGTGCACCTCCATTGAAGTGCCTAAGTCTCAAGAGACTTCACAAATTTTGCAAGAACTCAACACTATGTTTAATGAAGGAGCACGGTGACCTTCTCCACTTTGCAGGCGCGAGTGCGCCAGTCAATCAGCACTACGGCTACAGAAGGGGCGGGAATTTTCAAAGTTCAAGGCGTTTTTAGCTGGCAAGGGGCGGCAAGCACCTTATACACCGGGACCAAAGGTCCTCCTGGACCTAATAGGATGAAGGGCGGCAGAGAATAAAGATTGATTTGTCAATTATGAGGGGGATGTCTGGACACATTAAGGGGTTACATTTCCATATGTTAATTTTGGTGGGCACAGTTTAAAATGCCCAAAGGGGGGTGACATGTTCCCTTTAAGGCCTTATTTAGATGTTTTCTTCATGTATGATATTCATCAGTGTTCTCAATGAGATTTTCATCAGTTTTGATCAGGATGTCCATTTTTTACCATCAATATCTCATCAGTAATACCAAAATGTTTTCAAAAACATGTAATGTATTCATTTAAAGGAGAAAAAAAAAGGATTTACAGGGAACGTGTCATCAGCTTCATGCTACCTGAGCCAGAAGCCACAAGGATCATACATGGGCTACTTTACTCTGAAATGACACAAAAATCAGATTACGGTAAATCTCAGTTTATAGATGAGTAACAGAAATATTGGATTATATTGAAGATTTGTGTATTTTAGTCTGTACAACTAAACAGACCTGGAGACTAAATGTTTAGTAAGGCATACAGAGACCAAGTTACATCCAGGAGTGACAAAACCCAGAATGTCTTAGAGTAAATATTATCTTTAATGTATTAATTTTATGTTACAGAATGGATGAGTTCTAAAAAGGAACATCTTCGAATTTTATGCATCTTACAACGCATTTTGAGATGTGATGGGTTGCAGAGCATTAGTGCAAGTTCAGCTCTGCCAACTCTGAAGCATAAAAAAATAAAGCACCATGTCCTGGATAATAAAAGATGGCTGCTTTTAATATGCTGGAATTTAATCACACGGAACAAGATATTTGAAATGTTTATTCGGAGACGGCAGGTGGTGGCTCGATCTACACCAGGATAATCTGCTCAGCAATTTCAGGATTATGCCATAAAAATTTTAGTTAAAGTTTAGCTTTTGAATCTTAGATCGACAGACCGACACATCAATTTAGTATGTATAGAGGACCGGTTCCTATTTTACTAAATATTTATCATTAAATTACATTTGGGCAGCAACATTTCTAAATTCTCTACTTTGTGCTGACCCCCATTTTTCTCCCTAAATATTTGTCAATAAATAATTAGGTTTTACCATTATTTTTGTCAAAGATACGTTTCACTGCACCATTGGTCACATTTAGCGCTCATTAGACCGGTTCAGAATGTGATGCTTTCATCACCTGATGAAGGCAGCGTACCACTGCCGAAATGCGTTGTGACGTTTATTTTAATAAAGGTTTGTGATCAAGATACAGGTCCCTTTTCCCTCTCTCCTACACCAGGCACTAATAGACCGCACTACAACCATATCCTCTGCTTCCCATCCCTCTCTGAGGACATTGCTGCAAGAGTTGAATCAGGTGGAGGAGTTCCATAATCTAGGATCTGCAAGAACCTGCGGTGACATCCTTACATTCACGTGATTTACGGGAAGCAGTGTTCAGTGCAGATCAGCGGTCTCCGGCAGATGCTCACCATCCAGGCTCTCTCCAGTGTTGTGCAACTGTGCACAACCCGGTAAGGTTAGTGGTTTACCTTACTTAACACAGTGTTCCACTAGACCACCGGTATCGTTAGACATTTTATCTCAAATCTCAGATAACTTGAGTCCGTTTTACGAGATCTGACAATATTCAAATATGTGTAGTAATGCTTCAGCTGGAGTAATAATGCCGGCAATCATGTGATTTATAAAGAAATTCACATATTTTTTGGGCGATTGGATTTTTATACTGGCATAATTATCACCAGCATATTGCCCCATATAGACCTGTGATGTACTAAAGAGAATATATACTGTATATGGGAAAGGAAATCCAGCTCCACAAACGCAATCTTCTTTATTCACGCTAACTACTGAAATTTACACATTTCAGGTGATCATGATCGGTGCCACGGCATCTGAAACATGCAGGCGTCAGTGGCAAGCATGTTTTAACCATGAAATGAGGGAACAAGAAGGAGAATGCAGCTCATCTTGTTAGGATTTGGAGATCATGGCTGGTTCCCACATATTAAGACATCAGAAGAAGGAAAATCCAGCACCTTTGACTGCTATAAAATGAATTATTATACAATTCATCCACACTATTAAAAACAGCAAGTTCCTAGACCCATATGACCACACCTCACGCGTTTCAGAACATTCTTACTCATAGGCATTAATTAAAGCCAGATTTGCCTCCTTCTTATGTTTTCATCAGGTTGACCATTTGCATATACTTACCAAAATAAAGAAGATTACGAGTTTGTAGGGCTGGATTTCGTCTCTCATGCGTCCTGTCCTGGCAGAGACGTCTGTGGCGCCCCACTACGTAGGTGCCACAAAAGGGGTACTTCACCCAGAAAAGCGGCGTAGTCACCCCACTGCAATTGGAACAATGGTCACTAGATGGAACCCTAGAGTTAACACCCACACGCTAGAGTAGTAGGTGGGAGGGACTCCGGGAGGGAATACAATGACCTCTAGGAGGAACCAGTGAGTCGCTCAGAACAAGTTGGAGAGGAGTAGGAGTAAGATAAGGTAAAAGCTGGGGCAAGGAGGGTCTCCTCGGCTGAGGGGCCCAGAATAGGACAGATCCCAGAAGAAACGAGGGAAGGAACGGAGGCTCAGCGGCGAGCTAGTTCAAGGAAAGAAACTGGGTACCGGAGCCCATAACTGAGATCCTCCACGGCTCACAGAGAATCCACTGAATGGGGATATTACAGATACAGCCCCAGTCTCCTGAGCGAGTCATAGAAAAGGGAGCCAGAAACAGCAGAGGCCACTGCTTAGTTAATGAAAAGGTTGTCCCGGAAACTGCACAGGAGGGAGAGAGAGGAAGAAAAGCAGCAGGAAGTCTGATAGTCTCTATGAGTCAGACCTCACCGCCACTGGGAGGCAAAGGAGAGAAAGAGAAAGAAAGGAACATAAGCAGGGTTCCATCTACAGCCAGACATTCCAATTGCAGCATCCAGAGCATTTGCCATTATAACATCTGTTGAACTGCTGAACTGTATAACTTTGGCAAAGTTTGTCAGTAAAGTTACCCGGTGAAGTGAAGTCCCGACTCTGCTGCATCCTTTCATTACAAACTGTTTGCCTTACAGCATCACTGCCCCGGTGGTTCAGTCCCGCCTGCAGGGACTAATCCACCTAAGCCGCGGTACCATCAACCACTGGAGGACTGTGACGGCGCTGGCGAGCATCACCAGACTCAGCAGGTGGCATCACGAAGACAACTTTGTAAATAATCCCTGTAAATAACATTCCCCATTTTAGTTGACCCCAGGGCCACGGCCTCGGGCAAGCCGCCCATGACATCCCAAGAGACTGAAGCCGCCCGAGAGCTGAGTACCCGAGCCCTGGATGCGCGTCACGTCTCCCTGCTCTGGACTGTAAGGAGGAACTATTGTAGTGAGCTGGATCACTTTGACTGTACTTGGGGACAGAAAATTCACATTTTCCATCAATCCTTTCCCCCTCCAGTCGCGTGTAAACAAGAGAGTAAAAAAAATGCTGCAGAAATTGAATGCAAATGATTGGTGCCAATATACAATTCATAAAACAATTTGTGCAAATTGTGCCATAATTCAGACACTTTCAGCTGAATAAATCTCCCCCAATGTTTTCTCCTCCTATTAAGAACCTCTTTTATTATATCCACATTAATAATTTTTGTATTAGGGCCCTTTCACATCAGCATTTTTTGAAATTCGCGGCAGTCAGCCGCGGTTTTTTCGCGGCCGCACTTGCCACACCTGCCGCAAGTCCCCCTATACTTTCTATGGGGATTACCGCAACCGCGCCGCAAGTCTAACGGTTATGCGGCAATCGCGGCAGATGCGGTTTTTTCACCGCATCTGCCGTGAATTTCAAAAAACGCTGATGTGAAAGGGCCCTTAAATGCTTTTTCCAAGAATTATGCTACTACTTTGTTTTGTTTTCTTTTTAAGACAATGTTGATTGCTCTCAGTGTGAGAAACAAGATAAAAATCTTGTGGTTGTGATACCTTTTAATGGCTAACAAAAATGTGGTATCATAACCACAAGATTTTTTTATCTTGTTTCTCACACTAAGAGCAATCAACATTTTCTCAACTGGCTAACACGGTACCAAAACGTTTTCTTTTTAAGGCTGCTTTCACATCACGTTTTTGTTGGATCCGTGGCTGTCCATTGTAAAATGGGCAGCCACGGATCCAATTTGGCCCCCATGTTATCCTATGGCGGTCGGATCGGATTTGGCCTAATTGCCATCCGATTTTGTGGGACCCAATGTGTGTCTGCTCCAATTTTGGGCACAGCAAAAATAAAAAATAAATCGGATCCCATAAAATCTGATCCCACAAAATCGGATGGCAATCAGGCCAAATCCGATCCGATCCTCAGCCTTTAACATGGGGGCCTATGAGCGTGGGTCCGAGGAAACAGCTGATCAGTCCTTGGACCCGATTTTAGTGTACTGAGCAGGCTCAGTACACTAAAACTGCTCCTAACCATCTAATTTCACTTCTGCAATGTATATACATATATTCCAGAAGTGAAATTAAGTTAAAGAAAGATAAAAATAAAAATCTGTATACTCACCTGTCCGCGATCCACCGCTGCC
The DNA here is from genome assembly GCA_033576535.1 of Allobates femoralis. Classification (NCBI taxonomy): domain Eukaryota; kingdom Metazoa; phylum Chordata; class Amphibia; order Anura; family Aromobatidae; genus Allobates; species Allobates femoralis. The sequence goes on from JARQOC010000012.1 coordinate 60,236,900, forward strand.
TCCAGCAAGCTCCGGGTGATAGGACCTGCGGTGATGTCACAACCCGGCAGTGTCATCGGGTCACATGACCGCAGTTACTGCGGTCATATGACCTAATCAGCTGATCGGGTTGTGACATCTCCGCAGGTCCTATAAGCACCCGGACCTTGCTGGAGGCAGCGGTGGATCGCGGACAGGTGAGTATACAGATTTTTTATTTTTAACTCTTTCTTTTACTAAATTTCACTTCCAGAATGCATATTATACATTGCGGAAGTGAAAGTGCCCCGCTGTGTCCAGATCCAGGATAATCACGGACCCGGACACAGAATAGGTCACCCCCTGTATGTGTCCCTTCCTGTCCGTGGGGTCCTACAAAAAGTAGGATCCCACGGAGAGGAAAAAAAACGTGATGTGAAAGCAGCCTTAGACAGACACATTGTAGTCTATTGCACAGATTCATCATCACAGTTTATTTAGTTTTCAGCAGTAATTTCCTCCTTTATTAGTTATTCTCCATACACTTTGTGGCCCCCTTTACGAGATCTTTCTTTGTTTGTGTGTCTGTGGTTATTGTACTTTGATAACTTTGCTTATCCAGACAAATCCATGAAATGCAACTTTTACCAAATGTCCCATTTATGGGTGAATCTCACTCCAGTCCCTGCATTGAGAAAGGTTTCTAGATGAGTTTTCAGTTTGGCATCTTTTTAAATGTCTGACTTTCAAGAGGATTACACCTTTTGGTGCTGAAAAGTTCCAAAAACAGACTGAAGACAAACATTAAGAGCATCGTTGCTTTTGCACCAAATTCATCAACCATGTGTGCTATTTTGAAGAGTTTGAATATCAGGTGGAGATTAGGCATTTATAGATGACCGCACTGTTCTAAATTATGAGTTTCACACTCCAATGTAGATTCAGGTAGTTTTATTTCATATTTTGTGTTTGAACCGAACCTTAAATCAATCTACACTGTTCTTTGTGTAATTTAATTTTTAAAAAAAGAGCGTTCAGTTAAAACAAAAAATGAGTAATATAACTACTAGAATCTCCCATGGAGTGTGTAGAACTGTATTCATCTCCAGCAGCGAATTTTCTCTAAATGCCTATCCTCCAACGTATATCCATTTATATGTAGAGGTAGGGTATCTTCAATTTATTTTCATGACTACAGTGAATGATTTTTACACAGGCCTTAAGTGAGGTTATCAAGAAAAAATCTGTAGCACTCAATCCTATAGTGTGCACAAGTGCAATTCCGAACAAGATAAATTGCAACAAAAAAACAGCGGCACTCTGAAATACTGAGACATATAATTGAATATAGAACAATATTATAGATAAGGAGAAATGACAAAAGGAAACGCTTATCTTATAAGCATGGGCCTTTTGAAAACTGTCGCCTTCTTGTTTATATTATGGGATCACATCCTTTGTTGTGCACCCTTCCCCCCATTGATCTGCAATGCTATTGTTCTTTTAGCAGGTTCCTATTTGCCCATAAAATCATTTTTTAATTCATAAAGAGGCTGTGACTATGCATATGGACCCAGTATACGAGACATGTCTCGACATGGTTACTAGGCGGTTATTGATATGGCCATATTTATAAGCCAAGTTCTCAATTTTTAATGTCTCTTTGGATAGAATATTGTTCTATATTCAATTATATGTCTTAGTATTTCAGATTGCCCTGTATTTTTGTTACAATGTTATATAAGGTTATGACATTCACAACCCCACCAGTTTAGCAATATGCCAACCCCCCCAACGCATTTCAAAGTGTTATCCTATGTGCATTTGTTTCACCTTTTTTCAGATTTTTAAGATTTTGGCACAAAACAGTCATCGAATACCACCAGGCAAAAATTGAAAAGTGACTTCAATAAATCGCAAATGATGACGGCCTAAGTACCTTTTTTATGACGTTTTTTGGGTTTGTAGGTTGATGCTCGAAGCTTGGGCCTTTGAAAAGATTTTCTTACTACCCATCTACAATACTGATTGACCTCTTTTCTTAGGGAGAGTTCTATAGGCAGAGCCGACGGTGAATGGGGGCACCCATAAAAAGTAAGGTGTAAATACCTCCATTGTAACGTAGGGTCCAGTTATTGAGGGTCAGTAAAACATTGTACCTGTCAAGTATATGTCTGTATTTACCAGAAAAGTGATTTTAAGATTTTGTTTTTGTCTATAAATGTGAATTGGTTTCTCCAATATTTTAAAGAATTTTCAATAAGGATTCTATTTTTATAAAAAAGTTGGCAATTAATAATTCCCCTTGAAAACTAAAATAGATATTACCTCCTAATCATTTAATAATAATTTGAATTTTAACTTTTTACTCCTAGGCCTGAGACGGGGACAAGGGGGCATCCTCTACGTCTGGAGGAAAGAAGGTTTAATCATAATCACAGACGCGGATTCTTTACTGTACGAGCAGTGAGACTATGGAAGTCTCTGCCACATGATGTTGTTATGAGTGAGTCACTACTAACATTTAAGAAGGGCCTGGATGCCTTTCTTGAAAACTATAATATTACCGGTTATATATACTAGATTCTTTGATAGGGCGTTGATCCAGGGAACTAGTCTGATTGTCGTATGTGGAGTCAGGAAGGATTTTTTTTCCCCCAATGTGGAGCTTAGTGTTGCCACATGGGATTTTTTGCCTTCCTCTGGATCAACATGTTAGGCTATGGGTTGAACTAGATGGACTTAAGGTCTTCCTTCAACCTTAAAAACTATGTTACTGTGATGGTCCTCAAAAAATCAAAAAGAAAAAGGCATGTTGTGGGTTTTTGTCAAAAGAGTGCCCCAAACTCATCAATTCTAATACTAAGGTCTGCGTTTCAGATGGATAGCATATAATGGCCAACCCTGTAACATCCTTATGTTTTCCATTTGAAACACTGATGCATAGTTCAGTCTAAAGTTAGTAACTTATTTAAACCATTTCTGATAGTGTCTACCAGGGCTGCGGAGTTGGAGTCGTGGAGTTGGTATCCATTTTGAGGGATTCGGATTCAGGGAAATTGAAGCGTCAGTCAGATGTTTGGTTACGGACTCCACAGCCCTGGTTTTGGAGTAAGAGTTGATGAGTTGGTCCATTTTGGTGGAGTTGGAATCAGGGAAATTGAGGAATCGGATGTTTGGTTTATCGTCTTAACAGCCCTGGCTATTGCAATATAAACTTTTATTTTAAAAATCCCATTAACCTAAAATACTAAAAGCTGCTCCAATAAAAGCTAAAATTAACCAATACATTTTCATTCTAAAAAAAAAAAAATTTTCATGTAGAAGATAGCCCATCTATTCTTTAACAGATCCATTGCAATTATGAACATACAAAACTGTACGTTTTTCTTAAATATATTGATGTATAAAAAGGTGCCGTGTGAATGTCAAAATCAGACATAGAGGGCATGATTGACAATAGGGATAAGAAATTGTCAGATTTTTCTAGATGAAAAGTGATTGATTTTCATATTCCCGTGTGAACTCAGCCAAACTTGTAGTATGGAAGTTTCTTTTGTTCTTATAAAGTGCCAATTCTATGGAATAACCTCCTTTCTTGGTCTCTATTTATACGCTGCATAGTGAAGCGATGTGTTGGCAGTTAATATTTGGAAACCACTCAGCCGTTCCTGGCAGACATCTAGTGTAGACATTTACAGCAGAGATCTACTTAGGAAAGAGAAAAATGGCATCGCGGGTGCCAGCAGCTCACGGCGTGATTTATCTATGTCTATGCTTTTTCTCCTATGAATAGTTTATTTTTATTTAGTTTTGTTAACAAATATCTATGTATTCATACTGCTGTTAGAAGAACAGAAGAGAAGAAGGCGAGAATGGACATTTAGCACATGACCTGACACCACAAGCAAGAGGGAGTTCACACATATAAAAGGGAACATGACGAAGGGAATGTAGCCAGACTGATAATTATTAATAACCAGGGGTGGATTAAGGGTAGCCAGGGTCCTGGGCTGTTCAGACCCTGTGCCCACCCTTCCCCAGTCATGTGACTGTGTCATTATCATATACCTAGCGGTAATTAGAATACAGAGTGCTAGATTTTTCTAAGTTATTTATTCTGTGTACAGGGACATTCAGGGCATAAGCCACCTTCTTATAATGCAGCATAGACGCTGCTGAGGGGGTACATCTAGTTTAAAACACCTGAATCTGGTGACAGGTTCACTTTAAAGAGAACCTGACACTTAACTTGCAGATGTAAGGTAAATCTGTAGTTTAAGGCCATGTGCAGACCGTGCTTTTTTTTGTGCTGTGTTTTTGTAGACTTTTCAGCAACAAAAATGGATGAGATTTTTTAAAAAGGGGTAAAAAAACAAAGCCGCATCTTTTTTTGCTGCGTTTTTTTTCAACTATTGTACAATACATGAACAGTGAATAAAGGTAGTTGTGAAAAGAAAGGAAAAAGACTCTTTGATGTCATTTCCTTCAATATTTTGTGAAAAATAAAATAAAATAAAAAAAATAAAAAACAAGGGACTCCCCTGTGTGGATCGGTAAAAAATGCAGCGTCTGAAAAGCATTTCTTGAAAACTCAGACTTTCGTGAAAATCAATTTATTGTAAGTGCTGCGTTTTCCATGCAAAAACGCAGCACTAAAAATGGAGCGAAAATGCACAATCTGAACATAACCTTACATGTTGCTTCTATAAAAAAAATGCTGCAAAAACCAAGCTGTGTTACATTTCAGTGAAAAAATAAATAAAAGAAATGAAAGAAATAATGAAAAACCATGCAGACTAAGGGTGCCTTCACACTTGCGTTTGCAAGCGCAGCGTACCGAAAGCAGCCAAACGCTTCCTATGTTTAACATTTATCTCATGCACCGACATCACCTATTCGGTGTCGGCGCGGGAGATTTAAACAGCTGTCAGATCAGCTGTATCTTCAAATCTACTGCGCCGACACCAGCGGGAGATCAGCTGTGTCCGGGAGGAGGAGATCTCCTCCTCCTGGCCGCCCTGAGACAGCTGATTGGCTGGCCAGGGTGCATACTAATGTGAACGCATGCGGAGATTCTCCGCTGCGTTCACATCAGTATGGGCTGTGTTTGGACTGCGTTTGCATCTGCATGCCATAAGCATGCAGACACAAATGCAAGTGTGAAGGCAGCCTGAGATGCTGTAAAAACACCCTTTGTGAACTAAACTTAAATACAGAGTTAAAAAAAAATCTCACCAAACACTGAATATGTGCACGAGGCCTTACAGATACTGAGGTAAAACCTCACCGAATACTCAGCGTGTGCACAAGACCTTACTGATATGCCTCTACATGCTGTTTGTGCCCCTCTATCTGGATATTTTGCTTGAATCATGTATGTATGGACTCCATACATACATGATTCAAGCAAAACATACAGATAGATGGGCACACACAGCATAGCGAGGCATTTCACATGTGTATGTATATTAACCAAGATGGTGGGACACAGTTTACATGGGGCATATTTGCTCCATGAAGTTTCAGTACAGACTGAAGACCGAAGTCGTCTGTCTTGTTTCTCTCCCTTAAGGCCCCGTTACACGGCACGATATCCTGAACGATATTGCTCCAACGTCACAGGTTTGGAGGCGTTGAAAACAACATTGTTAAGACGTTGGATGTATGGCCGGTTACCACGATCAACATCGGGTAACTAGGGGCAGCGTTGAGCAGCAGCGGTGCTGGAAAGCGCATATGCGCTGCTGAAAAAAAAGAGTAAATTTTTAGCGGATGTCCGTGACACTTGCTAAAAGCAGTAGTCGGACTCTGGCCATACACAGCACAGCAGCTGAGCAGGACATATCACTTATGGTCAGACTCACAGGCACATTCTCTCCTGTGTGCCGGAAAGATCTCTCTCTTCAAACAGGCCCAGGAGGTGGTGGACGGTGGTGACAGTCTCAGTAGAACTAAAGTCTGGAGAGCCACTGCCTGTAAGCAGGGGAGGATTGAGCAGGCCGGCGGCAGAATCAGCAGCTTTCTGCTCTTCTTTGTCAGTGAGGTAGGTGGGCTGTGTGTGCCTCCTCCAGCACCCATGGTCTTTTAGCAACGTCCTCCCGCACGTCTGTCATGACGTGGGAGGGAGAAGGGGGGCAGGGTGGAAGCGCCAGCGGTAGCTTTGGAATTTACATCAGTGGTGCGGAGTGAAGACAGGCAGTGGCGGATTATAATGGGGCTATTTATGCTGGGTGGCTAGGCCCCACCAGAGCATTGGGCCCCAGACTACTGCCCAGATTTGCCTTATTATAATATGCCACTGTTCATAACTGCCTAGTATTAGACTACAGATACATACAGAATATCTACATTTTAAAGGGAGTTTGTCACCACATTTGAAGTATCTAAACTTTTAATATGGGAAAACAAGTTATGGAATGCTGAAAACAATCGTACCTCTCTGTCTCATATCAGATGTCTTGTTGATAAATAATTTGTTATCAATTTATGGAAGTGAGCTGTTCCTGGCTATGGGAAAGATGTTGCCCGGAAGATCACTTCGCCTCCAGAGATTGTTATATAGAAGGAGGCGTTACCAGTGCAATAAGTGATGGCCACTTTCTGCCCACCAGATCTCACTATAGAGCTGTGTGTGATTATATCGGACACATCTGCAAGTTCCTCTCAGCTTCATCCTCCATCTCAAAGGCAGACAGAGCTGCAATATCGTTACAATACAGCAGAGCTCAGAGAGCTGCAAAAAGGTGTTTGCAAGAAGATAAAGTTAATTTCACCTGTCCTGTTTTAGGCTGGTTTCACACTAGCATATTTTACAATCTGGAAGTATGCAGGAAAAGCCTGCATTCCCACACAATGATGAAACTTGACATACCCGGACCCCATGCGGGAGCATCCGTTTGCATATTTTAGAAAAACCCGATGGATGGTAAATGACACACCCCTAGTGGGCGTGTCATTTGTGTCATTTATAACTGTATTCTGTGCATGCGCAGTTCATAAAACACAGACCGGAAATCCGGATCCACTAGGATCTGGAGACCGGATGATTCCGTGTCACATAGACCCCCATTCAGTTTCCACTCTTAGTGCTCTGGATCCAGGGAATCACTGTTTTTTTCAAAGGGACCAAAAGTGCAACAAGATGCAGATTTTGTCTCCTAAGAAAAAACTGGACACCTGGATCCACCCGGATACGGGGCGAATTGTACACAACTGGATATATCCAGAAGTGTCTCCGGCTGCATTGAAAGTCAATAGGGCTGAAAGCTGATGCAGGTACATCCAGTTCTTGGTGGATTCACACTGATGGCAAAAAACACCAGGGTGAAGCCAGACTTAATTACATGAGTGTATGTATGTATCAAGCCCCACCCACTCCAGTTAGCCGTTAGCCAGTTAGCAGGAAGGAAGTCTTTTGATTGAAACGTCGCACAATTTTGCCTGAAGGCCTAATAAAGGCTGATACATCTTTATTGGAGTGCTGCAGTCTTTTTGGAACATGGTCTTTATATAGGAGTGATTGAACCCCACTTCAGACTGAACTTGCACCCATCTTGTCAGAAAAAAGGAAGTGCTGCTCCAGTTTTTTCGAATGTGTAATATATATTTATATACACATACATATATATATATATATATATATAATATATATATATATATATATCTACTTATATAATCCGCAGTTGGGAATTCGGGCGTTGTCGCCGAATCCCAACATGCTTTGCGGGACTGCGAGTGATGACGCGCAGCGTCATCACGAGCCGCAGACCCGCACTACTGTAAAAAAAAAAAAAAAAAAGTTAATGCTCACCTCTCCCCGAGCCCCCGTCGTCTCCTGCCGTCTTCCTCCAAGCTTCCGGTGGCTGCCGCAGGCTCCGAGTGTCTGTAGAGCTGTTGTAGTGCAGTCAAGGACCTGTGGTGATGTCACAGTCACGTGACACCAGGTTACTCCATGGTAACCTGGTGTCACGTGACTGTGACATCACCACAGGTCCTTGACTGCACTACAACAGCTCTGCAGACACTCGGAGCCTGTGGCAGCCACCGAAGCTTGGAGGAAGACGGCAGGAGACGACGGGGCTCGGGGAGAGGTGAGCATTAACTTTTTTTTTTTTTTTTAACCCCTGCCTTCCTGTTTGGAGACCTTTTACTGTACTGAGCATGCTCAGTACAGTAAACGTCTCCTCCAGCCTCACAGCCTCCCCATCCTCACTGCTCCTCCAGCTCATCTCCTCCAGCCTCACAGTCCTCCTCCAGCCTCACAGCCTCCCCATCCTCACAGCCTCCTCACAGCCTCCTCCAGCCTCACAGCCTCCCCCATCCTCACAGCCTCCTACAGCTCCTCAGCTCACAGCCTCCTCCAGCTCACAGCCTCCTCCAGCCTCACAGCCTCCCCACATCCTCACAGCCTACCTACAGCCTCACAGCCTCCTCCAGCCTCACAGCCGTCCCCATCCTCACTCAGCCCTCAGCCTCCTCCAGCCTCACAGTCCTCCCCAGTCCTCACAGCCTCCTCAGCCTCACAGCCTCCCCACCTCACAGCCTCCCTCTCACAGCCTCCTCCAGCCTCACAGCCTCCCCATCCTCACAGCCTCCTCCACCTCACACCCTCCTCCAGCCTCACAGCCTCCCCACTCCACAGCCTCCCCACCTCACAGCCTCCCCCACAGCCTCCCCCATCTCACAGCCTCCATCTCAACTCCTCCAGCCTCACACTCGCCTCCACCTCCCATCCTCACAGCCTCCTATCACAGCCTCTCCAGCCTCACAGCCTCCCCATCCTCACAGCCTCCCTCAGCCTCAGTCTCCTCCAGCCTCACAGCCCTCTCACAGCCTCCCCATCCTCACAGCCTCCTCACAGCCTCCCCATCCTCACAGCCTCCCAGCCTCACAGCCTCCTCCAGCCTCCAGCCCTCCTCCAGCCTCACAGCCTCCTCCACCTCACAGCTCCTCCAGCCTCACAGCCTCTCCCTCCACCTCCCAGCCTCACGCCCCATCCTCACAGCCTCCTACCAGCCTCCACCTCCAGCCTCACAGCCTCCCCATCCTCACAGCCTCCTCAGCCTCCACCTCCCTCCATCCTCACAGCCTCCCCACCTACACACCTCCTCCAGCCTCACAGCCTCCCATCCTCCAGCCTCCTCAGCCTCACAGCCCCTCCAGCCTCACAGCCTCCCCATCCTCACAGCTCTCCAGCCTCAGCTCCTCACCTCCAGTCCCCTCACAGCCTCCTCAGCTCCTCAGCCTCACAGCCTCCCCACCTCACAGCCTCCTCACAGCCTCAGCCACCTCCTCCAGCCTCACAGCCTCCCCATCCTCACAGCCTCCTCCAGCCTCACAGCTCCCCATCCTCACAGCCTCCCCCATCCTCACAGCCTCCTCCAGCCTCACAGCCCCCTCCGCCTCACAGTCCCCATCCTCACAGCCTCCACGTCCCAGCCTTCACAGCTCCCATCCTCCAGTCCCTCCTCACAGCCTCTACACCTCCTCCAGCCTCACAGCCTCCCCATCCTCACAGCCTCCTCCAGCCTCACACCTCCTCCAGCCTCACAAGCCTCCCCATCCTCACAGCCTCCTCCAGCCTCAGTCTCCTCCACCTCACAGCTCCTCCAGCCTCCCCTCTCCAGCCTCCTACAGCCTCCTCCAGCCTCACAGCCTCCCCATCCTCACAGCTCCTCAGCCTCACAGCCTCCTCCAGCCTCACAGCCTCCCCATCTCACAGCCTCCTCCAGCCTCACCTCCTCCAGCCTCACAGCCTCCCATCCTCACAGCCTCCTCCAGCCTCACAGCCTCCCCATCCTCACAGCCTCCCCACCTCACAGCCTCCCACAGCCTCCTCCAGCCTCACAGCCCTCCTCCACCTCACAGCCTCCTCAGCCTCACACCTCCTCCAGCCTCACAGCCTCCCCATCCTCACAGCCTCCTACAGCCTCACACCCTCCTCCAGCCTCACAGCCTCCCCATCCTCACAGCCTCCTCCAGCCTCAGCTCTCCAGCCTCACAGTCCTCCAGCCTCCCATCCTCACAGCCTCCTACAGCCTCCTCCAGCCTCACACCATCCACATCCCACTCACAGCCTCCTCCAGCCTCACAGCCTCCTCCAGCCTCACAGCCTCCTCCAGCCTCACAGCCTCCTCCAGCCTCACAGCCTCCACTCACAGCCTCCTCCTCAGCCTCACAGCCTCCTCCACCTCCAGCCTCCCTCACAGCCTCCTACAGCCTCCTCCAGCCTCACAGCCTCCCCATCCTCACAGCCTCCTCCAGCCTCACACCTCCTCCAGCCTCACAGCCTCCCCATCCTCACAGCCTCCTCCAGCCTCACACCTCCTCCAGCCTCACAGCCTCCCCATCCTCACAGCCTCCTCCACCTCACAGCCTCCACCAGCTCCTCACCTCACAGCCTCCCCATCCTTCACAGCCTCCTACAGCCTCCTCCAGCCTCACAGCCTCCCCATCCTCACAGCCTCCTGCCTCAGTCTCCTCCAGCCTCACAGTCTCCTCCAGTCTCCCCATCCTCACAGCCTCCTACAGCCTCCTCCAGCCTCACAGCCTCCCCATCCTCACAGCCTCCTCCAGCCTCACACCCTCCTCCAGCCTCACAGCCTCCCCATCCTCACAGCCTCCTCCAGCCTCACAGCCTCCTCCAGCCTCACAGCCTCCCATCCTCACAGCCTCCTCCAGCCTCACACCCTCCTCCAGTCTCACAGCCTCCCCATCCTCACAGCCTCCTCCAGCCTCACAGCCTCCTCCAGCCTCACAGCCTCCCCATCCTCACAGCCTCCTCCAGCCTCAGTCTCCTCCAGCCTCACAGTCTCCTACAGCCTCCCCATCCTCACAGCCTCCTACAGCCTCCTCCAGCCTCACAGCCTCCCCATCCTCACAGCCTCCTCCAGCCTCACACCCTCCTCCAGCCTCACAGCCTCCCCATCCTCACAGCCTCCTCCAGCCTCACAGCCTCCTCCAGCCTCACAGCCTCCCCATCCTCACAGCCTCCTCCAGCCTCACAGCCTCCCCATCCTCACAGCCTCCTACAGCCTCACACCTCCTCCAGCCTCAAAGCCTCCCCATCCTCACAGCCTCCTCCAGCCTCACAGCCTCCTCCAGCCTCACAGCCTCCCCATCCTCACAGCCTCCTCCAGCCTCCTCCAGCCTCACAGCCTCCCCATCCTCACAGCCTCCTACAGCCTCACACCCTCCTCCAGCCTCACAGCCTCCCCATCCTCACAGCCTCCTCCAGCCTCACAGCCTCCTCCAGCCTCACAGCCTCCCCATCCTCACAGCCTCCCCATCCTCACAGCCTCCTCCAGCCTCACAGCCTCCTCCAGCCTCACAGCCTCCTCCAGCCTCACATCCTCCTCCAGCCTCACAGCCTCCCCATCCTCACAGCCTCCTCCAGCCTCACAGCCTCCTCCAGCTTCACAGCCTCCTCCAGCCTCACAGCCTCCTCCAGCCTCACAGCCTCCCCATCCTCACAGCCTCCTCCAGCCTCACAGCCTCCCCATCCTCACAGCCTCCCCATCCTCACAGCCTCCTCCAGCCTCACAGCCTCCTCCAGCCTCACAGCCTCCTCCAGCCTCACAGTCTCCTCCAGCCTCACAGCCTCCCCATCCTCACAGCCTCCTCCAGCCTCACAGCCTCCTCCAGTCTCACAGCCTCCCCATCCTCACAGCCTCCTCCAGCCTCACAGCCCCCCCATCCTCACAGCCTCCTCCAGCCTCACATCCTCCTCCATCCTCAGCCGCACTACCTGACACCGCTGCTATCCTGCCAACCGTCGGCCCCGCACCATCGCCACCGCCCTCGCGCCCTCCGCGAGTTCCATGCTGCCCGGATGCCGCCGGAGCCTTCCGCCCCTCGCCACTCTCTCACCGCTGGGCTCTCAATGTCGCCATGCTGGTGGAGTAGCGGTCTACGGGCTGTGGCCGGGTGCCGGGAGCCAGGGACGTCGTCCTGTGGCCGGCAACAGCCAATGGGAGTGAGCGTACCGTGTCAGCCTGCAAAGCCTGACACGCCCCGCTCACTCCCATTGCCTGCCCCTGCAAGCAGATTGGGCGCTGTGTTGTACACACAGGACGCCCATCCCATTGCCCAGGACTTGGCGTCCTAGACCAATCGGATGACCGTCCTGTCTTTACCACACACCGCCCAATCCGCTCCTTCCGCTCAGGTCACGTGTGACCTGAGGGCAAGAACTGATCCCTCTCTGCATCACCCAACCCGCCGCAGAGGACAATGCCGTGTGACTGGGGCTGCGATCAGCCCCAGCACGCAGCCACGTCCTGCCGCCGAGCGGTGATGTCACCCCTCCAGCCGCATCTCTCCTCACTCCAACCCTCCAGCCAGACCTCTCCTCACCCTCCACTCCTCTCCTCACCTCAGCCTCTGCCTCCCACCCTCACTCCTCCCCTCAGCTCCTCCACCTCCGCCACATCATACTCTGCTATCCACAGAGCCCCCTCTATACTCTGACACCCACAGAGCCGCCTGTATACTCTCCTACCCACACAGCCGCCTGTATACTCTGCTACTCACAGAGCCGCCTGTATACTTTTCTACCCAGAGAGCCGCCTGTATAATCTGCTACCCTCAGAGCAGTCTGTATACTCTGCTACCCACAGACCCGCCTGTATAGTCTGCTACCCACAGAGCCCCATATATACTCTGCTAGCCACTCACCCGCCTGTATACACACAATTAATTTCACCGCGCTCCCGATGCAATTGCATCGGGCCTTTTTACTAGTATATATATAAAGCTGAGTGTATGTTTGCATGTATGTATCAAGCCCCACCCACTCCAGTTAGCCACACCCACTTCATAGCCCACCTCCTCACAGGACCAGACAACATTCTATGCAGGGGGAGGATCTAGAGACAGAACCAGGCAACATTCTATAGAGAGGAGCTAGCAGCAGAACCAGACAATATTCTATGGACGGGGAGGATCTAGAGCCTGAACCAGACAACATTCTATGGTGGAGGAGGAGCTATATGCAGAATTAGACAACATTCTATAGAGTGGGAGGAGCTAGAAGCAGAAACAGACAACATTCTATGGAGAGGGAGGATCTAAATTTAGAACCAGACAATATTCTATGGAGGGCAGGGGCTATATCAAAACCAGACAACTTTATATGGAGGGGAGGAGTTATAGGCAGAACCAGACAACATTCTATAGAGAAAAGGTAAAGGCAGAACCAGACAACATTCTATGGAAGGGGAGGATCTAGAGTCAGAACCAAACAATAGTCTATAGAGGAGGATCTAGAGTCAAAATCAGACAACATTCTATGGTGGGGGAGGAGCTATATGCAGCTTTAGACAGCATTCTATGCAGGGGGAGGAGCTAGAGGCAGAACCAGACAAGATTCTATTGAGGGGGAGGATCTAGAGTTAGAACCAGGCAACATTCTATGGTGGGGAGGAGCTATATGCAGAATTAGACACCATTCTATGGAGCAGGAGGATCTAGAGGCAGAACCAGACAACATTCTATGGAAGGGAGGAGCTAGAGGCAGAACCACTTGACAACATTCTGTGGAGAGGGAGGAGCTAGAGGCAGAACTAGACAACATTCTATGTCAAGAGAGGAGCTAGAGCCAGAACCAGACAACATTCTATGGAGGGAAGGCGCAAAAAGCAGAACCAGACAACATTCTATGGAGGAGGATCTGGAGGCAGAACAAAACAACATTATATTGCACAACCCAGCGAACGATACCTGCTCATTGCTGTGAATGGGCGAAGTCGTAAACAACAGTTATCGCGATGTCAAACACAACGATATGCCAGGTTGGCTGATCGTTGATCGTGTGGTTTGAGAACCTGCGATGAACGATCCAACGATTTATCGTTACAACTTTGCAGAGTCACACACAACAAGGTCGTAGCGATGTCAATTGAACGACTCCAAATCCGTGACGTTTAAGCAATATCGTTAACGATTTCGTGCCATGTAACAGGGCTTTAAGGGTACGGTTACACGACGCAACATTGCATGCAATTTCACTTGCAATTTGCTGGTTGCAGTGAAATCATGGACACACTGTTCTATTTTGTTGCCATGTACAAATGGAACAATGTGTCCATGATTTTACTGCAACCAGCAAAATGCAAGTGTAATATTGCGACGTGTAACGGTACCATAAAGGTACCTTTACAAGCGGCAACTTTTCTAGGAATTTCACTGGCAACTTACTGGTTGCAGTGAAATCATGGACACAATGTTCTATCTTGTTACTGTGTACAAATGGAACAATGAGTCCATGATTTCACTGCAACCAGTAAGTTGCCAGTGAAATTCCTAGAAAAGTTGCCGCGTGTAAAGGTACCTTTACACGCCGCCACTGAGGTGTAGCAACTGCCTGGCAATCGGGATTTTTGTCACTGTTGCCTTGAAATTGCTGCGAAGTTTGCAGCGTGTAATTTGGGAAAGTGATCGGGTTTCTCGCAGTTGCTCCGGGAAGCGGTTTCTGAGCCGTGTTCTAAAATCCAAGGCAACCCAAATGGTGAATTGCCTTGGTATTGGCGTGTAAATGGGGGAGAGGGATGGAATCTGCGTCGCCTAGTGATTTCCAAGGGGCGTGCCACAGCGTGATGTTTTCCGTGCCCCATCAGCGATGATTGGTGGGGGCTACTGTGTTACCATTGGCTGTCCCTTCACAGGGCACCATATTTAAAGAGCTGTCCATTCACACTACACAATTGCAATGGCATCATGTATTAGCCAGCCATCCTGCGCAGGCTGGCAAATCATGACGCTATTGCGATGTCTAATCAGCGTGTTAGCGTCACGGAATGCACAAGTCTGTCACGCCTGTGTTCTTTCGGCACTAAAGATGTATGCCCACATTCCCTTAGTGGTTGCGGCGTGTGAAGCGGCGACGGTATTCAACCGGAAGTTTCCCGCAGGATCTGTTTCAACTTCCGGGGAACCACGATACCTTGAGTTGACAACACAATTATGGCGTGTACATGCGGAATCGGCGATCGCTAGCAACCGTTAAAAACATGCGCGTGCACGTACGGTTGATACCGATTGCCAGTGATAGTTGCGGCGTGTAAGGGTACCTTTACACGCGGCAACTTTTCTAGGAATTTCACTTGCAACTTACGGGTTGCAGTGAAATCATGGAGACATTGTTCCATTTGTACACAGCAACAAGATAGAACAAGGTCTCCATGATTTCACTGCAACCAGTAAGTTGCTAGTGAAATTCCTAGAAAAGTTGCGTGTGTAAAGGTACCTTAAAAGGTACCTTTAGAGTTACTATGCTCGGGCAACCCCAGGCTCTACAGCTAGTATTTAATATAAGTCATGGAAGCAGATTTATCATCCAGTCAGCATCCTCACCATAGCCTGGAAGAGCTCATTTACCTAAAGTGATAAATAATGATTTATCAACAAGGCATGTGACATGAGGCAGACAGGTAGGAGTTTTTTCAGCATTCTATATGCCCATAGTAATAGTTTAAATAAGTCATATGTGGTGACAGACTCCCTTTCATTGCTATGATGCATCAAAAGAGTAGAAGACTGTTGGCTGCAGAGCACAGCGGATACCCAGTGGGTATACTTGGTGCATTCCCAGAGCACCATATAGTGTAATTCTACAGATCTATGATGTGTGCTGCAAGACAATTTCCAAATTGAGAACTAATCCTGGAAATTTGCAAAATTATATATGCCATAATTCAGGTACAATTCACACCGTAAATGGTTTTATACACTCGATACTGCATTTTTTAAATTGTTTTAGACATGCTTTCTCACCTCACTCAGCATGGAGTATGGCTTCACAGAAAAGGGCTTAAAGAGGACCGGTCACACCCCCAAAGATTTCAATCTAAAGGCAGCACTGAATGCAGTATATATGCTCATTCAGGCAAGGGGTCTGCCATGTGTTTCTGATTTACCAGATCCATGAGTCAGCTCCTTCTCCAGGGCTATTCCCACCCCCTGCTTCTCTGTTCCTCCCTCCTCCCTCTCTTCGCCGCCTCCTTGATGCCTGTCATTTCTCCTCGCTCTGCACCTGCGTCTCCTTGTGCTACCTCACACAGGTGCAGAGCGAGGTGTTGCTATTGTTGGCCCCTCGCTCCTGCTCCTTGCCTCCCACCCTGACAGCAGCAATTGTTCCCGACCTGCTACATGTATAACATGGAGCAGGGTGGGAACAAGTGCTGCTGTCAGGACAGGAGGCGGGAAGGAGCGTGGGGCCTCAGCACTTGTTCCCGCCCCGTGTTATATATGGAGCATGCCGGGAACAATTGCTGCTGTCAGGGCGGGAGCAGGAGTGAGCGGTCAACAATAGTAACACCTCGCTCTGCGCCTCAATCAGGTAGTACAAGGAGACGCATAAAGACATGTGTTATCCCCCCCACTTGTTTCATTTTGTAATAATTTCACCCATCCTGAACTAATGTCCCTTCCAGGTATATATGTCCCCCATTATAGTCCCCTTTCAGGTATATATGCCCCCTATCCTAGGCCCCTTCCAGGTATATATGTCCCTGTTGTAGTGATGGATCTGAGTATTGATTAGTGTCAGTTCTGACTTCTAATATCCAATATCCAGTTCCTATACTACGTTAATGCTTTATATTCCTTAGCTAATTAACTATATATAACTATATATAAATGTATATACTGGGTCGGGTCTTCTATTATTCCTCCACTTTATGTGTTCTGCTTGCCTCTATGTAATTAGCTCCCTCCCGTCCCCCTCCACCATTGTACTGCAGTCCAGCCCGTGCACATTATAGTATTGATGAATTTCATTCACACTTCATTAACATTAGTGTTAGAGTCCGCGTATGCACAGCTCGCCTTCTCTGACACGATTTTAGTGACGATGTTGTCCTGATTTGGTCACGTTCACTGCACCTGTCGAGCGAGGGCGCATCCTCAGCGGCAGCACACACAGTCACAAGAGCTGAGGAGACCTCACCTCAAACAGCACCTTCTCACATCTGAAGAGCTGACAAGGAGATAAAAGCAGCAAACATGACCTAAGAAGCACAGCGTTTTTACTAAAATGGTGCTGGAGACATCGGTCTGTGCATGCGCTGACTTTGACACTATGTTAGAGAATTGTGAATGAAATTTACCAATATTTTAATACACACCCACCAGACTGCAGTGTAATGGCAACGGGGAGGGGAATTACATACAGGTAAGCAGAACCCACAGAGGAGGGATAATTAAAGAAGACCAGATGCACATAGTCCCACCCCTGCTGTTTAGGTCAATCAAAATGGGAGAGACACATTAGATATTAGGAAAAACGTTTTGACAGTGATGGTGATCGACGGGTGGAAAAGGTTGCCATAAGAAGTGGCGAGGTCCGCTTTAATAGAAATCTTCACACAGAGGCTGGGCAGACATCTGTCTGGGATGATTTAGTGAATCCTGCTTTGAGCAGGTGGCTGGACTAGATGACCCAGGAGGTCTTTTCCATTTCTACCATTCTATGATTCTAACTACTGCTGTGATTTCAGAACCTTTGATAAAATGTTTTACTGCAATGAAAAGATTGAATCTAGAAACTGAAGGTATGATGTTAATCACTATCCCAGTGCCAGTATGGCACTGTCTTTATTTCATGTATGTAAATCCTGCTGGTTGGTTCCCTTTAAGGATGTACAAGGAGTCTTTTTCTGAGCGTTGGAGCAGAAACTGAGCATAAACTCCAAGTTTTGGAGGAATTTTGAATGTTCGATGAGGATTTGTTGAGTTTCTGCTTTAAAAAAAATGATAAAAAATAATTCAGTGTGAACATATTCAAAAATGCTTTTCTATTATATTTCCATTCTCACAGCTCGTGACGGGTCCCCATCCCCTTGGGTAGCCAGTATCAATATCTGGAAGGGAGTGAGGAGACAGTCATATGATTGCGGCAGCCTCCTCTTAGCCACGAGCGGTAGAGCAGCACTCCTCAGGGAGATGAGAACAGCTTCACTGACCTATTCCATAGTGCTGTGCCATTATCGTTCCCTGTACCCAATGGAATAGGTAAGGGATGACTATGATCAGTGTCAGGTCAATGGACAAGAAGCCAGGTAGCTGTATTAAGTGTTTCATTTTTACGTTACAGTATTCTTGCTTATTTTATGTAAATACAAGATACAAATATATAAATGAAAACTAAGAACCAGGTTAAATATTGATTTGTGATACCTGAATTGTAAAGGTGTATAAATGGTAGCGGATGAAGAACATTTACCGGAGGCGCCTTCTAAGAAGGTATAATTAGTAGGGAATGATATGTGCCAAGCAAGCTGTATCCATGAGGTGTGAGCAGCAAACAGAAAATCAGCAAAGACAAGTGACCTTTCCACTTGGAAGACATCAGTGCATTACACACTTTTGGCCGTTGAAGAAGCTGAATCAGTGTGACACAGAAGGGAGCTATGGTACATGGAGTCCTTACCATCTCAAGTGACACATTCAGGCCTACATCCAGATACCTAAGGCTTCAGGAGCACATTAGGTATTAGGTGACTGAATAAAGGGGTTGTGCAGAGGATAAGAGGTATTTATAAATGGACCAAAAGATGTCGTACTTCCCATCACAGATCCCCTGTTGCTCCTATTCTGATGGTTACTCACCAGCCTCTACACACTGGAAATGGCAGGAATGCCGGGTCAACCAAATAGTGACTTGGCAAGCTAAACGCCGCTCCCAATTATTGGCGAAGTGAACATTTTTTTTCCCTTTCCTGTGTTGAGATGCAACTAGGACAAGCAAGCATAATGTAAATATTCAAACGGGAGCGTTGGGAGATCGGTCAGGGTGGGTGACACTTCCTTTCTTTTATTATTCGAGCCTGGGATTATTTACAAATAACTTTAATACCTTGGACAATCCCTTGAAAAATTACTCAGTTACTGATAAACAAAGTACATGGGCAGCACAATTATGGATTTGACCATTTGTTAATTTTATCAAATCCTCCAGCGGAGAATTCATCCTAATTTTTAGTGATGCCCCCGCACCACGATGGTTGTCCCTTAGACATTTGGGGTCTGTGGAGCCTCGGTTAGGAGTCACACACAAAGGACTAGCCAGATATCCCTTCAGGTAAGGACCCAGCCAAGGGGTGGCTCCTTACGGAGAACGCCACAACCACCATATTAAGTGGCCCTTTCAGTCAATATCCAGCTCTTTTGCAAGATTAAAGATTTCATATAATACCTGGCCTTAGAATTTTGGAGCATTTATGGGGTAAAGTATCCAGGATGGTGTAGCACCCTTTGGACACGCCTGTATGGTTGACACTGGCTTGATTCTAAGCTGAAAACACGGACATATGTGCTAGGTAATCACTGACATAAGTTTGCTAGGTAACAGCATTCTTCTTTGAACACACGGTTAATGGTGAATTGATTCTATGCCCTCTTTCTGTGCCTATGAAACAAGTATCTTGTTGAAAAGTGGGGGATGCCTTGGCATAACTGAAATTATTCCTGAAAGCAAGACACTTGTATCCAGATTTGGTGAAAATACATAAGGAATACGGATACCACTAAGTCATCTCTGTCTCCTGATAAGCCAGTGTCAGCGAAACACGTAGAGGCGTCTAAGACACTTGTGGAAAATAAATGTGGAATCCAGATGCTGAAACACCCTACTAGCTGAAAGCTGAGTATCTTCTCAATCATTTAAAATTGATTAAGAAAAAGGAGTGTTGTACTGATGATTCCTTGAAAGCATAAAAGTGTGGATTAATATTAAGTCACCTGCTTGGTGCATAGAGTGACGACTGTTTTTAACCAATCCTTGGTTGGCTCTCTGGAAAAATTGATATATGGGAGAGAGGATTTGACCTCTGACACATATGCTTCTATATGGACAAAAGTACAGTATTAATCTAAGGTTTTCCATTGTGATTAAACCAATGGACGTCATTGCCTGCGCCCACCGGAGGAAACCGGAAGAAGACGGAAGACGCTGGATGAAGCTGGAGGAGCGTGATGGCAGCGGCGGGACAGCGGGACAGTGGAGGGATAAGTATACTAATCTCTTCCTTTACAGGATTGTTACCCAAGGGGGGGGGGGCCCTGTATACTGATGGGGGGGCACTGTATACTGTATACATTGTATACAGTATACAGTGACTTGCGTATAAGCCGAGGGGGGGACTTTTCAGCCCAATTTTTGGGCTGAAAAACTCGGCTTATACGCGAGTATATACGGTAATTTGGCCTACCAATTGAGGATTTTTTAAATATTTGTGTGTTTTTGTATGTGTTCACCCAGTCTTGTCTTGATTTTTGTTAATAAAATTTTGAAATATAGCAAAAGAACGTGGGTGTTCTATATATATTATTATTTGACAAAAGAAAGAACCCCAGACTAGAGAGAATATTATGGTGAAACATTTGTTTTTTCACACCAAGTATTTTATTTGCTTAGCACAGACTTCCCACCAATATTTTGTTGATAGTGCTACATATTTAAAAGAATAAAGTGTCCTTGTTTCCATACTGCTGTCAAGTCCAAAGGAAAGATAGTATCCAGCAGCATTATCCAAGCAGGGAAAAATTTAAGTCTATGCTATGAATTAAGAACACAAGTTCGAAATGCGTTGCCATGTTGGCCTCCATGGAAAACTTGTTCGTCCATTTAATGATCCGTTTTTAATATGATGTCTTAATAAATACTTAATAAAAATTTTTCCCTTCTTGGACATTGCTGCTGGATGCTCTTTAACTAAGTTGCCGACTATCTTCTCCATGCACCACCAAGGGTGTGCAGGACGTCCATTTAGTATCCTTCACATGGTGAGCTGGAATTATTATTTATCGGCATTCTGCTCAATCTCGAGCCACAGCGACTTGATGAATACTCTGTAAGAAGATTGATCTTGTGCAGCCTAGATAGGTCCCCACCAGGGTCTTCCTTGCCATTATAATAATAATAATAATAATAATAATAATAATAATATTTATTCATTTATATAGCGCTATTAATTCCATAGTGCTTTACATACATTTGGAACACTGTCCCCATTGGGATAACAATCTCAACATCCTATCAGTATGTTTTTCAAGTTTTCTTGATAGTATCAATTAGGGATGAGCGAGTATAATCGCAAGTATTCAGTACTTGGCGAGTAATGCGGTATTCGCGGTACTCGAAACATAGCGAGTATTTCACTATTCAATATTCGTATCTCCTGCCCAGCATTAGCCAATCACCGTAATGCCACAGCCTTCTTGGTTGTGGCATTACTATGATTGGCAGGCCGCCCAGCGTAATACATGAGTCATAGCCTCTACATAAGCCCCCCCACCGCCATTTTCTGCACATTGCATACAGAACACAGCAAGTGTAGGGAGAGTGTGAGCAGCTGCTAGGGAGAGTTGTGCTTGTGCAAATCGTACAGAAATCCTCTGTAAAACTCAAAAGCTCTTATGAGAGCTACCAGTTTTGTAGTACTAGGTGACTGTAGTTCAGGGAGTCAGGCAGGAGCGTTACAGTACCACATAGTATAGTTAGCAATATTTCTTCTCAGAGCTTAAAGTATAAGGTCAGGGAGTAGTGACAGTTTTCCCAGCTATTTTTGGGGTCACATTTAGCCCTGCAGGCCAATTTTTGTGCCGTTACGGTGCTGTATTCACATCGAATAACGCGCATGGTACTGCACAACTGACACGCAGCCAGCACCGCTGTCTTGTGTGGTGACTGGTGTGCATAATATATCGCCTTAAACCTCAGGGCATTTTTTTGTGCCGTTGCAGTGCTGTGTGTAAAACACAAAACAGTACTAGGCTGTAGTGCTACCTTTCACAAAGCACTAATGGCCACTTTACACGTGCCAATATCGGCGTCCAACACCGATAAAAAGTCACGTGGTTCGTGCGTTGACCCCGATATCGTTCGTGCGTTGTATGGTGTAAATGTCCAATACGATACACGAACGATGACAAAACGATATCGGGGATCAAATGAGCCTGCTCTCCAATGGCCCGATATTGGATGGACGATGTGGCCGGATCGTGCTGTGTGAAAGCCCAACAACGATGTGGAGTACAACTTCCCCTATTCTCTCCCATGTTAAATGGTCGGTCCTGAGTCGGCCGTACAAGGGGGCGTACACATCGCTGTTGTGTTGCCTGCCGATATTGCGCTGTGTAACAGCTCCTATGCGATCTTGGAATTCTGCCCAAAAAATGCGCGCTCCCGCGCCGTTGTATCCATCACCGGACCGATGTTGGGACGTGTAAAGTGGCCATAACTGCTCCTTGATCCCAAATATCTGCATCTGAACATCTGCAACTATGTCAGAAAAACTCCAAATTCCTAAAAAGGCTGTTGTGAAGGGACAGGGACACGGACGTGGGGTTGTCAGTGATGCCTGACAAGGCACAGAGTCTGGGAGACAGAAGAAGGTTGATCCATCTTTATTCCTGGTGAAATTTCCTGGTTTGGAACATAAACGGGTCTGGAAGCCAGAAGAGCAAGAGAAGATACTGTCTTGGATGGCTGATAAGGCCTCCACAAAATTTTCTAGCAGCACCCAATCATGCATGACCACACAGTCTCCTGTCCATACAGAGAACGCTGGGTCATCCTATTCTCAACCTATTCCTAGTTCATCACCACGTCAGGAGTCACAGGAAACATTTGACTCCAAACTTGGCCACTCCGAGGATCTGTTTGGTCCATATCCTTTTGTTGCCTCTGGCCTTTCACCGTGCGACATTGAAGAGGAATGCAAGGAGGCATCATCTGTTCATGGCCAAATATTTGAAAACCCACGACCAGAAGAAAGCCACTTTAATCCACGTGATATACCGAGTGAAGAGGTGGAGGCTGATGGTGATGACACACAGTTGCCATCTGGCCAGCCGACAATATCAACACGGAAGGAGGATGACATGGACAACGAGGTGGTCGATGAGGAGACCACCGATCTGATCTGGACCGCTGGCATGCATAGCCAGCACAGCAGCACAGAGGAAGAAGGTGGATACATAGCACCAACAAAGGCATCTAGGGCTACTGGTTTTAGCAGAGTGTGAAGTGTGTCAACTGTTGCCAAGAGCAATCCCTCTGTGCCCCAAGTCAAAGCAAGGGTGCGTTCAGCCGCTGTCTGGAAATTTTTTTCAGATAGTCCTTCTGAACCAAATTTTGTCATCTGTAGCATCTGCCATACAAAGCTGAGCAGAGGCCAGGGCAAAAGCAACCAAAGCCCCACCAGTATTAAGAAACACATGGCAGTCAAGCACCCTAGTCAGTGGGCGGAACAACACGGTACCAAATCAGTGTCTGCAGATCAAAGCACTGCCATGTCACGTGCGATCTGTCCTTCCCAATCTACTGGTCAGGAAGCAGGTGATCATACCTCTGGCTCACAAGCTGCGGTTGCACAGATGCAGTACACAACAAGCTCATCCACTTGTTTGTCCCAGCTAAGCGTCCTGTTGTCCATGCCCCAGATATATGAAAGGAGGTCTTGCAGCACTTCAAAATCAATTTAATTTGCCAAACCACCGACTCATTTTCGACCTGCCAACAGGGTGGAACTCAACATATCATATGTTGGCAAGGATAAGTGAGCAGCAGAGGGACTTGCTGAATACCAGCTTAAA
Source organism: Allobates femoralis (assembly GCA_033576535.1). Classification (NCBI taxonomy): domain Eukaryota; kingdom Metazoa; phylum Chordata; class Amphibia; order Anura; family Aromobatidae; genus Allobates; species Allobates femoralis. Next base: position 60,260,456 of record JARQOC010000012.1, read on the forward strand.
CATGGCCATTAGACTGAGACTCAGCTAAGACACAACTGTCGAGTGGGTGTGGATCGCTGACATTTGTGAGGTGCTTGATAACGGAGTATTGCACCAAGCTTGTGAGTGGTGATCAGGCTATTATTAGCGTAACCATCCCTGTGCTAGGTCTGCTGAAAGAATCGCTGCATAAATCTAAAAATGGAATCTTTGAGTGCCCAGCAGCTGGGTATGGAGCAAGATTTCACAATGGGTGATCCTACACAGCCCAGCCAATCTCATCAGGCAAGATTGGAAGATGAAGATGATGAGGAAGATGAGAGGGAGAGAACTTCTTTTTCAGTGGTACCGAGGGAACACCTCATGCTACACAGGGGACTCCGAACCCCAGCTCCATGTCTATCCAGCATGGGTGGGCTGGAGAGGAGGAGGCGGAGAGTCAGTGTGAGGTGAGCATGGGTATTGTTCCTCCTTCTGGGGTCACAGAACATTTGCCTCTTTGTAGCTTGGCACACTTCATATCTGTCATTTGCAAACCCCACAACAGCAACCTATACTGGTTGGCCACCTTTCTAGACCCACAGTACAAGGATAAATTTCCTTTGCTACTGTTGTGACCCGCCCAGGGGTCTTTGGGAACTCTGTATCCAGACGTTTACTGTAAGGGGATGTCACTGGTGGCCTGCCGAGGCTCGTAACCCTGGGGTCCCTTGTTAAAAGGAAAAATAATAAAAAAGAAAATAAGTCTTGTGACGCCACCTGCAGTTTCTGGTGATCTCACCAGCGCTGCTGTCAGACCGCCGGGGATGGTGGTATTGCAGCCAGTTGATAACGCTCCCTGCAGGCGGAGCGGGGTCCCGGGGCAGTGCTGGGATGATGGGGATTTGCACAGGGAGTTGGACAGCTGGCCCGCTGCTACAGTCTCTGGGGTGGACAGGTTCAGGGATGAACAGACAGACACACACATTGAGAATAGTTTCTGTATTTTTACTGGTGTTATGGCAGGCACTGTCCAGGATACACTCCAGGTGGTCAGGAAGGCACTTCTGGATTTCCACAGTGAGTGTTGGATAAGGCCTCCTTGTTTCCTTTCCCTTGGTGAAGTGCCCTGACCTGTGTAGAACTAGGCCTGACCTCCTCTGTGTCCCTCTCTCTCACCCGTGTCATAGTGTCGAGAACCTTTGTGTGGGCTACTGCTATAACTTCTCCTGCGGTCCTTGGCTCCCCTGTTGGTTGCATTTCGGGTGTCCGGGAGACTAGAGTCTCCTTGGTGAACAGGTGTTTTCTGCTGGACTTGATGCTCTCCTGCAGACTCGGACTTCAGTGTCCGGGTTGCTTCCTGGGGTGAGCCGGTATGGCTCCTCTGCTCCCAGTCTGCTCCTTTAATAGAATTCAAATAGAATATGCGGTTCTAAGGTAGAGCGCAGGTATGAGATGGGATACTTTAATCTTTATCTCCGTAACTTTATTCATGAAAAGCTCCAGACCACGACATGTTTCGACGTACAGACGTCTTCCTCAAGCGGATCGCTTGAGGAAGATGTCTGTACGTCGAAACATGTTGTGGTCTGGAGCTTTTTATGAATAAAGTTACGGAGATAAAGATTAAAGTATCCCGTCTCATACCTGCGCTCTACCTTAGAACCGCATTTTCTATTTGAATTCTATTTATCTATTTCCATTGTGGAAAGCGGTGACAGAGCTGCAGGAGGGATAGGGTTAATGGATCAACCTGGTGTTTCCTGACCTAACCCTGGAGAGAGAGTGTGGACAGCACGAGGCCAGGAGCAGAGGTGATTGAGGATACAGGAGCACTACAGATCCAAGGCTGGAAGCCTGAGCCACAAACCTACGCTCACAATCTGGTTGTGCGGATCGGGCACAACCTTTAAAGGTTAGTTTGCTTATAATACGACCGCTTTAAAGACAGGAGAGGTCCACAGGTGGTGCAACACTATTTTTTCTTTTTATTGGCTCCTTTACTTTGTCTTTCTCACTTCTTGCCTTTGACCTCACTCTCAGGCCCTCACACTGGCTAGGCTAGTCTACTGGCTCAGGCCTAGCATGGCTCCTACACACCAGGACATCTTCCTCAGTACTGCTCCATACTGAACTAGCTAGCTCCGCCCCCAGTACCAGTATTAATAGGGGATCTTGCTTAAGGACAGAAAGTGGAGCTTCCCCTACAGGCCTGGGTGGAAGGTGTGTGTATAAGGGTACCTACTGTGGAAATCCTTCTATGCTTTAGGTGGTCCTGTGGCTACCCATAATGGCAGGGAGCCATATTCCCCCTAGTTAACATCAGTACTCCTAGACTGAGAAACATTTTTCAAAACATTCAACAATAACAGGTATAATACATAGTCTTAAAAATGTCCAAAAAAACACTGAAAAATGGCAAAACAAAACCAGGTTCAGTCCATACGGTGCTAATCCATCCTCCGCAGGCTGTAAAAAAGTTTGTCACAACCAGTCCTGTGACCATGGTCCATGTTTAAAGGTAAAGTGGGGAAAACTCCAGGGAAAATGTTTAGAGTCTTTACAGCAAGTCTCTGCAGGCTGTGGGTTTAAAGGGGTTTAAAGTCTTTCAGAGTCCAGTACATATAAACAAACATTTTCCTTATGGGCATCTCTGCTTAGGAGACCTGGTACTTCCTCTCCATCCCAGGCACTTTCTGTTCCTAACGTAATGTGCATGGGGCTGGGCCCAGTTCCTCCACCCTTCTGTACACTACTATTTACATTTTATGTACTTTCTGGTTCTTATGTACAGGTTACGCTTTCAACAATTTACACTTTACACATTATACCCATTCTCCATACCTGGACGGGGATGACCTTGGCTACTACGACAAGACCTACGTAGTGTTTGTGTCTCAGGTGATGTGCTCAACACTATGATGTGTAGAGGTATATCTATATTGGGTTGCTCTATGTGTAATAGGCAAACTGGGTAATTGTCTGGGCGGCCTTAAGGCCCCGTTACACGGAACAACGTAACTATGTTGGCTGCGATCTCGTGGACGTGTGGTCGCTTTTGAAACCCATTCAACATTGCTCGTGAGATGTCACACGTGTAGATATTGTGGACAACTCAACAACAATGTTATGAGCAGGGATCATTCACAAACCCCGCAAACGATCCCTGCTCATTGCTGTGAATAGGTGAAGTCGTCCGTGACATAGTTATCGTGGTGTCACACAGAACGATGCAGCAGGTTGGTTGAGTGGAAGTTGTCAGGTTTTTGAACATGTTCATTAACCTGTCAACTTCAACTTGACTATCATAGTTGAATCATTCGGTTACATGGAACGAATCACTAACGATGTCGTTTCAACATCATTTCACACGTCACTTTTGAACGATGTTGAGCACGATGTTGAGCCGTGTAATGGGGCCTTTAGTCTCACTATAGGGCTGGCAGTTTCACTGATTTCAGGATCCTCTGTTTCTTCTACAATGGGCAATTCTTCTGAAACTTGGACAGGTATTTCTGGAATTCTTGCAGATTCTTCCAGTGCTCTCTGTTCTTCCCTTGGATGGTTAAAGTTAATTACTGGCACAATTACAGCTCCTTGACATTGGGGTCAATCTTCTGGAAAGTCTTCAAGTATTGTGTGAATCACTTTTTCTTTTGGTTCTATTGGAGTTATACAAGGTATCTCCTCTTCTTGTACTTTGAGTTGTTCTGGACATATTTTACGGTAATCTCTTGACACAGCTGCATTAATTCTACCTCCATCCTTACTGATTACACAGGTTTTACTGTTGTCAAAATTTAGAGTCCAACACAGCATAGGGTTCTTTTTCCCACTGGTCATCAAGTTTGTGATTTCTTCTTTTTCTTTTAAGTACAAGTTCTCCAGGTGTTAAAGGTTCAGCTTGTGCACTCTTGTTGTAGTTCCTTTCTTGTTTTTCTCTGATTTTATTCAGATTGTCTTCAAGCATGCTTGCACCATTTTGTACTGTTCTTGGCGACTTGAATCCCAGTCAGTATTGGATGTTTCTGCTTCTGGTACTACAATTCCCATTTCTAAGTCAACTGGTAATGTTCAAGGTATTGCTCTCAGATAAGCTGACATGCAGTTGGTGAAGCTCACAGGTATGTTATATAGGTCTACTAAATCAGGCAGTTTATCTGGCCACTGATTTCTCTTTTCCAAAGGCAAAGTCCTCAACATGTCTGTTACTATGTTGTTCATCTTTTCACACATGCCGTTTGTTTGTGGATGGTAAGGTGTGGTCCTAATTTGTTTGCACCTATATAAATGGCAAAACTCTTGAAACAACTCAGCTTCAAATGCAGAATGTTGATCAGTCAGTAGTACCTGTTCTGGACAACCGTGTGGTCTACAGAAGTAGGCTTGAAAGGTTTTTGCGGCTGTTTCAGCTGTCAAGCCCTTGACTGGAGCCACTACTAAAAATCTTGAGTAGTGATCCATTATTGTTAAGGCATAAGTATAACCCAATCTGCTAGGTGTCAACTTCACATTATCCAATGCTACTATCTCAAGTGGTTACAATTGGTTTAAGTGATGCTCTTTGGCTTTCATAGTCTTTTCTTCTCAAGTTGCATGGTCCACAGTTCTTACACCATCTCTCTATGGAGCCTCTCATGCCAACCCAGTAGAATCTATCTTTTAGCAACATCTCAAGCTTTTTATATCCAAAGTGTCCTGCTTCATTATAGTATGCTCCCAACACCATCTGGACATCCTTCTTTGGTACCACCATTTGCCAAACCATCTCATGGGTTCTGGGATTGATGTAGCACCTACACAATTTTTCTTGGTAGCTGAATAACCTGCTTCTCTCGTTCCACAGGTGTTTTGCCTCTGGTGGAGCATCTGGATCCAGACGAGAACCTTCTTGAGTTATCAGCCCTTTAACTAAACTGATAGCCGGGTCACTGTCTTGGGTCTCCTTCCAATCATAGTGAGGTAATGGATTCACTGATTTTTCAGGATATTTTCTGGTAGCTTGCTGACACTGGGATGCTCTGTGGCGATGGAAGGCAGGTCGTTCTATTTCTTCTAGCTCATCCACATGTTCTTCCACACCTGACAGGTGAGGCATCCTTGACAAGGCATCAGCATTGGCGTTGTTATGGCCTGCCCAGTACTTGATGATAAATTGGTAATTCAACAACCGGGCCATCCAGCGCTGCTCCATTGCACCCAACTTCGCGGTTTCCAGGTGGGTAAGAGGATTATAATCCATAAAGGCGGAGAACTTTGCAGACACCAGGTAGTGTTTGAACCATTCTGTTATGGCCCAGACCAAGGCCAGGAATTCCAGCTTGAATGAGCTGTAGTTCTCAGGATTACTTTCTGTGGGACAGAGCTTCCTGCTGGCGTAGGCAATCACTCTTTCTCTGCCATTCTGTTTTTGTGCCAAGACAGCTCCTAACGCTACGTTGGTGGCATCAGTATACAGCAAGAATGGTTGGTTATAGTCAGGGTAAGCCAGGATCTCTTCTCCAGTTAGGGCCTCTCATCAGTTTGGAGGACTATTCCTGTTTCTTGCCCCACTCAAACGGAGGACCTCTGGACTTGCCTTTTCTTGGTCTGGCCTACCAGGAGACCTTGTAAGGGTGCCGCTATCTTCGTATAGCACTTGATGAATCTCCGATAGTATCCCACCAGTCCTAAGAATTGACGTACCTCTCTGACACTTGTTGGTTCTGGCCATTCTTTGATTGCGGTGACTTTATCGGGATCTAGTGCAACGCCTTCTGAACTGACTGCGTTTCCTACATACTGAACCTTTGGCTTTAGTAAATGGCATTTGGATGGTTTTAGCTTCATCCCGAACTTGGATAATGCTTCAAATACCTCTGCCAGGTGTTTCAGGTGCTCTTCATAGGTTTTTGAATATACTATGACATCATCTAGGTAGAGTAGTACAGTCTCGAAGTTTCTGTTCCCAAGCAACACTCCATCAATCTCTGGAACATTCTGGGTGCATTACAGAGTCCGAATGACATGCTGTTAAGCTCACATAACCCATAGGTGTTGTAAATGCCGTCTTCTCCCGGTCTTCTTCTGCAACGGAGACCTGTCAATACCCACTAGTGAGATCTAGGATTGAAAAGTAATTAGCAGACTTTAATGCAGCAAGTGACTCTTCTATGCGGGTAACAGGTAGGCATCTTTATGTGTTACGCGATTTATCTGCCTATAGTCTACACACATTCTCATGCTGCCATCTTTTTTTTGACTAGGACTAATGGAGCTGCCCAGGGACTGCAACTATCTCTTATGACCCCTGCGTCCTTCATGTCCTGCAACATCTCTTTGGCACGCTGATAATGAGCTGGTGGAATAGGCCTATGTCGCTCTTTAGTGGATGGTCACCTGTGGGTATATGATAGTGTACCCCTTTTATCCTCCCAAAATCAAGTGGATGCTTACTGAATAGCAGTCCTCCAGCTGTCCCTTGGAATTGTTAACTTCCACCGAGTCTGGTGAAGTCAAGGGCTCCACTGCTTGGATGGCATTAATATTTACAGTGTACGCTTAGCAACGTGGAATATTTGGGTAGTTTGACCTCGTCCTCTCCACAGTTAAGAATGTGTATGGGTACCCTTCCCTTGTGTACATCAACACCCCTGGCTGACAAGAGTGTAGACCTATGTTCCGTACTGATGGGCTCTACTATCGCCTGGTAGTCCTGTCCCGAGGCCTATCGCTGCCCGGCACCAGATCATCATTTCACTCATCAGGGGTCCACAATAGGAATCGGGTCTGTTATCCGTACACTACCAATTGCACCACCAGTCAGTTTTACCTGTTGTTGATGCAGGAGGGCTCCGATTTCTTTCTAAAGAGCTCTTTTGTGCTGCCCGGGTTTGGCAGTGTCCGCACTCTGTTGGAGCAAGACCACCACTTAAGCCAAACAATTGCGAATTATATTTGTACCAAGAATGATATATGGATCCCGGTCTTTAGGATTAGTTTCCACCACAATAAGCCCCTGCTCTTTCAACTCCACCCTCCCCACTTTTACTGTTACCTCTCTAACCACGAATAGAATAAGTGGTAAACCATTAGAAGCATAAATAGTGAGGCCAGGTTCTGGTGGTTTAAATTCAGAATTAGACCAGAATCGTTTGTGAAGGATATTAGGTATGGTGGTCACCTACGACCCAGTGTCCAGCAAGGCAGGTGTAGGGATCCCGTCTAGTAGACAGGAATGGTCTTCCTCCTATGTATCCATCATACCAGTCTGATGGGCCTGGTTGGTCTACTCCTGGGGTATGGCTCCTCCCCCAGGGGTTGCTGGTTTAAAGGGTAATGCCTTGCGATATGGCTGGCCTTGCTGCAGCGACGACAGATGGGTTCTCCTGTGGAGCTTTGACGATCGGTGATCCTCCAAAGGAGCAACATGATCTTCTTTGGTCTCATCCACGGGATGTCCTGAGGGCTGTCAGCGAGCTGTAGCTTTCCTGATGACTTGGGCTCTGTCTGTAGTTGCAGGGCGTTCATGACTGTGTTGAGGCTCTTACTCAGCTGGCGCATGTCAGAGCACAGGCTGTCATACCTGCTGAGGATTACAGTCTGCTCATTTTCTCGGCTGCAGGCGAAGGAGTAGGTGTTACTGCTACAGGAGCTGCACCACCCTGCCACCGCTGGATGGCAGAGTGTAGGGTTTTTAGGGGCTGTAGACCCTTGATGGACATGCCCTTTAAGGAAATTCCTAGTGGCAGCCCTGGTTGCAGTCACCAAGGGGTTTCACAATCGAATACTTCAAGAGGGCGTTGTTGATTATTTGATGCAACATCACCCTCAGACACCGCTGCTAGCAGAGGTACCAGGTCTGTGCAGCAGCATGCATTAATGGAGAGAGACACGGCCAGTAGGTAAAATGTTCACAAACTGGGCCATCTTCAATAAACCAGCTCATCAGCAAGGGCTAGCTGGACCGTAATGTCAAGGAGGGAGAAGTTGCACAAGGTGGTCAACGACTAAGTGACTATACCTGCATCCTTCCTGATGCTTCTGTTAGATTTAATTACTGGGTATCCAAGCTGCATAGTTGTCCATACCTCCTCTTATATGCCTTGGAGGTGCTGGCTTGCCCTGCTGCTAATGTGATGTCAGAGCGTGTTTTCAATGCCGCTGGGGCAATCAACACAGATACACGCACATGGCTGACTACAGACAATGCAGACAGGCTTACTCTGATAAAATGTAACAAGGACTGGATTTCACAAAAGTATTTAAGCCCTCCTGATGACAGCATCCCAACCTAAAGTCACCCAAAATGTTATTTTAGGCAACTGGTGATCACATCCATCCCTTCCCATACAAACCCCTTTTCTTCTTTTTACACATGTTTTAAACTCCTGCTTCTGCAACATGTACCTCATGGTCAATAAGCTAAAAACAATGTTAATTAATATTTCCCATCGGAGGCACTTGTGATGAGACCCTCCTTCCTTCAACAACCATAATACAGCTCCTTGGGCTAATTTTTGGAAACACTGCCAGCACATTGGACACTGGAACTACAGTGCTAGTAGTCCCAGCTTCATAATTGTTTGGCCCTTGAGGACTACTTCCTTCATCAACCATAATACAGCCCTTGGACTAATTTTTGGACACACTATGGCTATGTCTGGACATTGGACACTGCAACATCTGTGCTAGTAGTCCTAGCTTCATAATTGTTTGGTCCTTGAGACTTGCTTCCTTTCATCAACCATGGTACAGTACGATGGGTTAATTTGTGGAGACACTATGGCTATGCCTGCACATTGGCACTGCAAGAACTATGCTAGTAGTCCTGGCATCATAATTGTTTGGCCTTTGAGGCCTGCTTCTTTCATTAACCATGGTACAGCCCCATGGGCTAATTTTTGGAAACACTATGCCTGCACATTGTGCAGTGGCAGTGGAACAACAATGCCAGTAGTCCAAACTTTATAATTGTGAAGCCCTTGTGATGATGAAGGTGCTTCTTCCTGCGTTAACCATCACACAGCCCCTAGGCAGATTGCTCTCTTTATACCACTTACACACTGGGCTGTCAGAAGATCTCGTCCATCATAACTCCCTCTTATGGCAATCATGCACCCACCCATTTCAGCAGTTTCCTCAGCCCCCACACCACTTTTTGGGCCAGTAGACAATTACTCACATTTCCCATTGACTAATATTGGACTGGCTACTCACACTGAATACCCGAGTATTCGATCTACTCGGCACAAGTATAGCGAACCCGAGTATTTGACTATGCGCTCATCCCTAGTATCAATCCATTGGGTTGCTGGTCTTCCTCATTGCCTTGTTCCTTCTATTCTTCTGACTATAATGTCCTTTTCCAGCGATTTTTCTTTGTATGATGTGAGAAAGTAGGCAAGTCAAAACTTGGTGATCCTTGCTTCGGTGGACTTGAAACCTTTTCTAATTTTGGTTTCTACTTGACTCCAGTATGTTTATGCCTGAGCTGGACACAATTATTGCAAATTTGTGTAATGGTCTAGATCCCAAGTCAAATCAGAAAACTCTGCATATTGCATTTGCTGATCCGTCACAAGCACCAATTCAGTGTGAAAACGGACGCACTGATTGAAAGGGATGGATCTTGTAGAAATCTGCAGGATCAGTTCCATCATCAGTTTATAAGAACTTTACTAAATTATAAGATCAGAGTTCTATTTCTTAGGAAATGTTGCACTCAGGAGAATAAGTAATGTAGAATGAAATATTTCCGATTGTAGCATCCGTATGAGGGAAGTATCCATAAATTGCTATGTGACATTGCTGCAATCTATGCTTATGGCAACTCTTCATGTTCGCTGGGCGGCTCAAGGCCCGGACTGCATAAGAGATTAGACAGCACTTCTGGCTGTGAGAGATGCGCGTCTGCTCTGCACATAGGAACCACTTCACTTCTAATTACCGCTAGCATGATGTCTGACACCAACACGTGCATTCACCTCTTCTCAACTAGATACTCCTGAGGATATTAACAGGAGATTTAAGGAAAGAGGCAGTGTCCCTAGTCCTTAGCTGAAGCTTTCCCCAGCAGGATGCTAATCCTCCACACAAACACTCAGTCCTGTCTTAATACAGTTACTTAATCACCAACACATTAATGGTATGGAAATGTGTTCAGGGAGTGCAGTAATCTGTTTAACCCTTTAACATTAAAAAATCTACTTTTAATCACATATTCCAGACTCATTTGGGGCCAGAACTGAACCGAATTTTCATGTATAATTTCAGTTCAGTAAAATGTGGAGCAATAAAAGACCCTAAAAATTAATGTTCAAAAAGAAAAACATGATTAATAAGCAGCACCAAGCAGAATTACATAAAATTCACAGGTGCGCGCCAATATAACAGCATTGCACAAGCATGCAAAACAATAAAACCACCCTCATGCGCTAAAGGCAATAAATATATGAATTTTCATCTGCGTTATTATATAGACTATATTTAAGTTCTTAATGCTCATTTTAGTAAAATTGTGTTAGTTACGTTGTCATTGACAAGGCAACTTCCTTAGTTGGGAACAGGGACGTACATAGAAATAATCGGGCACCTTAGTAGAAGTTCTAACTGCCCTCCCTTCCCCAGAAAATAAACTAATATTAATTTGAACAACATAAGAATATATCTCACAACTTAACAGTCCTTGCAAAGTAATTTTCTGTCACGCTGGGAGTAGAGAGACACCCAGCGCTGGACGACGACAGGGGAGGGTAAAGAAGTCCCTGATGCGAAGGGCAAAAATGGGGAATGGTGACCCCTAGAAAAACTAGCGCCGACACCTGGCTGCCCTAACGTCCCTATACAGTTTCTACAACTGTCGCCGCGAAGATACCTATTCCCTGACTGTCCCTGGGCTACAACTACACAAGGCTCAGAGCGGGTGAACACTAGTCAAACCGGCTAGCAACTAGAAAACACACAAGGAAAACATACAAAGTGGGAAGAGATACACTTAGCTTTAGCAGATCCAAACCAGCAGGCTCCAAGAAACACTGCTTTGATCCAAGAAAACAATCAGGCACACCTGAGGCTATCACCAGCAGTGCATTCTGGGAGTCAAGGGAAATATATAGGCAGCTCCAAGGTAAGGAATCAGCTGGGTCCTAGTGACCTCCAGCATTAACTAAAAGGGAAATGCCTCTTAAAGCGACAGACATTTTTGTTTAGGAAGTGGACTGTTTGGCCAAATGCTGGGACCTTCTGTGAATGACCTCTACAGTCTCATCCGTGCCTCCTGACACACCCGTGACATTTTCATCCTGTTGAAGCCCCTAGATTTTCCTTTCATTGCAGCCATAAAGTAAGATGCCAACAACAAAGATCCCCCCCCCCACAGTACCCTCCACACAGTATGATGACCCTACTATAGCCACCCTTGACTATCCCAGTAAAGTATAGTAACCCCCAATGCAATATATCCCCAACTCTGACCCCACAAAGCCCTCATGCAGTATAATGGGCCTACATACAGTATAATGACCTCCACACTACTCCACACTGTATAAAGGCCCCCCATTAGCCCTCCATGCAGTATGATAGACCCCACACAAATCTTCACACTGTATAATTGCTTGCATACCATGTTTTGGCCTCAAATAGATCTTCATAAAGTATAAAGGCCACCATTTAACCCTCCAGAAATGATAATGATCCCAACATAGCCATAAAAATAGTATATTAGCTTTCATGTTGTTCCAAACATTATAATGGACCCCACAAAGCCTTTTATATAATATAATTGGTCACACAGTCCTATAATGCACTCCATAGTCCTCCATTTAGTATAATGCATGCCATAGCCCTCCATATATTAACATACACAAACAAGTCCTCCATATAGCATAAAGCACCCCATAGTTCTTGATATAGTAAAATACACACCCCATATCCCTCATATATTCCACACTCCATAATCCTACATATACTGCATTATGATGCACACCCCATAGTCTTCCATATATTATAATGCACCATCTACAGTCCTAAATATATTATAATCATGATCCTCCATATGTTCTAATACACCCCAAGTCCTTCCTATATTCAAATCCACCCCATGTCCTCCATATATTTTAATGCACCCCATAGTCCTCCATATATTGTAATGAACTCCCTTTGTCCTCCATACATTATAATGCACCCCTTAGGGCCACGTCACACCAGGTGAGTCGCCGGAGATGTCGGCGCCCAGTAGTGACATCCTCACGCCTGCTGGCTGAACATCTAAGCAGAGACACAGCAAAAGAATGATGGAGGGGGCATAGCACCCCCTCTTTCATCATTGCTTTCAACTGTATCAGCATAAGTGATGCCAGTACAGTTGAAAGTGTGATGCCAGGGTGTGGGTGTGGGGGATAGCAACGCTGGCAATTAGAGTTTTTTTTTTCTGCCAAACAATCTGTAGGTTTGAATGTTATATTCTATCAGTAAAATATTTTTCTTTATGATTTACTAAAGATTGGAAGTTTCCCCAAGGAGCCGGAATGTTTTCTCAATTGTTCCCAAATCACTTAATCGTGTAAATAACTGAATAATAAAAGAAATGATGAAAATACACAACTCTGTCATTGATTTTTGCATATAAAGCATTCATTATACAGTGAAAATGACCTTGTGATTAGTGATGAGCAAATATATTCAGCACTATTCGTTACTCGCATGAATATTAAGGTATGTGGGATATTCATTACTTTGAGTAATTTGGTATTTGCTGAGCCACCTCGTGAGTTTCAAGTCCCCTCCCCGTATGTTTGGCGTCTGATTTTCAGCCACTAAACATGCAGGTTATTGCATCAAAAGCTCACAAAAAAATTATCGTGGGCATGTAATGTGGAGCAAGACAGTGGACATGGGAGAGGTACTTGTCTGCAATATTCCAGCAGGTTGTGTGAAGGTGGGAGTCGCTGGGTGTGTACACTTGTGCTATGGGGCATTACGCCCTTGCAGGCCTGCATGGTGCTGGTGACTTCCACTGACCAGGACCAGATAATGGACAGCTCATTGAAAAGCCACCAATTTAAAATAAACTTTTTACTGAATGATAACTTAGTAGGATTATTTACGGTAAATAGCGGGTGTATAGCATCAAAAATGTTTCCTTTAAAACATGGGTCCTTTCCATTCAGTCTCTTTACTACCTTAGTTTCTCTTGTTTCTGCCTCAATAATTCTCATTTCCTTCATCACAATCTATCTCAGTACTACAGTCCAGTTAGTACTGGGCTCCACATTTTCTTCGTTTTCAAGAGATTTTTTTCATTTTGACCGATACTTTGGTTCACTACTTATAACGCATTGGAACTCCCTACCAGGGCACGCCCTTTATCTTATGTACTCTGTTCCATCCTGGTCAATTACCTCTCAGTTATAAATTCGGGATCATACTGCTAGGTGTCCCATTTCCAGATCCACCTCCAGTCAATCATGCATCCTTTGATCAATTCTCTCTGTTTACTCTGGATCACGTGATCCACTGTCCCAGTCACTTCTCACATCAAGGTCATTCAAGTCTTGCGACTCTGCTCATTAGCCAGACCATAGGTCTGCTCTTACTGTACACTGGGCCCTATCTGATCTCCTCACAGAACACTGTCTCTGTCCCATCACTATAGACCTTCCCACTCTGGGGCTTGTCCCAAACGTTAACTCTAACTCGCTCTACTGTCGAGCCGACCACAATCTGTCACAAATAACACGTCACATTACACATATCAGTACTCAGGTCTTGAAGGGGAACATACAGTAGTAGTATGTCCATCTTTTTACAGGCACACAGGTTTTTTTTTATGTCTGTCAGTTGAAAGTGAATGGGAGTGTAAATATAGAAAAAAAATTGTAGCTAGGAAAGTGGGCAGAGTGAGCAGGAAGCACAGTAGAGTGAGGAGAACATAAGAAAATATTGTGTGGGGAAACACAGTTGAAGAAAGGGCCTGTGGGGTTGACGGCACTTTAAATATGGGGTCATCGGAGATAGGGACAGCATGTGGGGAAAATTGTGAGCTGACAGCTCATAAGCTATAATTCATAAGGTAGGACGAGGTGGCGGTTGTTGTAGTTTATGAGAGGATGGAGTGGTAGTTTATAAAGGGGAAGCTGAACAGGTATAGCTATATAGGAGTAGAAAGGGTGGCGATTATCTACTGTGAGGCACAGCGGCATGCTCCCATGGCCGGGGTGCATCACATGGGTTGTCGGCGTTAGGAGCCTGTTCACATGAGCCGGTTTTACTGTGAGCTAACAGCTGAGAGTGAGTGCTGTAATCCTGTCCGGTACACAGTGTGTTAATAGCTGTAGGAATCATGAGACCAATGAGCGGCTGAGAGAGCAATGTGTCAGATTGCATAGCAGCCCAGGTGGGTGTGTCAGTGTGGGTGTGGCAGCTACGATAAGAGCTAGCCAGGTGCTGGGTAGATCAGATCAGACCAGATGAGAGACTGCAGACCAGAGATGCATGAGAAGCAGAGCAGTCCTGAGCTCTGCAATGTGAGGTTGTGAAGGGAGCCTGCCACTCCATACCAGTGGCCGGGAACGGGGCGTTATGGCTCCTAGAGTGGGGAAAGCTGTGGCTGAACCAGGTGGATTCTGGTCTGGACGTGTGGCGAGACACTGTCCGGGAAGGAGCCCTTGGGGATGCATGTTTACCCGGACTCAGGTTGCTAGACCGGAACCGTGCACGGTAAGACAGCAGTTCTCGTATGCTAGAGTGAACTGTGTACCATGTGTGAATCATGCCAGGCGGGCATAGCGCCGTTGGGTCCGACTAGACAGTCGGTAAAGGACCCGTGTATGAGAGATGATGGCTTATGTAGAAATGCCATGTATGAGGTCTGTGGGAGAGACCCAGCCAGTGTGGATTATATTTGAGGCGACCCGTCCCAGTAGGGACGAGAGGGAGGCTTGGCCTGCTGCATATGGCGGGTACCTGTCCCTCTAACAATGCCTTCAATGGTGTGTGTGAACCTGTGGCCAGACGCAGGGGTTAGGAGGGCTCCTAGAGTGGGGGACCGTGGCTGATCCAGGGGGGTGGCAAGACACGTCTGGAGGGAGCCCTTACGGGATGCATGGTTTACCCCGGATAGTAAAGTTGGCCAATCCTGTTATGGTTCCAGAGTAGCCGCAGTCCATGGATGTAGTATGATGAGCTGTAAGCGTGTGTAATGATGTATGTGAAGCATGGATGTGTTCTAATGGATTACATGCGTGTGTAAAGCCCCGGCCAGGCTGGTCCGGACATGTGGCGAGACATGGCCGGAGGGTGCCTGTACTAGGGGTTAGTATTCAAGTGTTGTGCTGGGTAAATAAAGCCAGGTGGCTGGTACCGCCACTGGGACCCACAGGGCCCATTGATAAGGTGGATAACTATTCATTATGTGGATGTTATCATCAGGGCGTATGTAAAATTACCTGGGGTGATGGATCAACAGGGCTTATGTAAAATTACCCTGGGTGATCAAAGGAAATGATGGGTATCGTGGGTGACTCATGATGGCTGATGATGAAAGGGCCATGCATGAGGTATCCACAAGGTAACAGGCGGTCCCTCCGCCATTGGGACTGGCGGTTAGGTCAATAAGGTCCCGGTGATAATAGTTATGGTAAATGTAGGTGTTCCATGTTATATGTAATGTAATGTATTATGTTGTGATGTGCTCTTCTACTGTAATGTATGTATTATGTGATGTGCTTATGATCAATGTTTAAAGTGCTATCCAGGTTATGATATGAATGTGAGAAATAAACGGGTAGCCATTTGAAAAATTATAAGCACGTGTTGGTGTCATTATGCAGCAAGCGAGTTCCCGGGTCGCTACCTCACACTACTTACATAATTGCCTTGGGACCGGATGTGTCTAAATGTCCCCGATATTCGCCACCTGATTGGTCCACGTGAAAGACAAAAAAAAACAAAGCAGCCACCATATTGGCACACAAAAGTGATGTGGCAATATGCCAGTTGCACGCTGCTGCTGTCCTCCAGATCCAGGTCCTTAGTTTACTGCCACTTCCTCTGTCACCGCTGCCACTTCCTCCTCCTCTGTAGCCACTGCTGTGCCGTCTGAGAGCCCGCCACACTCTAAATGCATATGCGAAACACCATATGTGGACACTTGCACCACTACTGTGCATGACAGGGTGACCAAACATGGCACCTGCAAGCCTGCCGTCATTAACACCTCACGGGGCCGTTGTCCTTCCCACCTTTGTGTTTCACTGTAAAACACATAAGAGGAACTGTTCCTCTAAATGCATTCCACAGTGGAATGGACGCTGCCCGGAGACAGTCTGCACACAGAGGGAATAGTGATAGCGCACAAAGTGGTAATAAAAGCACACTGGGGGAGACAGCCGCAGCGCACACAGGAGGGGAGAGTGCATAAGGGAGAGACGCACACAGGAGGGAGATGGCTCAAAGGAGAGCACACATGAGGGAGAGGCAGCATAGGAGGGAGAAGACAGCACGCAGTGGGGAGCGTTCACAGGAAGGGAGAGACAGTGCACAGAGGAGTTACAGCTCAAAGAAGAAAGCATACAAGGGGGTAGACAGGTCAAAGGAGAGAACACAGAGGGAGAAGACAGCATAGATGGGAGATAGATTGTACACGGAGGAAAGCAAGAGAAGACAGGGGGAAGCACACAGGGGAAGAAAGATTGCCTCGCCCCAGCCCACCCCCATCGTAACGTCACTGCCCTACCAATGCGATAGCATCGGATACCTATCCTGTAATTCATAAGAGCGGATAATGTGACAGTTATTCTCTGTGGCGTTACCAAGAAAATCGAAGCAAAGTGCTCGGCAACCCCATACAGGATGAATAGTGGTGGACGAACATGCTGCTCTATTGTAATTGAGATGAAAGTTCCCCATTGTGCTGATCGATGCAGGTCCTAACAGTTGACCCCCAACAAAATAAGTTATCACATATCCTATCACCTACCTAAAGGCAGCTTAATATGCACCCATACAAACTGGTAATGGTATACAAGAATACTGTATTTTATTGCAGACTGAGGAATGTTTCCAGATATCATCATTTCTCAATAACTCTTATCCCTTAGTTTATTTAATTGAATGTAAATGTAGCCTACAAGGATTATAAAGCAGCATTGGAATGTCATTAATGGATACACGAATTACAGTGGGGGGAAATTAATTAAGACTTGAGTTGTTTATGACGGTCTTAATAAATGAGGTGCATCTTACTCCAGTGTGCTTTCTATTAAGAGGCTCATGCCTCTTAATAACTTAGGCATATCGCTTGCTGTGCGTGTGTTAGAAATCCAATCTGCATCAACCATGAGTTGGCACAGAAATGCTCTATGACTTACACCGCTTTGGTGAAAATTATAGTAACATTTGTTCTAAAAGTGGCTTAGTCCAATTTGATAAACTCTGGCCACTTTTATTAAAAATGCTGTGATGAGTAGAAAAACAAAAAATAAAATAGGTTGCAAGTTCTATTTTGATTTTTTTTATGCCACAAGACAGGGACAGGATAATGATAATTCCCCAAAGTGGATCCAAACAAATGTTACAAATGAATAATAATGACTTTCCATTATTTTCTATCATACAGATTGAAACAATACCTGAAGCCATGTATGACCACTTTCTGTCAATGAGGAAGTAGTATAAGGACTGGATTTTTAAAGTTGAAGAGTCCAATTCATCAAAACATTTATGCAAAAGTGTCAAAAGTTGCTGCTATTCTGCAATTTTTACCATTTTCATCCAACTCCAAGAAATAGGGCAGAGCTGGGGCAGGGCGGGGATTAGGCATCTCCTGCTCATCAAATTTATGATGAGTGCCAAGGCGTACAAGGAGGCACATTCTATATCTCCAACTCTCCCGATTCATTAGGAGGCATGATTCCAGCACGTACCACTTATCATGACCTGCATGAACAATGCCGATCTTGTTGAATTGTGGCAAAAATTGCCTTTTACCATATAGTACTAATGTAAGAGAGACTAACTATTAGAAAAATAAAAGAATGTGAAAGTATAAATGGAGCTGAGAAAAAAAATATGCAATTATGGATTCTTCCAATCCATGTAACAAGACTTCAAAAAATGAATGCAAAAAAAAGAGCTCACTGGCATTTAAAATATTTTACTATAATTAGTCCAATAAACAAAGTTATAACCATTTCAGAACGGGTGTTGTGATGATGCTACTCACTCAGCTGCTGGTTGAGGTAATGACAGGAACGGTCTTGATTTTAATAAGTCCGATTGGTTTAATTTAGTTTATATAAACTGCTCTCCAGGAGAAAACATAAAGCAAGCCTTACTTCGACAAACTAACAAATCTGTTTTGTCTGCTTGGGATAAAATGCTTATGAGTTGAGACACACGGTCTTCTCCTTTCAAGAATTCTACCTGGTATTTACTAGAAAAAAGGGGGTTGGGGGAACAAGAGGCGCAATAGTGCCCTTATCACTAGACACTAAATTGGAAGCTCGGTGAGCAACAGGGGTTCACTCACCTAGTCCAGTTGTGTCACCCACAACTGGTTTGAAGACGTGTTAGGAATTATATCCTGATGGCTGCTGCTGGACCTTCACCGACCACTCAGACGTGGAGAAGCATCAGATTACTTGGGAAAAGGTGTATGGCGATCCGCGCTGATTGCCATACACCTTTTCCCAAGTAATCTGATGGTATTTACTAGGAGAGATAAGCGGTACTTTGGGGAATTGAAGATTTAGAGTCAATTTACCTGGGCTAAGTGTGTGGCAGCGCGGGATTGCTAGACAGGAAAAACGTTGAGCCCGGTGGTAGTTCATACAGTACCTGGATTTATTGCTGGAAACACAGCAGTGGCACAAGATGCCGGAATCTGGGTCGCAGCCGGGTACAATGGATACAGTTCACAGATAGTAACCCGGTCCCTTCCGGTTATGAGCTTTCCGGCTGAGGTCGCACCGAGCTCCCAGCCCTCCCGGGCTAGGCCGTGTTATTACCGCACACGGCCCCTGGAGCTCTTGACCTGTCCAGTCGATAGATGCTGCTGCTTCAGCTTCAGGCCAAAACTGTCCACAGGGAACCCTGCCCTGTCTCCTAACCGGGCTTTTAACCCCTTGTCTCCTTCCGGGGAAACCTGCAAGACCCGGAGTGGAGTGAGTGGACAGTCCCTCTTTCCTACACCCTATACCGGGTTCAATATGTGACAGTGCGCATTCTGGGGGAGACATAGCGCCCCTCGCATATGATCCCCCGCACTGTCTCACATAAGCTAATACGGGCATTTGGCCAGCCGACGTCTTACTGGGATTCTAATCTGGGAGCAGATGAGTCATTGTTTGGATGATGTTTATGGTTCAATTCTTGTTATGTTCTTGTCATTGTATTATTGGATGGAGAAATTTTGATAAATACCAATGAAAATGATTTAAAAAAAAAAAATGCTTATACAGAGGTCTCCCACTGGAGGTGTAGCAACCTCCACAACAGACCACGTCTGAGACAGACTGTCTCCATTTTAACACATGTACCACTGCCAAGGGTGGGGATATGTGGGCAGCCAGACGCGCCCATCTCTCCTGCTGCTCAAAAAACCTGACCCTTGCCAAGATTTTGGCAGATAGGCTCTCTGAGAGACTCCCATCCATCGTCCAGCTTGATCAGGTGGGCTTTGTCAAGGGTAGAGAGGTGAGGGACAACATTCTTCACTCTTGTCTCATGATCGAAAAGGCTAGGATGTGTAAGTCCCCTTTCTGTCCTCTTTCCATCGATGCAGAGAAGGCCTTTGACAGGGTCCACTGGGGATTTTTGTGGGAGGCGTTAGCACATATCGGCTTGGGTGACAAATTTTTGAATGGAGTATACTCTCTATACTCCCGTCTCTCGGCAAAGGTACGGATAAATGGAGGCCTATCAGGGTCATTTCTCGTCAAAAATGGGACGAGACAGGGTTGTCCGTTGTCCCCTTTGCTATAGGTCATCGTCATGGAGCATCTGGCCAAGTCCATACGAGATAACCGAGATATTCACGGGATGGTGGTGGGAGACACCCAACATAAGGCGGCGCTTTTTGCCGATGACGTTCTTATTTTCGTTACTCGCCTGTCAGTGACTTTCCCTGCACTATTACACAAATTTGAGATGTTCGGAGGCCTTAGTAATTTCAAGGTCAATTATACGAAGACTGAGGCACTGAATATATCCTTGCCCTCGTCCGAAGCAGCTTCCCTCGCAATAGACCTCCCCTTCAGCTGGCACACGGGCCACGTAGTGTACTTGGGAGTGAGCCTCCCGGCTGACTTATCTGACGTGTTCCGCTTGAATCACCAGGCTATTCTAGATAAGGTGGGGTCCATGTTGGAGTTTTATAGACCCTTGCGACTGTCGTGGCTGGGAAGGATCCATGTAGTTGCGATGGACATCCTGCCGAGATTCCTCTATGTTTTCCAGGCCTTACCTGTATGGCCACCTGGGGCGTTCTTTCGTACCCTCAGGTCAGTAATTTCTCGTTTCCTGTGGAACGGCAGGAGGTCGAGAGTCAATATGCAGATCCTATCCTCCTCCAGGGAATCAGGAGGTGCAGGCCTTCCAGACATTCGCAGATACTGTATGTCAGCCATTTTGGTACGATTACTAGACTGGCATTTTAAGTCAGCCTCCAAACAATGGGTTCGACTTGAACAAGACGGGGTTGCGATTCCCCTTAAGTATCTGCAGTGGATTCCGTTGAAAGCCCTGGCCTCTATTGGTCAACTGTCTTTCCTCACAACCGAGATGCTTAGTGCCTTGGCACTCGGCTCGAAGAGAGTTGGCAGAAGAGAAGTTCGCCAGCCCTTTGACCCCGATTTTTTGCAATCCGGTGTTCCCAGCGGGGATGTCCAGCCGGACTCTCTTGGGGTGGAAGGCGGAGGACGATATTCGAGTCAGATATGTTCTAGTTAATGGAGAGTGCCCCCCACTGAGTTCCCTCCAGGCTGAGACACTACATATTAAGATGAAATAGTGGGAATACCTACAACTGAGGTCCTTCATGAGCTCCTTGGTGATCCGAAGGGTTCCTTATTTGACGCTATCCACTCTGGAAGCAGTTTTTACTGCCGACACGGCACCTCCAAGAGGGATCTCTGCCGTTTTCAGCATCCTAACCAAATCTGTAGGCACCAGGTCCAATGGTTATCGGAGGGCTTGGGAGAAGGAGCTGGGTAGGGCGATTCCCAAGACGGATTGGGAGAAGAGCTCCCTTATGGCTCATAAAACGTCTGGCTCATGCGAGGTTCTAGAGAAGTGCCTTAAACTCCGTTACAGATGGTATCTAACCCCGGACAGGTTGCACAGGTTCTCTTTGGACGCCTCGCCCCTTTGTTGGAGATGTGGCTCCGAGATAGGCACCATGCTACATATTTGGTGGAGCTGTCCCTTGATTCAGTATTCTGGTCAAAAGTATTCCGTAACTATGGCTTAGTTATGGGAGGGAATCTAGCGGGCACTCCTGAAATGGCCTTACTTTCCCTGCTCCCTGGCTCTTGGAAGTATCAGAGGAGGGATATCCTTCGGCTTTGTTTGGTGCTGGCCCATAATGTGATCCCCCGACATTGGAAGAATCAGGATCCTCCTTCCATTCTGGAATGGTATTCTGAAATGGAAACGATCCGTAGATATGAGGAGATTTCGGCTGACTATTCCCAAACCCAGCGGGACTACTTGCTTGTTTGGAAAGAGTGGATACTGTTTGGCGATGCCCCTAACTTTGGGGACCTGTTTCTTTGAAAAGTGAACCGTGGGCGGCCAATGTGCCCCCGTGGGTTCCAGCCATATACTGACGCGTACAACTCTTTCTTTCCTCCTACCTTGCATCTTTACTTGTTCTTTTCCCTTTTCTTTACCTTCACTTTCGAAATTCCAGCCCTTTTCTGTTCCTCTTATTCACTGATCCCAACCCCTCCCCCCTGGACGGTTGTTTGATTTTTGAGACTATAATGCCCTGTATATAGTTAGTGGTTTTTTGCTTTTTTTGCAACCACATGTCTCTTATTGAGACGAGGCTCCCTCCCACTATTTGTGTGGGATGAGGAAGCTACTAATCTTAACACTCAGATCGGTAGCAGACCGATAGGTGAGGTAGTGTGTAAAGTTCGAATGTATTAATGGGTCCTGCTACACATGATACAATATGCGGCCTTACCTGTTGTTGCGAGACGTAACACTATCTCGGCAGATAACATTGTATGTAATGTTTAACATACTGGAAAACTTAATAAAGTTATATTTACAAAGAAAAAAACCTGACCCTGACATGCCCTTATAACCCCCTAGTATTAACTGTACTACAACTGCACTTGGGTTTACATCACAGACGATAACCACCTCCGCAATGTATACAACGTATGCTCTATCAACTATGTGTCTAACCACCATCTTATAGTATATTTATCATATTTGTTACGTCTTTTTTTAATAATCTATTGTCCACATATTTTCTTGAAACAGATGTAAACAGGTTTTTCTTAAGGGCCTGTCACACGCGTCAATGTCGTCAGCGAGATGATCGCTGACGACATTGACGGCTGATCGCTGGTGAGCTGTCACACAGGCAGACTCACCAGCGATCAATTGACCAGAAACATCGTGGAAACGATTTAAATATCGTTTCCACGATGTCTTGCTCCCGCTGCCAGCCTGCTGGAAGCGGGAGCAGGCTGGTCTCCAAGGTAAACTGCGGGTATCTAGGCAGCGCGCGCTGCCTAGATACCCGACGTGTACCTTAGTTACCAGCCTCCTCCGCTCACCGGCTGGTATCTAAGGTACACAGCGGGTAACTAGGGACCCTAGTTACCCGCTGTGTACCTTAGATACCAGCCGGTGAGCGGAGGAGGCTGGTAACTAAGGTACACGTCGGGTATCTAGGCAGCGCGCGCTGCCTAGATACCCGCAGTTTACCTTGGATACCAGCTCCCAGCGCTTGTGAGAGGCGCTGGGAGCTGGAATATCGCTACTCCCGGTGTCACACGCAGCGATGCTGCGTGTCCACCGGGCGACAATCGCCAGGTTTTAGGACAGATTCTAAAACCTGGCGATCATCAACCAGCGATTTATCGCTGGTTGATTCAGTATGTCACACGCATCAATATCGCTGCAACGTCACGTGCAGCCGATATCGTGCAGGCGATATTGACGCGTGTGACAGGCCCTTAAGTCTCCCATAATGTGAAGGTATCTTTTTATCTACATGTAATTGTCATATAGGATCAATAAAGAAAGCTATTGCAAAATATTGAGATGTACTTAAAAGTGATCAGAAGTATGTCCTCAGTATTAAAGATCTCGTTCAATTTGCTTATAAAAAAGGTGAATCATTGGCTAATCTGATTAGAGCAGATCTAAAACCCCCACGGATTTGCAAACTAACCTTTTTAGGTTCTCATCAATGTGGGACCTTTCCATGTCTGTCCTGACAAAATTGTTCATCTTTTATGAAAGGCTCAGAAATTGATCATCCCACCAAGGACTATAAAATAAGGATATCCAGATACTTTACTTGTGACACTCAATATGTAATATACATGTTATCCTGCCCTTGCGGCAAGGTTTTTATTGGACAGACGGGAAGACCTATTAAATTGAGACTTCATGAATATCATTCTACCATCCGAGGATATGGAGAAGAAATAAGAAACTGTTCTCAAATAAAAGTTTAAATTTGAACATAATTATAAAAAGGCAGAAACGGGAGTGACTAAACTTATTTATTTATTTTTTTTTTTTAAACACATGTATTTGACCTTAGAGGATATTTGAAGTGATCAATAGTAATTATTATTTATATAGCGCCATTAATTTTCATGGCGCTTTACATGTGGAAAGGGCAGATAAGGAAGAGTACAATATATGTGGACGAGGACAAGTACAGTATATGTGGACAGTCAAGTCATACAGGTACAGGAGGGGAGAGGACCCTGTCCGTGAGGGCTCACAGTCTAAGAGGGAAGGGTGAAGATACAGAAGTAGGGGGCATGAGACAGTGCGGTGGAATGGGTCTCATTGCAGGGTTTAGGCTTGTCGAAAGAGGTGGGTCTTCAGATTTGTTTTGAAGGTTCCCAGAGTAGGCGAGTATCTGATGTGTTGGGGCAGAGTGTTCCAGAGTATAGTGGATGCACAGGAGAAATAATAATGATGATCTAGTCAAAACACATTAACTTCAAAAACAGATGCATTTTGAATCTTTAGAATGGCTTCCCTTGTACCAAAAAGGGTTTAATGAGAACCTATTATGGAATATATTTCTCTAAATAACTAATTAATATTGTTTTTGTTATGTATGTCCCCTATTTTAGGGAGCCATAGATATGCTTTTTATTAGATTATCGCGAGATGTCTAGTTTGTAAACTTGATACACCTACACCAAAACCCATATGAAGGGGCTAACATGCACCCGTAGATGTATACACCAAAACAAGAGTAAATGCACATCCTTAAAACAATGACTTTTATTGAAAAAGATATATAAAAAAAAAGAAATAGTAAAAACATGAAACTACATCTAGTACAGAAAACAGATGTGGGGACAACTGGCATGTACTGCTTAGGCTGACTTCACACTACGTTTTGGTTCCTGTTTGTTGAATCCTGTTTTTTGCAGGATCCAATGAACAGGAACGGACAGTACCGGATTGGCAACTACAGATGCCATTTCTGTGTCCGGTATCCGGACACAGAAAGAGCAGCGGGGAGCCAAGCCTGTGCTGTCAGCGTTGTGTAATATCACTATAGCAGTATCTATATACACTGCTATAGTGATATTAAATAAAAGGTTAAATAAATGTCACGCGATTACATGGAGCTGACATTGCTGGATGCTGCTGTGTATGTGTTTGTCTTTAAGAGCTGCATGGTTGATAGTTGTGAAGGTCCTGGCCTCCTGTGTTGTGCTCCAGAACTGCATTCACTATAGGTTCAACTGCTGGTTGAGGGGTTAATTGTGACTCACCTGAACTCCCCTCCCCTAGCCTTTAAGTAGCCCTTTCCTTCCACCAGGTGGTGCTGCTGATAGAGTTTCACTCTATGCCTGGAAGCCGTGTGTGCAGTTCTGTGTGTTTGTGTGGCTGAAGTCCTTTCCTTTGCAGTTGCTGAATCCCGGCCTAGGCAGGGCTAGTCTTCCCTGGTCACTCTGCCCACAACTACATTCTCTCACCAGCATTCTCACTACACCGTGATAATAAAGGGATGTTTAAAAATAAAAAATCATAAATTCTCACCTTCCCACGACTCCTGAGTGTCCCATGCTGAATACATCTCCTGGCAGTGTGAGGACCTTGCATGATGTCACTGGGAGGGGCGGGACAACCCAATCACGTGACCACATCAGCGTTCTTTAAATCACGCTGAGCGGTCATGTGATCAGATTGCCCCAACCCTCCCAGTGACATCAAGCAAGGTCCTCAAACTGCCAGGAGATGTATGCAGCGTCGTGGGAAAGGTGAATATTTATGATTTTTTTTATTTTTAATTCATCGCGTTATTTAATATCACTTTAGCATTGTGTATAAATACACTGCTAAAGTGATATTACACAGATTTACTATGGGCACAGAGCATCGCTCCTGTTCTGCGCATGCTCAGTATCCTGGAAACGGACCTGAGAAACGATTCTGTTGTTTCCTGGATCCGGTACCAAAGGCCCCCATGATAACTATGCCGGACCAGACAGGATTCATTTGTGTCCTGTTTTGTCCACCAGAGCCCAAAAACGCTGCAGGCCTCATTTTTGGGTCTGGTGAAAAACAGGACAGAAACAAATCCTGCACCAGATTCACAAAACCAGATGGCCAAATAGGGCCAATCCGGTACCATAGGGATGTATGGGGGACAAAAACGAGCCTGTTCTGTTTGTTTCAAAAACGAATAGAACAGGATCACAAAAAACGTAGTGTGAAGCCAGATTTAAGATAATGATAGGAATACTAATCAATTTACCAGTGAATCTTGATGTAAATATGGACTGTGGGAATATATTCAAAGGGGATGCAATCAAAAAATAAATTAATGAATGAATATCATATGTGTGACACAATCTCAGAATTCATAATAAATATCCATATGTTGAGAGAAGTATTACATAAAAATTATTAAAAAATGAAATAGTACTTGAGCAAGGAGTGTATGTACATGTATAAATTGTGCACTCTAAGTCACATAGAACAAAGGAAGGCTAAATAGAACACTATTAAGTCAGATTGCAGTAGCAAAAAGCATACAAGTGTGTCTACATGTATATATACACACACACTATGAAAACAAACACAGTGGAATCTTGGATTAGGAGCATAATTCGTTTCGGGGATGTTCTTGTAATCCAAATCACTTGTATATCAAAGCAAATTTTCCCATAAGAAATAATTGAAATGCAGATTTGTTCCATAACCCAAAAACATTTACTGTATTCATATAAAAGTACTACAGTTTTGCAATTAATTGCAGTTCTATGGTATATACAGTATACAGATGTGCAGGAATTTAATCAGTTACAATACCTAAAGTTGGTTTAGTAGCGGTGTCACACATGTACAGTATCAAGTATGGAGGATCTATGTTCAGAGCGCTTTCAACAGGCAAAGGCCGAAGCCCATAAATGAGGAAAAGACCACAATTGATGGCTTATACACATGC
The DNA here is from genome assembly GCA_033576535.1 of Allobates femoralis. Taxonomy (NCBI): domain Eukaryota; kingdom Metazoa; phylum Chordata; class Amphibia; order Anura; family Aromobatidae; genus Allobates; species Allobates femoralis. Next base: position 60,287,064 of record JARQOC010000012.1, read on the forward strand.
AGTAGAAGTGGGGAGTATTACTAGTACTGTATGTGTATCTAACAGGGGTACAGTACTATAGAGGGGTGGGGAGAGCTCACATTTTGCATTTATTCCAAATCTTGCTCTGATACCAAGTTAAAATATTTTAAAAACGTTAGCTTGTTTTGCAAAACGCTCTCAAAGCAAGTTACTTGTAAATCCAAGGTTCCATTGTATCTATATAGCATTGTAAATACCAATCAGTTACAGGCAGGGTCCCACCACACCCAACACGCGTTTCGCACATGAAGTGCTTCGTATTTAAACTTTTGTCATTGCTCCACATGCATGTTGGAGAAAGGGGGCATTCCCTCAAAATGTAGCCTAAGACACTGCACTTGTAGTATGCTTCCACTGTGATCTTCACTTTATGGACGATGAGAAAAAGCTATTGACATCATTCGTTTTAAGAAAATATACAGATAATTCAAAGCACTTTATAAATAAGGTGACTATTCCTGTTATGAAATGGTTATAAAACTTTGCTTATGGAACTAACTGCAGTAAAATAAAAAATTTTTGGAATGTAACTATTAGAAACATTACAGTACCTCCTTATTGGTAATATGTTGGAGTATGAGTGTACAGTGGCACTTGAACCTTTCCTAGTTTTTGATATTTCTACATAAATTTGATCCAAAACTACATCAGACGTCCACCAAAGTCCAAAAAGTAGGTAAAGAACTAAATCGAGCAGTTGAGAAAAGAATATTAGACTTTGTTTTTAAGTGAAGAAAATTGTCCTATGTCTGATGGTGGGTTTACACACACCAATCATTGTATCCAATATCTGAACCAATCTCTGGTTGCAGTGAAATCATGGACAGATTGCTCCATGTTGTACACAGCCACAAAATGGAACTATGTGTCCATGATTTCACTGCAACCAGAGATCTGTTCAGATATTGGATACAATGATTGGTGTGTGTAAACCCACCATTATGTCTGCAAGATAAGCATGTTATACAGATGTGTGGTGTCAGTGTGTACCACGGGCCAGACACAGATAGTACATGCCCATTATAACCAATGTGCACGTCATCCATCATCTGGGAATAAATTGCATCACGTACTACTTCGGTTCGATTATGAATCAGATTAGTGCATGTAACAAGTCGTCAGCTCCTGTACTCAGTCGATATGCAGATGAGTGCACAGAACTGCAGCCAGAACCAGTCATGTACACAATTGGCTGAGGTGACTAGCTTGAGTTTTTCTAAGGCCATATGAACTTGACTTTTGGATTAGCAAAACATTTTAATGTAATATTCAAGTCTACAGTTTTCAATCAGTTGAATGACAATCAGGGGTGAGTGCGCGACCTGTTTTATTTAACTCATTTCCAGATATGCACGTAAGGCTGAAGGCACACTATCCATGTGCATCACGCAAGTGCAATGCGAGGGAGACTCATTGCACTCGGACTAGTATCATTAAATGATACCGGTCACATTAGCGCGAGCTCCTCGCATTACACTCGCATTGCGAGACAAATGCTAGTTCAATCGCAGCATGCTGCGATTGAAGACAATTTCCTCGCGTGAGTGGCCATGCAAAGTATATGGGTGCAAGTCAAACTTGCACCCATACAGCACACTGTGCGATAGTCGCACGCGTGTGCTTTAAAAATGGCTTCAAACTCAGCGACTGTCAAAGCCGCAGAGTTTGAATTTGCCGGTTTCCCAGTACAGTAACAAATTATCTTTCACCGCTGTGACAGCAGCGGTGAAAGATGATTATTAAAAACCCAGCTGCTGTGTCCAATTGTAAATTGCAGAGATAAGCTGTTTTTAAACCCCATCTGCAGCCTCTGTGCGGCATGTCAACACTGAGGCTGCAGATGCGGCTTATAAGCCAGATTATGCAGGGTTAACCTGATGTTAGTGTGGTGCCATCTTGTGTCCAGGGAGTGTCCACACTCCCTGGACATATGCTGACATCACATAGTGGCTCAGCAGGGGTTAATTTATGCTGTAACTAATATTGTAAGTGATATTTTTATCAGATAACACCTATCCTCCTTTTTCATTATACCATTGCCAGTGAAGATTTCCTAGCGTTCCCTCTGTTTGGATCCCAACTGGAGGATTTCCCCACAGCACATTTGATAAGTTGCACTCCGTTCAGCCAGCTCCTGGGAATGGCTTTGTAATATGCCTGTATTCATACTACTGTCAGGAACTGACTGCTCTGCAGTCTGTGTATTTTAAATGTGGTTAATTTCTTTGGGAACATTAAGGGTTAATGTGTCAATTTTTTTCCTTTCCTGCTGCTGCTGTCTTAAACCAGGTGATGCTCCACTCTTTAAATAGTTACATGACCCATCTGATGTTGTTGATAGAGTTCATTCTCTGCTTGACCATCATGCTGTGTGGTAGTAATGTTCAGCTCCTGCTGGAGGTTCTTACTGGTGACTATCTCTCTGTGTTGGGCTTTTGCAGCCTATTTTAAGTATCCTTATTATTGTTTCCCATCTGTCTTACTTTCCCCATATTTTACTGTCTGCAGTGGTGCAGCTAGTGCCCTCACCGCCAGTGAACTAGCCAGGGTTGCCTTAGGTGACAGACTGAGAATAGGCAGATGACGGCAGCAGGGTGAAGGACCTGATTAGGATGGACAGGGCAAAAATGGACAGACATAGGCCAGTGTCAGGAGGTATCCCTATCCCTCTCTCACTACTGCTAAGGCCTTCCTTCACCTTTTACCATCCCGCTGTCCTTTGATGTAGTGCCGTGCAGCAGACATTTTCCCTGTCCATACATGACACTACTCTTTAGGTGAGTGCATAATTTATCACTCACCTTTGCCAGTACATTTATCACTCAGATAGTGCCGCACTATATTTCCTTCCTTTCCTATATGGAGATTTCCAGTATTAGGATGCAATTTGCAATATGATGGCAGACTTTTTTTTTGATTTGTGAGAAACAAATTGTTCAAATTTACTAGGCCCTGCAAATTTCATAAAATTCTATAAGACTTTAAATTGAATCAATTCAATCATCTTCAATGATAATGTAAATAAACTTCATTCAGCTAATGAATGTATCTGAATTGTTTTATCATCCCTTTCCGTATTGGTGATTGTGGATCCTGGGGCGATGTGGATCAGAACACACAAACATCAATATCACTCATGATCGAGACATTCCACGCTCGGGTGATCGGTTCTCGTAATGAGCAGTCACCCACTCGGATAGAAGCGACTCGAATTCCTCGAGTATAATGGAAGTCAATGGGAAATTTTAGCTTTTTGAAAGGAAATCTTTTGGAAAAATGCATCAAATTCCCCATTGACTTCCAATATACTCGGGTACTTGAGTTGCGCCCATCCGAGAGTCCAAAGGATCTTTACGAGTACCAAGCACTTGAGCATGGTAGTGTTCGCTCATCGCTAAGCAATGATTTATAAATGATTCATGAAAAGAGTGCAATCTTAGGTTCTTTTTCCTTCAGTAAAACCTGTGAAGAATTTTCATGAGAAGCCATTTCCTCCTGACACACAAAATAAGTGCGGAACATGTTTTATACTGTTCTTCCAAAAGTACTCAGAATACTGTAGATAGATGACAGATGTTCTTTAATGAGCTCTTCTTACAGGCCGATTGCAGTCATATCAGGTGTGTATTTTCTCTAAAGCCAACAATTTAGAAGTCAATGGCGTGATATCATTCTCTCTTTTTCTATTACCTCTCTATAGTTTTTGAGATTTACCAATGGACGTACTATACAGTATGTCTTCAAATTAGTAGGTAATGAATTAGACAACATTTACATCTTTCTAAGGCAAAATGATCACCTTGAGTAAACTATGTATTACTTTCTGCCAGTAGTTAAGCTCTTCATCATGCTTAATGATGTCAGTATGAGGAGTATCTATGTCCAGCAGTGCAATTAAGTCTCTAAAATTGCCTTCTTAGATCATTTTCATTTACATCTTCGGTTTTCACATTAGTAAATAAAAGGTAATAACTGGGCTAAGAGATAAAATGAATTTTGCATGCTTGCAGATTATTCCTATAAGTCACATCTTAATTACATTAACATTCTGCAGAGCATCAGGAGTGCAGAGGTCTAGGAGACAGGTGGAAACTTAGATAAACCCTTAAGTATAGAAATTGTAACACCAAAAAGAAAAAAAAAGTCATGGAGGTATGAAATCACAAGTGTTAAAAATCTTCAAATAAAGGTTTTTACATTTATTTATTCAGTATAGAGTATAAGCTCCACTAGCAGGAACACATGCACGTTTCTGCATTGCCTGCTATGAGGATTGTGCTGCCGCACTGAATGCACTTGGCAAATCATCAAGACCTGCTGCTGGCAGCTCACTTTGCAGTTTTAGATCAATGATGTCACAGATGTGTTTGATGGCAGACAAGTCCGGAGATGCTGGATACCATGGTAGCACATTTAGATTGTGCAGGCTGCTTGCAGTAGTATGAGCAACATCTGATCTGGCATTGCAGTGTTGAAAACTGGCTCCTTTGGGGAAACACCAGCTGCTAATGTAGCTGGAATGAAGACAAGAGGGGTCTATCTACCATGTATAAAAACACCTCACATCATAGTCCTCCGAGGAGGGCCTCTTGAAAGCTTCTTCATAAAGTTGTCCACATGGTTTCGTCAAATAAAAATAAAAAGGTCACATAATGATCCATTCAAGTGAAATTATATCTCATATACTAAGCCTAAGCTGTCAAAGTTCTACACCAACATCAGAAGGCATTTATACAATGTTGGGTTTCAAGTCAGACATCCAGCTAAAGGTGTGCTATTAACCTCATGGCAGCATTTTTAAAAGGCTATCATGGATTCGGCTTGGTTCGCCAAACGGCAATGTTTGCCGAACATCCAAACCCTATTCAAATCAATGGGAAGCAAAATCAAGGGCCTAGAAAACACCTTCAAAGAGGCCCAAAAGCAGACAAACCCAGCTCAAACCGTTTTATGGGTAAGTGCACACTTACCCAGCGGTTTGGTCGGCGGCAGCTGGCGGAACCCGCCAGGAAGCTCCGGCGCCGTCCACCGGCTTCCTGGCGGGTATGTGCGGCGTGAGCCGGGCGGTAGCCGGCGGATGCACAGCGTGTTCTCGGCGGCGAATCTGCAGCGGCTGGAAGCAGCACATGATTTTGCTTGCAGCCGCTGCAGAACCGCCGTTTTTTAGAACATGCTCATTCTTTGCTAACCCGCTGGGAAACCTGCGGGTTAGCAATGGATGACGCTGTGTAACCGCTGGTGTGTGCACTGCCTTGGGCGGTTTACATTAGTTTTAATGTTAATCCAAACGCCGGTTTGGATTAACATAAATTTAAATAAAACTAATGTAAACAAAACGGCGGTTTACACAGGTAAACCGCCGAAAACCCGCCCAGTGCGCACATAGCCTATAATGGAGCCAAATTCTTTGGGCACAGACGTTAACTTCCTACACTATTACTTAGAAAGCTTCAGCGCCGCTGTCACACTCACCATGCTTCCGGGCCTGCTCATGATCCTCCAGACATCCTCATGATGATTACTTCCCTGAAGTTGTCTCGGGTTACACAGCAAGTATCACACAACAGGAAATCCCGCTGTGTGACCTGAGATAACCTTTGCGGTGTCAGTGCTCGTATATCGGTCTCGTGAGAGCTGCAATATATCAGCAGTATCGTGAAACAGATCATGTGAGGAGCAGTGACGACAGGTAATGGAGAGCAGTTCAAACTTGCGGGATAGGTGATGTGTGACCCCTTCATTCTGAAGTGCAGTAATGTTTGTGATTGTACCACTTGTTACACTCACGTGTGCCTGCTCTCATAATATGGGGGATCCTTTCTGTGAACATAACCCTACCATATTGTTGTAAGGCCCCGTGCCCAAAGTACGCTGTTTGATGCTTATTTTAAAACAGATTTTGAGAATCTGCATCAAAATCTGCATGTCTATCCTGAAGCCAGCGAAGTCTGTGAGAGTTCAGAAGGGCTGTGCCAATGTGTTTTTATTTCCTTGCAGATTTGGTGCAGATTTTGACGCAGAGAAAAGAAATCAGAACCACATGTGCAAGGGAAAAAAAACAAAGTGGGCACACCACCTGTCAGACTTTGCTTGTCTCAGCACAGACATGCATATTTTGATGCAGATTCTCAAAATCTGTGCCAAAAAAGCATTAAACAACGTACCGTGGGCACAGGGCCCAAGAGGATCCAGGGAGAGCTGCAGTTGTGGGGAAAAAGCTGGAGGATTCCTCTTGCTCTCTGGCTATCTCCACAGAGACTCCTAGGGCAGGGGTTGTCAACTTGGGGGTACTTCACACACTGCAACATCACTAGCGATGTCGCTGAAACGTCACAGGTTTTTTGAAGTAACAGCGACCTCTCCAGCAATGCCCCTGCTGTGAGGTCGCTGATCGCTGCACATCGCTCAGGACCATTTTTGGTCCTTGGTCTCCTGCTGGTCAGCACGCTTCACTGCATGTGACAGCGAGAGAGCAACGACCAGCGACCTCTCAGCCAGTGCCCAGCGCCGCATAGATGCTGGGTACTGGTAACTAGGGTAAACACCTGGTAACTAATCAGCGCATGCTGATTAGTTACCCAGTGTTTAGCCTGGTTACCAGTGTCCTCCCGCTTAGCCCAGCCTGTAAGCGGGAGGACGCTAGTAACCAGTGTAAACACCGAGTAACTAAGCAGCACACTGCTTAGTTACCTGGTGTTTACCTTGGTTACCAGCAATGTCGCTGCTGGCTGGTCGCTGGTGAGTCTGCCTGTTTGATAGCTCACCAATGACTGCTAGAGAGACTTTCCAGCGATCCTGGCCAAGTCGGATAGCTGGTGGATCGCTGGAAAGTCTAAAGGTACCATTACACACACAGATATATTGCTTGTAACTCACTGGTTGCAGTGAAATCATGGACACATTGTTCCATTTTGTACATGGCAACAAAATGGAACAATGTGTCCATGATTTCATTTGCAACCAGCAAAGTTACAAGCAATAGATCTCTGTGTGAAATGGTACCTTAAGTGTGTAAAGGGGCCCTTACAGTCCTCAAGGTCTGAAAACAGCGCAAATTTTCAGGATTTCCTTAGCATTGCAAAGGAGCTAATTTAATCACCTGGAGGGGTGAGGATTTTAGCCCCTTGTGGAATGCTAAGTAAATCCTGAAAATATACACCATTTGCAGCCCTTGAAGACTGCACGTGGCCAGCCCTTTGTACTGGAAGGAGTGCAGTGTCTTGCATTTCCATACCTCATACCATCAAGCCAGAGGCCTGTGGCTAGTTCACCAATCTCTGTAGGATATCAAAGCAGCGGTTTCAGAAACAGTCCAGCATACAAGGCGTGAAGTACAAAAAATCTTTAGGAAAAATAAAATGGAATCTGGCTCAAACATTGAGGATTTCTCTTTATTTTTCAACAAAGTGCAAAACAGAAGAAAATTACACGGTCAGTGTGGCATCGGTCAATGCATTTCAGATGCGATATGCACCTTTACTCACGACTCATGAGTATAGGTGCATATCGCATCTGAAATGTGTTGACCTAGGCCACACTGACCATGTAATTCCATTTTATTTTCCCTAGTGTTTCTGCAGGCCGCAGCAGGGCTAGTATCCGAGCTCCTGAAGGACAAGAGCAAAGAGCAACACGGTGAGCTGGAAATGATTGCTATATCAACAAAACTTTACTAATACAGACTATAAAGACCCCATCACAACATCGCCGGCAACTCCTGGGAGCGCGCACATTTTTGGTCGCTCTCCAACATCGCTGATGAGCTGTCAGACGAGGAGACATCGTCGGCAACTTATCAGTGATGTTGCTAGCAACTATCACTGCAAGGGTTAAACTCAACCCTGGCAGCGATCCTTAACATGGGAGTCTATGAGGGAAGTTGCCGGCAACATCGCTGTTGCAGCATCAGACCGGGCGATGCAGGCAGATCGCCTGAACAACATCACCTGGTTTCGCAACATTGTTGGGAAACCAGGCGATGTTGCTGAAGCAACTATCGCCGTTGAAATCACCCTGTTATACAGGGCAACTCTCGGCGATGTTGACGCAACTTGGCCATGCCCATCAGTTGCCGGCGATGTTGCCGAGATGTTGCCCATGTAACGGGGCCTTCAGTCTCCAACACAAAGGAATATACATAGTATCTATAAATAATGAAATGATGAAAGTCCCACAGGGATAATCCGACTGTTAAAATGGTGGCAAGTCCATGAAGGGCAGAGTCCATTAAGGTATTTGAATTTTACCCAAAAGGCTGCATGCACGCCCGCTCATCCAGTAGGCAAATGGCTCAAAATGTGGGAAGTAGAAATCTAACGAAAAACAGGCCTCGGTCCAGGAAGAACTGAAAATTAACTCAAAGTCCTTCTCTGGACAAAATGCCAACAAAAGGATTGGTCATCGATCAAACAAGATTCATAATAAAAAAAAAAAAAAAAAAAAAAAAAGGTAAGTCCACTTTACTTGTTAATATTGTGTGCCTGCATTTTCGGCATTGCCCGGGCTAAAAGTCAGGTTTGGTGATGGTACTCCGCTGCCGGACGGTCTAGTGGAAGGGGTCACAAGAACTACTTCTGCAGGGGCATTCTCCACCATCACCTGCCCCGAGCACATTCCATCATGGTCACTACTGGTAGAGAAGTTCAAAGGAGGAACTAGGGAACAACCACCCCCTCTAGGAGAGACAGGAGGAATTTGTGGAACACCAACATGCCCTGTGGGTTTGGGTGCAGCTGGATGGCTAACCAAGTGAGGCCTATCTTCCACCCGATGCCACATTCTCTACCGGTTGGTCTCCTCCTGCCACTTCTCAAATTGGACGGCAGTGGCAACCAAAAATATGCCAACAGTGAACCACCCCTTGCTGCCCACACCTTCATGAAGGTGACCTCCTCCCCGACAGAGATGGTGCACAGTCTTTTGGGAAGATGGTCATGCAAGCAGGGTGGACCAGTTGACATACCTTTTTCCACTATAAAACAAAACACCTTATCCTGCAAGAATGCCACCACCTTGCCTTGAGTACATAGTCATAGAATTAATTTGCTTTAAGACCATGCAACCACTCCCATGCAATAGCATCCGCAAACCGAATCTCCTCAAAGGACACAGGATGGGGTGGTTCATGCCATACGGATAGTTGTTTGGAGGGATGGAGGTCCTCACATGGCAGTATCCCAGCCAAAAGGGTGATACACATAGCTGGGAAACTGGGTTATCTGCCTCGGCCTCCACATCATACTCCTGGTCCTGGTGGTATTGGTTATACAGTAGCTGCAGCATTGACTGCAGGTTGAATACAGCCAGGCATGCTGCAGGGTCCTCTGCAGTGTGACACCTGTTTGATTTTCCTAAAGACTCACCTCCTCCACTGCCAGGTCTTCTGGCGAGTGTTTGGCCCTAACAGGTAAAGTTTTAAGGCCATTTTAAATTTCGAACATAGTCGGGTTAGCCAATTTTTTAGGATTTTGTTTGGATTTCTGATCTCAAGCCGAATCTGCAATGTTTTGGCAAATTTGAAATTGGCAAACATGTTCGGCGAAGGTTCGCTCATCTCTAATCATGATCCAAAGCAAGATGGCAATTGAGGCTGGAATAGACTTCTATTTCCTTCAGTGAGGAGTCCTGTTTATGTTGTGAATGCAATGATAGCCAGAAATTGGTGTGGATACAACCTGGGCAACACCATATAAAGGCCTTCACAATTACCGTATATACTCGTGTATAAGCCGAGTTTTTCAGCCCAAAATTTGGGCTGAAAAGTCCCCCCTCGGCTTATACGCGAGTATATACCGCCCGCCACCCGCATCAGTATACAGGCCCCCCCATCAAGATCCAGAGCCCCCCCCTTGCTCGGCAAACCTGTAAAGTAAAATCCTTATACTTATCACTGTCCTGTCGCCGCCGTCCCGCCGCTGCCGACACCGCGATCCTCCCTCTTCATTCAGCGTCTTCTGGCTTCCTGTGGTCGCAGGCAATGACGTCATTGTCAGCGCCGACCACAGGAAGCCAGAAGACGCTGAATGAAGATGGAGGATCGTGGTGTCGGCAGCGGCGGGACGGCGGCGACAGGACAGTGATAAGTATAAGGATTTTACTTTACAGGTTTGCCGAGCAAGGGGGGGGGGGCCCTGGATCTTGATGGGGGGGCCTGTATACCCCTGGGGCTGGTGCTGTATATACCCCTGGGGCTGCTGCTGTATATACCCCTGGGGCTGCTGCTGTATATACCCCTGGGGCTGCTGCTGTATATCTGTATACCACTGGGGGGCCTGTATACCACACTGCTGGGAGCTGTATACCTGTGCTGGGGTCCACCTTCGGCTTATACACGAGTCAATAGGTTTTTCCAGATTTTGGGGGCAAAAGTAGGGGGGTCGGCTTATACACGGGTCGGCTTATACACAAGTATATACGGTAAATATGAAAGTGTCCCAGGAGCCATTTTTCCAACACAACACTAGGCCGAATATTGCTCATACTACTGTGAGCAGCATAAGTGGCTTTAATGTTCACCGACAGCCTGCAGCGTTTCCTAACTTGTCTCTCATTGAGCACTTTTGGAATGTATTTTATTAGCAATTGCCAAGGGACCTGCCAGCAGCGGATCTTGATCATTTGTCCAAGTGCATTGAGCACCGCAGAACATTCCTCCAACAACTATTAATATTCTTCATTGACAGCAGCAAAAGCTGTGAATGCGGGTATTTCTGTATTTGGCACTCATACTCTATACTGAGTAAATCGAGATGTTTTTAAAATGTTGCTGCAATTTTTTAATCATTTGCATATCACTATCTTGTGGATCCAACCTGTGATTTCCATAATTCCTTCACATTTCCTTCATGAAGTGTATAATTTTGAAGGCTGCTTTTATTAGGGATGCCTGGTTCTCAGAGAGAGTATTCTCCCAAAGCTTTATGGGGGGTGGGGTAAAAGAGCTTGGCTGCTATTCTGTTTGGCTTAGATGCACGGCTTTCTAATAAAATCTACTTTTAACTGTGCTTCATATCAGCTTGCATGCAGAATATACTCAACGTTGACCTGGAGCTGAACCAGCACACTGGAAATGGCAGGATACCCAGTCAGCAGTCAGGATTTATTGCTGCCGTTTAATCTGTGAGGGAATCTCAAGGACATTTTACATATGAGTACAGCTAAACATTGTATGTCTCGCTATCAGCTATGTTAACCTATGCAATCTATAATTGTATGCACACACATTATTGTGCTGTAAGTGTTGTCGACTTTCATTGGCAAAAGCAGATGGGTACAATGCTAAAACGGCTTCCATCAAGGATGTCACTGCCTTGGAAACTGGCGCTACCCTTGCTATGACGTTGACCCTCTTATAAGTGACTATTAATATCTTATACATTTGTTTTTCTGATCTCAGACATTTCAGCTAAGTTCCCATTCTGTGAATTTTTGTGTTTTTTTGATGCTAAGGAATTTTACACACTCCTACATAACTTAAAGCGAACCTGTCACCCCCTCCAGACATCTAAAGATAACATAGCCACGTTCTGCAGCACTAAGGCTGCAGTCTCAGAAGGTGTCTATAGCATTTATGCTCCCTTGATTCACTGAAATAAAGACTTTTATAAAATCTGTTTCAAACCAGATCCAAGACCGGGAGGCGGGTTTTCAAGTGCCTGTCTCCCTCCTCTGTGGTGTCAGTCATCCCTCTCTGATCTCTGTGCACCGCCTCCAGGGCCATCTCCCTGCATTACAGAGCTTTGTCAGCTCTGCTACAACATAGAGCTGCTGTTATAGGAGACCCCACAGTAGTAAATCTTGCAGGAGGATCCTGAGCAGACAAAGCACTGCCTGCTACATTGCAGCCCTTGAGCTGAGCTGTCAGCAGTGCAGCAGAGTTGAGTTTGTGCTTTAGATCAGGGGCTGAGGACGGAGCAATGCTGCTGGGTACAAGAAACTAAAAGTGAAACCTGCTCAGCTCAAGGGCTGCTAAGTAGCAGGCAGTGCTTTGTCTGCTTAGGGTCCTCCTGCTAGATTTACTACTGTGGGGTCTCTTATAACAGCAGCTCTATGTTGTAGCAGAGCTGACAAAGCTCTGTAATGCAGGGAGATGGCCCTGGAGGCGGTGCACAGAGAGCAGAGAGGGATGACTGACACCACAGAGGAGGGAGATAGACACTTGAAAACCCGCCTCCCGGTCTTGGATCAGGTTTGGAACAGATCTTATAAAAGTCTTTATTTCAGTGAATCAAGGGAGCATAAATGCTATAGACACCTTCTCAGACTGCAGCCTTAGTGCTGCAGAACGTGGCTATGTTATCTTTAGATGCCTGGAGGGGGTGACAGGTTCGCTTTAACTAAATTATTATTTTTTTTGTAATAATGGTATTTGGTGAAGTTTTTTATGTTTTGGTCTTTTTTTTTGTTCCTTTTTGCGTCACTTTTTGATAGGTCGTCTTAAATAAAACTACCAGTTAAATTTTAGTAAAACAGTTTTGATAAAGTTATATTCAAATTAAATGCATTTTCAGTATGTTCCAACAGTATAAACACAATAAAAAGCATCCATGTTTTTTTATTTACGCAACTTCCACACCTCATCGTTGAAAGACATTTTCATCAACTTCAACCGATAGGATGGGAAAGGATAGAGAAAATGTGGTTTAGGTATATTCATAATGAATGGCCGCCTAACGAAGCCTTAGGTGAAACACATGTTGGGGAATTGGGCAGTGTAGTCTGAATAGTGCCCCAAGCAGGAAATACCAGTATAATGCAGGAGGTCACACACAGCCCCCAGTATGTCTGGGGGGTGTTTTTTTGGGCGGGGCTGGGGTGCAGGTTTGTGGGGAGTGCAGATTTGGGGGTGGTGTGGGTTAAGGTTTGGGGAGGAGAAGTTTTGGGGTAGGAGCAGGGGGTGAGGGGTAGATTTGGGAGGAGTGGCCGTGGGTGGGGAGAGGTGTGACGGGGGCAGGTTTGATGCATATAATGGACATGCATACACACATTCAGCTTATAACTAAGAACAGTTAGTTACTATGCCCGGGCAACGTCGGGTTCTACAGCTAGTAGATTAATAATTCTCATGGTAATGAAGCCTCATGTCTTATGGAAATTAAACCATGTTTTCTTCAGACAGATGGAACACCCTATTGACTTTTGAGGGATTTTTACCTGCAACAAAGTATGATCATACTTGTACAGCTATTTATTTGAACAAGTTAATCACGTCCTCCCTTAGATGTCTCCTCAAAAAACTAAAGTAATTTTTTTAATCTTTCGTCATAACCCCTCATGGTTTTGTGGCACTTCTCTGTACCTGTTCTATCTCCGGCACATCCTTTCTATGAACTCAACTGGAGCCCAGTACTGAATTACATACTCTAGATTAGATTTCACTTTGTAAAGTTGTAATATTACGACCTTGTCCCACAAGTCCATGATGGCTCCTTTGAAGTCACGCAGCATATATGCAATCAGTCAAGAAAGGGCAAGCGACGCTGGGCGGGTTATAGATTTGGAGTGACAGAGGCTTCAGATCTATAGCCTCATTTTCATATAATTTCAAAAGCTGTTTTCTCAGTCACAGAGAAACCAACTGGCCATGTAAAGGTGTTGCTGGACCTGTCTTTGAAAGAGCTACATGCACATATAACTAGTTTAGGAGGTGAAATATTGCTGACAGATTCGCTTACCCTATGATTAAGGACATTTTTTTCATAGTCCGAAATGTGTATGGTGCTGTTGCTTTTTCATTTTATGGCCTTTTTTTCTTGACTTTAGGTTTTTAAGCATAATTTTCAATACAATGTGATTTAATATTTTCTGGGTGCTGGAGTCTACTATTCACCCTTCTACTCAGTTTCCTATATCCAGCTTTGCTGATTTGGTTGGCTCCTGGCATCAGACAGACAATCAGCTATATTCTAAAGCACCTGAGTACGGTAAGCTGAAATTCTAACATCCTTCTTTATGTCAGGACTCCCGATCTACGGTTTAACTTTTGTGCATTATAACCCTTTTCCAAAATGACATCCGCTGCTTCCCTCCTGTTCATGTGATCCTTCTTCCCTGCCTTTATAAACCCTAGTTTACCTTCTAGTCAATGCTTGTGTATTCTGCTTAAATCCCTGGCTCTTTGCTTCTCAATATTGTTCCTCCAGAAGGTCCAGCTTGGCTCTTTCCAGCACGCTCTCCTGCCCTCAGTGACTCACCTGCTACTTGTTGCTTATGTGTCTCAGCATTTGCCTTAGCCTGCAAGCCCTGGTCATGTAAGCCATGTCTGCTTTTAGCAGCTGATTAAGTGTGCAGTATCAGTATTCTAATTATTTGGACTTGTTAAAGAGAACCTGTCATCCCCTGGTGCTTTCCAAACTGAAAGCATGACTGAATGCAGAGTGTATGCTGCATTCAGGGAAGGTGTGTCCTCAATGTCTGTACCCCTTCCCCCACGTTTCCCGAAAAAAACAGTTTGTAAAGTTTAGAGTTAAGAGGTCCAAGGGACTTATCTGAGTTTGCTGTCCTGGCTGCTCGCTTGTCCTTGCCTCCTCTGGTGTGGGTCTCCCCTCCTCTTCGGCGCCTGTGCCTCAGCGTGTCAATTCAATCAGGCACACAATGAGCCTGGGTAGGTGTGGGTACCAGCTGCTGTAAAGGTGTGTGCGTGTGATGCAAGCGCCAGAGCCCGCCCTGCTAAAGATTATGCTTTATGCAGGGCGGGCTCTGGTGTTTGTGTCAAGCGCATGTGACATTATATCAGCTGGGACCTGCTCCTACCAAGTGCTTGATGTGCGCCTGCGTTAATTGACACGCTGATGTGCAGGCGCTGAAGAGGAGGGGAGACCCACACCAGAGGAGGCAGAACAAAGAGGCAGGAGGTGGAGAGGACCATGCGAGCGGCCAGGACTGCAAACTCAGATAAGCCCCTCAGACATCTTAACTAAAACTTTACAAACTTTTTTTTTTGGGGTATGGGGGGGGGGGAAGGAAAAGGGTACAGACATGGGCACACCTTCCCTAAATGCAGCATACACGCTGCATGCAGTGGTGCTTTCAGTTTGAAAAGCACCGAGGGGAAAGGGGGGTGACAGGTTCTCTTTAAGGCTCATTGCTCTGCAATGGTTTCAGGACTCATTTTCAGAGACTTGCCTACCCCAGGCCTCCTCGGTGTGGGCTTTGTTTTCTACTAAACTGCATATTCTGGTGAGTGAGAAACACCTGGAGAGATGAAAATCAGAAAGGAAAACAAAGACCATAGGAATCATTAGCATTTGGACAGGGAAGAAAAGGCAATAATGCAGCAGACAGAGGATCCAAACACAAAACACAGGTCATTGTATCCAATCGGCAAACCATGCCAGTGACATCACAGTGTTGGGATGTTGGGTTTATAAGCTGCAACTGTGTATTTGTTTAATCATACATGTTCTACATGTTAAACATGTCATACATGTTTAAACATACATGCCTTATGATGGCATGAAAGCAATAAATTGTTGTGTGTTTAATATTCTCCTTGTTTTACAAAACACATTTACTCATTTGGCAAATTTACTTCTGTTTTATTATATTCTTAAAGGGTTGTCGTCCACTAATAGAACAACTTCTTCTGATTCCACTTTGTTCCCCTCAGGTAAAATAACAGAGCCTGGACCTACCTCCCATGCTGGCACAATTGCAGAAATGTCGGTAATCACAGTTTGGGGCTCATTCGAGACCCACATGCAATCACTGCCGGCTTCTCTCCCTGCCTTCAGACCAAATGAGCAATCAAAAGGAAGCGAGTGGCAGCTGCAGCGTCACTTCCTGTTGGTTCGCTCATTTGGTCCACAGGCGGGGAGAAGGAAGCCGGCAGTGATTGCATGGGATTTACATCTAGTTTTAGCAATGTGGATGACATCTATCACCCTGACCTTTTTTCTACATGAAAATAAGTTATAGATAAAATGTAGCATTTACCGCAATGGGAACTTAGCCTTATTCCGCATGATGCTGCACTCGCACATTCTGCGTGTTGCAGGCCGTGATGCATAGACCAACCATGAGTCTCCTGACCCAACTCAATAGTCTCTGAAGCATATATGAGGCTGTCAAATTTGGGTATCCTGGTGAATGTTTCTTTCAAGAGACTTTTCTTGAAAGCATTATTGTGGATGGAACTATTTCTACTGATTTTTCTGTTTATTGTGTTTTTGATGAACTTTGCTCACTTGCTGAACTTCACGTTTGTTTTCAATCACTGTGTGTAAAATACAGACCTTCTCACAGTAACCTTGTTCAGTTCAGTCAATTGCCTCAAGCTAAGAGATTCCTGAGTGTTCCATTAAATTATTACAATTAAACACAGATTGGAAATTATCTAGTTACACAACATTGAGTGAACTGGGATCGTGCATCAGCAACTCTCTCCTCTTTGATATACACAGAGCTAAAGAACCCATTAAGTAATTCCCATTCTTGATCCTCAGTGATAAACCCCTCAATACATTATATAGAGGAACCCCTGTGTAATTTTCTACTTCAGCTGCTTTGATTTTTTTTTTACAGATTCTAGTCAGCTTTTGTAGTTTTTAAATGCTAGAGCTGAGCCTTCAAACTTGTGTATTCTGCATGTTATTTTTGTTATTTTTAATGTCCATGTTAAGTGTAAGCCATGTGTGTATAATTTTTGTTGTCTATAGTTGTTACCATTGAACTCATTTTGCAGTCTGGTTAACCATTACAGATTTTAAGAGCTCTCATTTCGTATTGTATTGCTATCACTATCTGTTGGTAGCTGCTACAGTCAATGTCCTAAAGAGGACACCTCTACCTGGGGAATTTGGTTTATTTAAAACTAGGTATTTTTTCCTCCCAACCTGAATTTTTTTGCAGTTTTAGCAGAATGAAATATGGTGGTCACAGATCCCAAAGTTTTTATGAGCAGTGACATTTCGAAAAAAGGTCATCAGATCCTACACAAATGACAATAAAAGTATCCTGTAAAATGCTGAGGAATTGTCTCCCCTTTGAATATGAAGCAGAACCATGATCCAGTCCATATTAGGATAGTTAAAGTCTCTTATAAGTGTGGCACCCCACCAGTCTGGGTTGCTACAAGGGGTACTGCACCCACTCCACAGGTGTGGTATCTCAGTCCTCGAGGAAACGGGATGGGGAATCCAGACCCCCACCAAAAACACCCAACACAACCTAGGACCTAGGGACCATGGGTGGACCCAGGGGGAGGGCCCAGTTGAGGGGACAGGGGAAAGAAAGGTGGAGGGTGGCAGTAAGTAAAAAGTAGGAGAAGGAGAAAGAAGGAAAAGGAAGTTGTGTGCGGAGTACAAAGAAGACACTAGGGGTACAGGTGGAGTGAGAACGACCTATGTGCCCGAATCCGGACTGACCATAGTCAGGCGGAGGGGTTGGTCAAGAACCAGGAACCGGCCCTGAAAGTGGTGCGGGAGCTGTGCGCCCGAACCACTGAACTGGAGGCCACAAGGTCTAGAGGAGCTGTGGCCGCAACCTGACGCACCCACTGAGAAGGCAGCCAAACTAGGGTCAGGGGACAGTCACCAGTCGCCTGACAAGACCCGTGGCTGTTGGATCGGGGCTCTGCTTCTGGAGGCGCTTACAGGAAAGGCGAATAAGTAGCGCTGGGCGAAAGAGACCAGAGAACGGAAAGGCACACAAAAGGGGGTCTTGGACAAACTATCCCGGTTCCTTGGAGAATTGAATGGACTGGAACTTGGCAGGAGAAGCACCGGGTGACCAGTTGCAACTTCAGTGAATAAACTGGGTACAGAATTACAAAGCTGTGTGACTGTTTATTTTCCCGCCTGCGGAGCACGAGGTACAGAGGCCTAGCCTGAATACGGCCTTGCAGATCCATCGCATTGACTTTACATCTGCGCTGGGGTACTGCTCCACCTACAGGGAGTGATGACATCAGGCCGCAATACCATCAACCCCGGAGGTCTGACCCGCTGCGTCGGTCCCTCTTGACCGAGAACCGTAGGTGGTGTCACAAACTTTTAATACTACAAACTTAACCCCCATTCCAAACCCCTCTACTCAACTATGTAATTGACTCCCACGGGGTCACAGAAGCCGGGTCTCGACCCACGTGACTCCCCCTGCAGTACCGAAGCCCGGTTCCGAGTGCTCCACAGCTCGGGGTGAGAGAGTCATAAGAACTACTGTAGCACCTCAGTGTTGTTGAGGGGGGGGAATACTATACCAAAAATTACTTTGTTTTCTTCTTTTCATAATCCCACCCAAAAGGTTCCAACTTCCTCACACCCATTTGCCCCTTTCACTCATTTTTGTATTACTCTGCATGTATAGACACACTCCACCTTTCCTATTTGACCGGCCTTTGTAAAAGTGTAAAGAGAAGATTTACAACCCAACAAAGTCTAAGTAACACCAGCTAAATCAATGTGTTCCTCCAGTACCAAGGCCTCAAACTCTCCCAGGAGCAGGCTTCCTTTTCTCCTTAGAACTCTTTTCACTCTCTGTAATACATTAACCCAGCTACTAGCATGGTCGTCATGATACACTTCTTGACACTCCACATCTACCCCACTAACTACTTTCACAGTGAGAATAATGCTTTTTTTTAATTTGTCATTTACCCTAAGCGGTCCATTTTGCTCTTCCAGATCATTAATATAAGCTTCCAGGTGGGCAACTGTGTTTCTGTGTGTTTCCTCCGGGTACTACAGTTTCCTCCCACACTCCAAAGATGCAGTGATAGGGAATTTAGGTTGTGAGAACCTAATGGTGATAATGTCTGCAAAGCACTGAAGAATATGATGATGCTATATAAACATGAATATATAACAATAAAACATGTTCACCTCTGCCAGCAGTATTCACACACTCCAGTTGTTCATTATATTTACATCTATATACAGCCAATCAACAAAATTACAAATTGCCTCCCGAAGGAGCAGAGAGGAGGCCGCTACAGGAGCAAACAGAAACCTATTGTGAGATATACTGAAACAAGTTCAAATAAGGTGAACGGATTAGAGGCTGGGAAAGAGCACACCGGCTCATAGTACACACTCCTGGTGTTTATTTAATAGGTAAACCACTAAAATTAAGGGCTGGAACTCCCAGTAACAAGTCCACATAAAAATATAGCCAGTAAACAAATGCAGTGAGGGATGAACATGTATAACCCAACCTAAAATATGATAGGGCAAACATTAACAGGAAAATGAGAAACAACTGGAGAAATGAAAATCAGAAAGGAAAACAAAGACCATAGGAATCATTAGCATTTGGACAGGGAAGAAAAGGCAATAATGCAGCAGACAGAGGATCCAAACACAAAACCACAGGTCATTGGACCCAATCTGCAAACCATGCCGTGAGAACAGTGTTGGGATGTTGGATTTATAAGCTGGAACTGTGTATTTGTTTAATCATACATGTTCTACATATTAAACATGTCATACATGTTTAATCATACATGTCTTATGATGGCATGAAGGCAATAGTGTGTTTAACATCTCCTTGTTTTACAAAACACATTTACTCATTTGGCAAATTTACTTCTGTTTTATTATATTCTTAAAGTAGTTGTTGTCCACTAATAAAACAATTTCTTCTGATTCCACTTGTTCCCCTCAGGTAAAATAACAGAGCCTGGACCTACCTCCCATGCTGGCACAATTGCAGAAATGTCGGTAATCACAGTTTGGGGCTCAATCGAGACCCACATGCAATCACTGCCGGCTTCTCTCCCCGCCTTCAGACCAAATGAGTAATCAAAAGGAAGTGAATGGCAGCTACAGCGTCACTTCCTGTTGGTTCGCTCATTTGGCCCAAATGCAGGAAGAAGGAAGCCGGCAGTGATTGGACGCGGGGCTCACGTGACTTCACAATGTCGTGTGAGCCCTGGACCGCGATTACCGACAACACTGGAACAGCGGCAGTATGAGAGATGAGTACAGACTGTTATTTTACATGAAGGGAACAAGTGGAATCAGAAGAGGGTTGTCCTAGTAGTAGACAACCCCTTTAAGCTGTGAGTTCAATTAAGTGATATGCTGCAAATTTCAAAATCACACAGAGTTTAAAACAAAAACCCATAGTGGGCATGAGATATAGGGCCACGTCACACACACACAGATATCTGTTCCGATATTGTTCGCAGATCTCTGGTTGCAATGAAATCATGGACACATTGCTCCATTTTGTGGCTGTGTACAAATGGAGCAATGTGTCCATGATTTCATTGTAACCAGAGATCTGTGAACAATATCGGAACAGATATCTGTGTGTGTGTGACGTGGCCCTTACATAGATTTCATCCACATTGCTAAAACTGTATCACCCTGACCTTTTTTCTACATGAAAATAAGTTACAGATAAAATGTAGCATTTACCGCCATGTGAACGTAGCCTTATTTGGCATGATGCTGCACTCACACATTTTGTGTGTTGCAGGTCATGATGCATAGACCAACCATGGGTCTCCTGACCCAACTCAACAGTCTCTAAGGCATATATGTCAAATTTGGGTTAGGACACCTTCAGACAGTCCATTTATTAAGGTCTGTTTCAGATTATGAAACACAGATGTGTGAATCTGGCTTAATCTCCCTAATAAGAATGGTTTGAGGTCATTGGTATATAGTATTTCAACAAGTATTGATACTTAAAGGTCATTTAAGGGATGATAGAGAGATAAACTGGGAATTCAAGCCTATAATACCATTATGGTGCCGTCACACAGCACGATCTGGCCAGCGATGTCGGAAGCGATGTGCGGGTGCCCGCTCAGTTCCGACTTCGCTGGCCAGCTGTCACACAGCATTGCTGCGGCGACACCGCAGCGATGCGGGCTGTGATATCGCTTGCTGGGCTGGGCTCAGCCCAGCAAGCGATCCGCAGCAACGCTGCGGTATAGGCTGGATCGCCGCCGACATCGCTCTGGCGATGTCACACGGCGCGATCCAGCCTTATCGCAGGTCGCCGGTTGACAGGTTTACGGTTCTTCCCGTAAACCTGTCAACCTGCGACCAGCGCTAAAACGCGGTCGCGCTGCTCGTTTACACAGCGCGACGTCGCTAGCGACATCGCTGATACGTCACTTTTTCGGCGATGTCGCTAGCGACGTCGGCAGGTGTGACGGCACCTTAAGGACAGTAGGACTCAAATTTAACACCTTCATTTATGACTCACTACATGAACCTGATTCACACCTCCACCAGACTAACTTCAGATTACTAAACCGCCATGCCCGCCACCTCTGATTTGTAGCACAAATCTTAATTTTATAACCTTGGCTTATCTTCAGGAGGCATCACCCAGTCTTTCCCATGCAGAAATGTCCTGTTGTAACATCTCTTAATTATTTTGCTCTTGTTTCACTAATTCACTTGTAAACCATCCTGAAGGAGTCTCTGTGTTCTAAAATCTTGCAAATGTAACTTCTCTGATTAGCCAATTTAGATATCATTCCAGGCTAGAATACTTGTCATTTGTGGGCATAAAAGCATTTACATAGATTTTTCTGGCTAACACCGGTACCACAATATAATTTTGGATTGTACATCACTGTCTAGGAAATTAGACACAGAAGAGAACACATGCCTCCCATAAAGCTAATTGGATGTTAGTGGAAAGAGAACTATAACAAATGATATATGCAGGTCCATGGGGCCCGTATCTGGTGGGTTCCATTCACTTTGCTTTAGGGTGGTGGGGACTCCTAAGAGGGGCTGCATTGTTGACAATCATGGGGAGGAAAACTGGAGAAAGAAATCTAATGAGCATTGTGAGATAAATCAATACGGCTTAAGGGGGGTGGGGGTTAGGTAAAATAATATATACCGTAGCTTATTTTGATGTTTAGTATAGGGTCTTCTCTTCTATGTATACCAGTTCTGGACAGGTAAAGGCATTTTCTGGGACAATTTAAGGTAGCCTAACATTGGGAATCGATTTGGCTTTGTTTCACTGGCCCAGCATACTCATGTAATTTGCATAATTCTTTCTTTAGGAATAGGACTTGCGCTATAACAAAGTTTCTCATTCTTTGCCTGCTGCTGAGTATTATTTAGATGGTTATCTAGAAGTCTGCTAATTTGCATACTTTATTCCCATGGAGCAGTGGCAAGAAGATTTCATACACAGGGGAGAGACTGTTCCCACAAGGAGAAACAAAGTTCAAATCTGTTAAATACCGTACATATAATTCACAAAAACACTTCGGTATGCCAATCTGATGGACGTTGTCCCTAGAGAAACAAAGACCGCAGACTCCATACTTGAATAAGTCATGATGATCTTGCCACGTAAATGTTGTATGAGAGTCTGACCTCATAGAGACACCTGAATAATGCATCACTGAGCTGTTCATCTAACATGTCAGAATGTAAATGACTTCTCACATCCTTTAGTAATGTTAATATTCACATAATATCCATCATAAATGAGAGAACATTAGTGATTGATGATCTTTTTACAGATTGGGAAGTCGCATTCCCTTATATAAAAGTTAAAGTTGTGTATATTTCTCTAACATGGGAGCCTATAAGTAACAAACGGCCCAACAGATCCACTGAGGCATCCATGGGACCTATTTGCTCGTCTCAGACTTCATCATCTATCAATGCTGCTCATGTTGGTGATTTGTGACGTGCTGGTAGCTTTAGTATTTCATGTAGGCCACCGGAGGTCACAAATCAATACAATACGCGAGCTAGCCGCAGTCCTGACCTATCAGCGGCGGCTGCTGTGTGCGGCTGCACACCGGACCGGACGGCAAATTAGTCCTCCAGTTCTGTGTGCTGATCCAGTCCGTGACTGTCAGGTTCATCCCTGACAGCCCCGGACCGGACCTGATTGCAGTGTGAAGCCGCCCTATGAGAGTCTCAATTTGGCCTCATTTTGGCTCTTGTATACTTGTATAGAGCTTACAGCTAGTCATGGGTTACGGGCACAAGATGGTGGCGCAGGACAGGAGCGATGCTTAAAAAAGGTGAAGCTGATTGAGTAGAAGACAAGGGGCAGGGAACTTAGATTTAAAGCAGCATTCAGACGCTGAAAAAACCTAAAACCCCTGGAGTGGCGCTTTAACATCTCACACTATACCACTTGAGATTAATGGAGTTTAGAGACAAGTTAAAAAGGTATTCCCATCCCCAAGATCCTATTCCAATAAGTAGTAGATGTAATAATAATATTGGTAAATCCCTTCAATGTACCCCTGGAGCCGGGTGTTTGCTTCCCAGCTTCAGAAAGGTGCCCTGCACATGTCAATCTTCTTCATGCATACACCTGGCTTCAGATGTTGTGAAAAAAGCAGCATGCATGTGCAAGATTTGCAGAGAGCTGGCTTTTGCAAATCATGTCATGCCCACAGGGAAGTGATAATATGCTGAGTGGGCTAACTAGTCAATAGACTAATTATCAAATTAAAAAGTTTATAAAGACAGTTTTTAAACATGTGTTTAGGTGTCAGACAGTACAAAAGGCTTGCTTTTTTATAAGCAGCATACATAGTAATAAATATATAAATGCTGGTGGGTTAGAGGGCATGGAAACATGACAGGTTCCATGTAAGGAAGAACTTATCAAAACATAGCTTTCCGAGATTGTACCAGGACTGGCTCATTGAATCAGTAGCACGTTACAAATAGAGATGAGCCACCACCCTACTGTTTGAATTCGATTAGTTGAATTGGGGATGTGTTCGTCAAACACTGTCGAACACCATTGAAAACAATAGCAGGCAAACGAAAACACATAGAAAACACATAGAAAACACAGAAAACACATAGAAAACACTTTCTAAAGGTGTCCAAAAGGTGACAAACTACTCAGAAAACACAACAAACACATGGAAAAGTGACAAGTACATATAAAAATGCGAAAAGTAAAGAGCTGGACGAGTAAAAGGAGGAGAAAACACAGATATAGTCATGTCATGCCCTTTTAAAATCATGTAAAACACAGCAAGGGAACTCCAAAAAGAGTCTCCATTTTTTTCAAAAATTGGGGCACAGACACCACTTAAGTGGCATCAATTGCCCCAGAGTTGCAAGCTTAAAATTGTTGGTAACTGTCATGCAGCACATTCAAAAATCCACAAGCCTTTAGTCTCCCCAGGATGACACAGGGGTAGAAAAGTCCTTGCGGATCCATGACTTGTTCATCTTGATGAACGTTAGTCTGTGCACATTTTGGCTGGACAGAAGCATGCACTTATCTGTCAGCACACCACCAGCAGCGCTGAAGACACAATCAGAGAGAACGCTGGCTGCGGAGCACGGCAGGATCTCCAAGGCGTGAGTGGCGAGCTCAGGCCATTTTTCCAGATTGGAAGCCCAAAATGAGCAAGGGTCCAGTTCCACAGTTATGTCATCGATGTTCACTTGGAGATACTCCTGTGAGATTCACTCTGTGTACCACTGGTGTTTTGTGGAAAAGCCGATCTAAGAGTGTTTAACAGCTTCTGCTGATACTGCTGCATGCGTTCGTCCCTTTCTATGGCAGGAATTATTTCGCTAAATTTTGTCTTGTACCAGGGATCTAAGAGTGTGGCAACCCAGTAGTCAGCATTACTTATAATTCGGTCAATCCGAGGGTCATGTTGCAGGTAGTGCAGCAAGAAGGCGTCATGTGTTTTGCACATCCAGGATGACCAAGTGCTTGTTGTGTTGGAGGTGGCGAGGCGAGAATCATGCTTCCTTCATCTGCCCTCTCCCTCCCCAACCTCGCACAACAGAAATCTCATCAAGGTCTCCCTCATCTGCTGAGTCTTCCATGCCCATCGCCAGCTCGTCCTCCATTTCATCCTGGGCTCCTGCACCTTCCTCAACCGTTTGGCTACTACCATGAGCCCTCGTTAATCCATCTCCCCCACGCTCCCATGCCTGCCATCTTGATGCTGCTGACCGTGAGGACCTTGGTGATCTTGTTATCCCTTCCGCATAGGACTACTCCTGCACTTCCTCCACCTCCTCTTGTCCCACCACCTGACTCCGAATACTGTTTAGAGTGTGCTCCAGTATGTAGATGATCGGAATAGTCATGCTGATAATGGAATCGTCAGCGCTAAACATCTTCGTCGCCATTTCAAAACTGTGCAGAAGGGTGCATAGGTCCTTGATCTGAGACCACTCCAGCAGCGTGATCTGCCCCACCTCTGGATCTCGTTGGCCCAGGCTATACATCATGACATATTGCACCAGGGCTCGGTGGTGCTGCCACAGTCGCTGCAACATGTGCAGAGTGGAATTCCAGCCTGTCGGCACATCGCATTTCAGCCGGTGAACCGGCAGGCCGAATAACTTCTGGAGCGATACAAGTCGTTGAGCTGCGGGATGCAAACGCCGGAAGTGAGCACACAGCGACTGTGCCCTCTGCAGAAGCCCATCTAGGCCAGGATAGTGTGTTAAAAATTGCTGGACAACCAGGTTCAACACTTGAGCCATACAAGGCACGTGTGTCACATTGCCCCGGCAAAGAGCCGCACCCAGGTTTGCAGCATTGTCGCACACGGCCTTCCCTGGCTGCAAGTTGAGTGAAGACAACCATTGCTGAAACTCTGTCTCCAGAGCTGACCACAACTCCTCAGCTGTGTGACTCACATTTCCCAAACATTTCAAGGCAAACACCGCCTGATGGCGTTGAACCCTGCTGCCATCATAGTAAGGAGGTGTGCTGGATTCCTTGTGCACAGTTAGAACACGGGTGGCATTACCAGACAGGCTTTGGGCGCAGGTGGAGGACCGAGACAAGGTTGAGGAGGCAGAAGCAGTGGAGGAACCTCTACGTACCGAGGATTGACGCACAACTCGTGGGGACAGCAAGACTAGTACAGCAGACCCTTCTCCAACTCTCACCATAGTTATCCAGTGCCCAGTCAGTGACATGTAACACCCCTGTCCATACTTACTGGGTCCGAGAGTCTGTGGTGAAATGCACCATCACATACAGAGTTTCTCAAGGAAGCGGTGATGTTGTCTGCGACATACTGGTGTAGCCTAGGCGCACCCTTCTTGGAGAAGTAGTGGCGGCTGGGCATCTGGTACTGGGGCACTGCAACAGTCATAAGGTCTCTTACATCCTCTGTGTCCACCAGGCGGAAAGGCAGCATTTCTGTAGCCAACAGCTTGCAGACAGTGAAATTCAACCGCTTAGCTTTGTCATGGCTAGGAGGAAATGGTCATTTACTTGTCCACATCTGAGGGACGGAGGGCTGGCTGCTGTGCTGAGACAGGGTTGAGTAGGGTGTCCCCAGCAAACTGCTGGTCTGTGAGGGAGGTGCTGGCGCAGATATGTTTCCTTCATCCAAAGGTGGTGCTTTCTATGTCTGAGAGAGCTCAACACCAGCAGCATTTTCCACTTCAAAAACAAGTGACGACCTGGCAATCACACTGCCTGTTGCAGGTAAAGAGGTGGAAGGTCAGCATGAGTGCCAGCTGTCCACACAGTCAGAGGATGAAGAGCATGCAGATGCACTTGATGGGGCAGATGGTGGTTGGCCCGCCCCGCTAGCCTGCATTGTAGTACAGTGAGCTTCCCACTGCGACTTGTGCTTCATAACCATGTGACTGTTCATGCATGAAGTACTCAAACTATTGAGTTTTTGGCCGCTACTCAGAGATTGGTGACAGATCAAATGAGGTGGGTGATCCTTGGCGATGTCAAAAAACACCCAGGCTAGGCAAGGCTTAGAGCCCATGCGACCTGCAGATACACGACTTCTGCTCAGAGGCAGAGTTGTGGCTGTGGATGCTACTGTTGAAGTGCTTCCAGCACTCCGTCTCTGTCCAGGAAGGCGCAACCTAACCTCATCGTCACTAGCATCCTCCTCCACCTCCTCTGCTGACCTCATTGACTGGCTGACTGTGGGTTGACAGTAAGTGGACTCTCCAACCTCATCATCACTCTGTGTGTTATCACACCCCTCGTCCTCAGAGACCACCTCTTCCTGCTCTGACCGAAAAGTTAAGTTGTCGGTCCAATCAGGTATCAGTCTCATCAGCATCTTCCTCATTGTCTCCACCAAGAGGAGTTTCAGTTTGGGAATGAGGGTCTTCATTATGCTCAGAACCTTCTTCATCTGGGCCTGGATCCGACTCACAAAGCTTCTGGGCATCAGTGCAGAACATTTCTTCGTCTGGACTCACTGCAGCTTTGGAGAAGACCTCTGATTCCCAGGCTATAGTGTGACTGAACAGCTCTGCAGACTCAACCATCTCTGTTACCCCATACTCAGTAGGGCGGCTGGAGACTTGGGAACTGGGAGAAAGCAAGTGTGATTGGTGTGAGACCTCAGAGGACTGGAGGTTTTGTGATGTAGAAGTTGAGGTGGAGGAGAGGCCACTTGATGGAGCACTTGAGATCCATTCAAGCACCTGCTGTTTTTCTGCCTCATCTACAATAGGTATCGATGGTCGTGTCCGTAAGACAGGGATCATATCAGATTGTCCACGGAAATAAGTAGACAACTTACTTTGGCTGGAAGATGGTCTTTCTTCAGCAGATGCTACTGATGCTTTACCACCTACCCCACGGACACAAACATTTTTGCCCTTTCCAACATGCCAATTCCCTTTCCACCAGCAGCAGGTCTTTTGCCACTCATTTTGTATGTGACCAAATTGGCAAATCTGCAGTTATTAGGGAAAAAAAAAAAACTAGGATGGAAATCGACCAGAGCTAAGTGGCCAAACAGTCGTACTAGGCCCAAACTATTACCTGGGCTAGGTGCAGTTAAAAATTAGTCTGAACTAGACAGGTGGTGTAGTGTTTCACAAGTGGGCTACACACCACTGCACATAAAAAATGGTATCCACAGCACCAGGTGAACAGCGGAACTCATTGAATTCCTAATGTTGGAGGCGCACGTCCTTAGTCAGGGAGTTCCACCTGACTTTAGCAATAACAAAGTGTAAAGAAAAAACAGCGCCTCACCAGCTGGTAAACTTCAAATTCCCATGTTTATTCCGTCATCACAGCACGACGAAAAAGGTCATTACGACAAAAACAAGTGCATACATCCTATTACACCAGATTGTTATTTATATCCTACAACTCCACCCCAAACATCAATCACCCAATCAATACACAGTGTGAAGTAAACAAAGCTTAAAATATCATATTCACTAGACAGAGATCAACTAGCCACATCTCACCTATAAAAGAACATGAAATCCAGCCATAGGATTTTTAAAGTGCGCAAATCGCCGCAGTCCGTGCTCCACAGTGTCCAAATAACATGTAATCATACAGTGGCGAGAATTTACCAATCACAGGCACGCATTTCATCGTTGGTATGGTAACAGTCCTTTCCTGTGTAATGCCGCCAATCAGCGCTCATCCACAGTAGATGGATCCGGACCATATCGCGCTTGCGCCAGCGTCCTCCCCTGATTCGCCGAGGCACCCGTCATTCAAGCTCCAAGGCTATAGTGGTGCGCTGACGTACATCCTGTCTCTGGCGTCCATAGAGACAGCACTGCAGCCGTCCGGGCATGTGCACTGACGCTCCGCTCACATTATACATATACACAATGCCTAGAAAACGCCACTAAAAAAATATATCATAGTATTGCTGCAGATCCCTATTATAGAGGAATTATCATATATATATAGGTTCTCTGAAGATAAGATACTTTTTATACCCATATAAATACATATATATATAAAAGGATGTACATTTATATACATTTAAAGGGACCACACACCAATCCTAGCAGATTCTATACAATTATGCGAAGCCAGTAGTACAATAGTGGTGAGACCCAAAATAATACTATATCATACCTGAAAAAGTATGCGTTACCCAATGTAGGGACCATTGAATATACCACTATTAACATAGTATCAATAACCTTATGCTGGATACCAAAAAACAAGGTATCCATCATACTATCTGTTCAGGTACCTTATTAACCCTCAACTAGGTCCATACAGAGTGTTGGTTCCTATCTAAAGTACACTCCCATCACATATTATACACTCAGTAACCCAACAGATGGCTTACCACCAGGTAATCGTGTATGCAAATCCTCTACTCCATTCCTCAAAAATACGATCATACCGCAATATGTTATACAACGGACACTGTAGTTCCACAGAAAAGCAAGTCTTCCAATCTAGATTGAATATGAAACATTGTTAAAACATGATAAAAACAACAGATAATGAGAAGTATAAAAGACCATCAACCTGAACCAAGTAGGCAACCCCTTTGATCGTAATCAATATTCATAACTTTGGGAACCAAGGCGTCCAATTCAAATATCCACTTTAAATCTTTCTTTTTTAATAGGGCCACGCGGTCTCCACCCCTTCTGAGCAGGGGAACATCATCTATAACCCTAAATCTGAGTTGGTTGACCGCGTGTCCCATCTCGTGGAAATGTATCGGTACTGGCAATTCGGTCAAACTCGTCCGGATTGTACTCTTGTGTTCCCCTATTTGTGCCTTTATTTCCATTGTGGTCTCCCCCACATAGAGGAGACCATATGGACAACAAATAGTATATACAACGAAATTGCTATTGCACGTGTATCTCTTCTTGATGTTGTACTTCTTCCCGGACCGGGGATGGCTGAAAAACCTTCCCTTCAACAAATTGCCACAGCACGTACAACCCAGACAGGGGAAATTACCCAGGCTGGGTAATGTTTATCCTAAACATAGCCTTGTTAAGTTCAAATCCAAAGCATTGAACATCAGCCAAAGGGAACTGTTGAATCCTAAACCAAGGGTAACACCTGCTAAGAGAATCCCATTTGTAACCACATATTGTGGAGTCAGTAAAAAAATTATGGATGTGGTTAAAAAACATTGGCCTCTTTTGACTAAGGGGCACAGTGAGGTCGAGGAATTCAAATTATTTCCCTTGATTTCATACAGAAAGGGACATAGTTTGAAAGACGATCTTGTTCATGCTGATATTGGCAGTTCCAAAGAGAGTATACAAACAACCCTTGCACCACCCAGCCTGGGTAATTTCCCCTGTCTGGGTTGTACGTGCTGTGGCAATTTGATGAAGGGAAGGCTTTTCAGCCATCCCCGGTCCGGGAAGAAGTACAACATCAAGAAGAGATACACGTGCAATAGCAATTTCGTTGTATATACTATTTGTTGTCCATGTGGTCTCCTCTATGTGGGGGAGACCACAATGGAAATAAAGGCACGAATAGGGAAACACAAGAGTACAATCCGGACGGGTTTGACCGAATTGCCAGTACCGAGACATTTCCACGAGATGGGACACGCGGTCAACCAACTCAGATTTAGGGTTATAGACGATGTTCCCCCGCTCAGAAGGGGTGGAGACCGCGTGGCCCTATTAAAAAAGAAAGAGTTAAAGTGGATATTTGAATTGGACACCTTGGTTCCCAAAGGTATGAATATTGATTACGATCAAAGGGGTTGCCTACTTGGTTCAGGTTGATGGTCTTTTATACTTCTCATTATCTGTTGTTTTTATCATGTTTTAACATTGTTTCATATTCAATCTAGATTGGAAGACTTGCTTTTCTGTGGAACTACAGTGTCCGTTGTATAACATATTGCGGTATGATCGTATTTTTGAGGAATGGAGTAGGGGATTTGCATACACGATTACCTGGTGGTAAGCCGTCTGTTGGGTTACCGAGTGTATAATATGTGATGGGAGTGTACTTTAGATAGGGAACCAACACTCTGTATGGACCTAGTTGAGGGTTAATAAGGTACCTGAACAGATAGTATGATGGATACCTTGTTTTTTGGTATCCAGCATAAGGTTATTGATACTATGTTAATAGTCGTATATTCAATGGTCCCTACATTGGGTAATGTATACTTTTTCAGGTATGATATAGTATTATTTTGGGGCTCAGCACTATTGTACTACTGGCTTCGCATAATTGTATAGAATCTGCTAGGATTGGTGTGTGGTCCCCTTTAAATGTATATAAATGTACATCCTTATTTATATATATATATATATATATATATATATATATATATATGTTGTGAGGCAGCAACCGGGGAACCCGCTTGCAAAACGACAAGAACACGTGTTTATAAGGTTAACCAATGTCTACCCGTTTATTTTCACATATTAATCACATAACCCGGGTAGCATGTTTGACACATATCACATTGATTAACAACACTTTACATAAATACACCATACATTTACATTTAACATCACATAACACTTATATTGCACATAACGTTTTATAGTAACCCGGGACCTGTAACCATTTCTGTCCCCATTGGAGCTCTACTAACAGCTCCCATGGTGGCTACGGCCTCCGGCCTACTTACACTATACATAAGTTACAGTACGATGATGACCCTTCCGGGTTCATAACAGGGATTGGCTAACCCTAGTAACCCGTGGGGCTGCGGCCTCCGGCCTAACCACGCGTTACCCAGTACGGGAGCCCTTCTAACCCCTGCTTCTGACCTTCGTTACATACGCCTCAACGGGCCCTGTGGGTCCCAATGGCGGTACCTGCCGCCTGGCTTTAGTCACCCCAGCATGATGATATACATTCACCCCTAGTCAGGAATCCTGCCTGACCGGGTCCTTACACACCGTATGTGATCCATCATTCAAACGTCCATGGATCACACACCTGCTCACAGCCCACATCCATGGACTGTGGCCCCTCCATGGCCCATTACAGGGACTGGCAAACCATAGTGCACGGGAACCTCTACATCCGTTACCTACTAGGAGCCCTATTACCCCTGTCTCTGGCACCACAGGTACACCCACACCATTAGAGGTCGTGGTTGAGGGATCAGGTACCCTCTGCATGCAGCAGGGCAAGCCTCCCTCTCGTCCCAAGGACGGAACGCCTCCAACATCATCCATACCAGCTGGGTCACTGTCTCTCCACATGATTATACATGGGTCTTACATAGGTCATCATCTCTCATTCAGGGCCATTACTTAAGCCCTCATACACATAGTTAAACACATTGTTTCATCAGGTCCTTTAACTGAGCACTCTGACTCGGACCTAAAGGCGGTCTATGCCCGCCTGGCATTCTACATACACTTGCCTCCAAGGGCTACATACATTCCGGTTCATCAGGACCTTTAACGGACTCCACTGAGTCGGTCCCAAGAGCGGTCTATACTCGCCTAACATGATTTACACACACAAGGTGCACAGTTCACACTATCGCTCGGGAACTGCTTTCTTACCGGGCACGGATCCGGGTCTCGCTACCTGTGTCACAGGTTCCACCAGGCATCGCCACAGGCTCCTTCCCGGACGTGAGGTGAACCACGTCCGGTCTAGCGTCCACGGGTCAACCACGGCTTCCCCCTCCAGGTGCGGACACGACCACGGACCTCGGCACCGGCATGGAGCTAGCATGCTCCCATCATGTACTCAGAGCCTCTAGACTGCTCTGCACTTGGCTGGTCTCAGCTTCCATCTGAATCTCTCTCAGCTTCCAGAATCCAACTCAGCCTCCAGAATCTCTCTCTCACAATCACTCAGGT
This sequence comes from Allobates femoralis, assembly GCA_033576535.1. Lineage (NCBI taxonomy): Eukaryota > Metazoa > Chordata > Amphibia > Anura > Aromobatidae > Allobates > Allobates femoralis. Next base: position 60,319,541 of record JARQOC010000012.1, read on the forward strand.
GGCCGGCTCTTATCGTGCCAGCCACTCCCACATGGACACACCCCCTCAGCTGCTGTTAATCAGCCTGTCACACAGCTCATTAGGCTCATGAAACCTCACTGTGTTCAGGTTGGTTCACACAGTATTATCATGACAGGAAAACCGGCCAGTGTGCACAGGATCATCCTCTGATCCTACATGTGATGTACCCCGGCCATGTGGATCATGCCGGCGGTGCCTCACAATGTATTTATATGGGTATAAAAAGTATGTTATCTTTAGAGAACCTATATATATATGATAATTCCTCTATAATAGGGATCTGCAGCAATACTATGATATATTTTTTTTGTGGTGTTTTCTAGGCATTGTGTATATGTATAATGTGAGCGGAGCGTCAGTGCGCATGCCCGGACGGCTGCAGTGCTGTCTCTATGGACGCCAGAGACAGGATGTACGTCAGCGCACCACTATAGCCATGGAGCTTGAATGACGGGTGCGTCGGCGAATCAGGGGAGGACGCCGGCGCATGCGCGATATGGTCCGGATACATCTACTGTGGATGAGCGCTGATTGGCGGCATTACACAGGAAAGGACTGTTACCATACCAACGATGAAATGCGTGCCTGTTAGTGATGGGCGAATCCTAAATTACTCGGAATCGCTTGACTCTAGCGAGTCCGAGCACAGGACTCGCTACTCGTTGCGAGTCTAGCGAGTCCAATGTTAATGAATGGGGAAGCGAGTAATAGCGAGTAGTGTGAGATTTACAAATCGCAGATGTGTCTCGGAAGCTTCAGCCTGAAGCAATCCTAGTTTTGTCTTTTATTTGCATTGGACTCGTTTACTTTGCAACTGTAATCGCTGGGAAACTCGCACAGATAAGAGTCCTGTCTTCTCAGTGTGCTGGCTGCCACAGCTCCAGGGTCCTAGAGCCTGCCTGCTGCCTGATGTAGCAGTGCTGAGATTGTTCTCAGTCTGCTCATTCCCTGTGTACAGACATGAATGTCTGTGCACAGAGATGATGTAGCAGAGCTGAGATTGTTCTCAGTCTGCTCATTCCCTGTGCATATACATCTATATCTATGCACAGGGATGAGCAGAGAGGACATCGCGTTTTGGACTGCGTCGGACGGAAGAGGATTTTTTTAATTAAAGATGGAGTCTCTAATGGCTTTTTTTTTTATTTCTAATAAAAAAATTTCTCTGTGTTGTGTTTTTTTTAAAACAATTTAATAGAAATTCATGGCGGTCATGTCTAATATTGGCGTGACCGCCATAAATTTCAGGCTTAGGGCCAGCTGATAATACAAAGCTGGCCCTAACCTCTATTACCCAGCGTGCCACGCCACCAGGGCCGCTGGAAGAGCGGGGTTCAGCTTCAATGAACGCGCCATCTTCTGGGGCGGCTGCGGGCTGCAATTTGCAGCGGGGGGTGCCCAGAAAGCTTGAGCATCCCTGCGCTGCGGATTCCAGCCCCCAGCTGCTTAGCTGTACCTGGCTAGACATAGAAATTGCGCGGAGCCCCACGCATTTTTTTGACTCCGACTCCGAGACGACTCCGAGACGACTCCGACTCCGAGACGACTCCGACTCCGAGACGACTCCGACTCAGACTCCGAGACGACTCAGACTCCGAGACGACTCAGACTCCGAGACGACTCAGACTCCGAGACGACTCAGACTCCGAGACGACTCAGACTCCGAGACGACTCCGACTCCGAGTCGACTCAGACTCCGAGACGACTCCGACTCCGAGACGACTCCGACTCCGAGACGACTCCGAGACGACTCCGACTCGACTCCGACTCCGAGACGACTCCGACTCCGAGACGACTCCCACTCCGACTCCGACTCGACTCCGAGACGACTCCGAGACGACTCCGACTCTGAGGCGACTCCGACTCTGAGGAGACTCCGACTCTGAGGAGACTCCGACTCTGAGGAGACTCCGACTCCGAGGAGACTCCGACTCTGAGACTCTGACTCTGAGACTCTGACTCTGAGACTCTGACTCTGAAATTCATGAAATAATAAAAAAAAATGCGTGGGTATCCGCGCAATTTCTATGTCTAGCCAGGTACAGCTAAGCAGCTGGGGGCTGGAATCCGCAGCGCAGGGATGCCCAAGCTTTCTGGGCACCCCCGCTGCAAATTGCAGCCCGCAGCCGCCCCAGAAGATGGCGCGTTCATTGAAGCGCCATCCTCTGGCGCTGAATCCCGCTCTTCCAGCGGCCCTGGTGGCAGTGGCACGCTGGGTAATAAAGGGGTTAATACCAGCTTTGTTATACAAGCTGGTATTAAGCCCGAGATTCTTAATGTCAGGCCACGTTTGACCCAGCCACTAAGAATCTCCAATAAAGGGTTAAAAAAACACAACACAGAGAAAAATTTTTATTTGAAATAAAAAAAAAAGCCATTAGGGACTCCATCTTTAATTAAAAAAATCCTCTTCTGTCCGACGTAGTCCAAAACGCGATGTCCTCTCTGCTACATCCCCTGTGCATAAATATAGATGTCTATGCACAGGGAATGAGCAGACTGAGAACAATCTCAGCACTGCTACATCATCTCTGTGAGCAGGCGGGCTCTAGGACCCTGGAGCTGCACAGAGAAGACAGCTGGACTCGGCTCGCAAAGAAACAGCAGTTACTTTGCGAGTTTCCCTGCTATCACTGGCACAGTAGCCGAGTCTAATGCAAACAATGGCAATCCTAGTTTTGTCAGCGTTTCTGACAAAACTAGGATTGATATTGATTTGCATTGGACTCGTGCGAGTAATCACTGGGAAACTCGCAGAGTACCGAGTCCTGCGAGTCCCTTACTACTCGCCGAGTAACAAGTCCTAGCGAGTAGATTCGCCCATCCCTAGTGCCTGTGATTGGTAAATTCTCGCCACTGTATGATTACATGTTATTTGGACACTGTGGAGCACGGACTGCGGCGATTTGCGCACTTTAAAAGTCCTAAGGCTGGATTTCATGTTCTTTTATAGGTGAGATGTGGCTAGCTGATCTCGGTCTAGTGAATATGATATTTTAAGCTTTGTTTACTTCACACTGTGTATTGATTGGGTGATTGATGTTTGGGGTGGAGTTGTAGGATATAAATAACAATCTGGTGTAATAGGATGTATGCACTTGAAAAAGGTCATTACGACCGAAACGTCGTGCTGTGATGACGGACTAAACATGGGAATTTGAAGTTTACCAGCTGGTGAGGCGCTGTTTTTTCTTTACACTTTGTTATGGCTACACACCGTCTAAATGACACTACTACTAGGCCCAAACTATTACCTGAGCTAGGTGCAGTTAAAAATTAGTCTGAACTAGACAGGCGGTGTAGCTTGGTTCACAAGTGGGCTACACCACTACTACTCTCCCGCTCCCACCCGATCACTCTGCTGCTGGCTGCTGCAGCGACCCCCCGGCATCCGATCACCCCGTGTCCCTGCTGCAGGTGGCAGGTATGGGAAACAGGGGAGATCGGATGCCTGGGGGCGCTGCAGCAGCTGAATCGCAAGCTACGGGGAGAGCGGGAGTGATCGGCGGGCATTCATGCCAGCGCCATATTGAGGTGCCTAAGGGTACCTTTGCACGTGGCAACATTGCATGCAATTTCACTTGCAACTTACTGGTTGCAGTGAAATCATGGACACATTGTTACATTTGTACACGGCAACAAAATGGAACAATGTGTCCATGATTTCACTGCAACCAGTAAGTTACAAGTGAAATTGCATGCAATGTTGCGACGTGTAAAGGTACCCTAAGCCTCAGTACATGTACGACAAGCAGCGGCCAATCAGATTGGCAGCTGCTTGTCGTACATGTACTGAGGCTTAGACACCTCAGTACGGCGCTGGCATGAATGCCCGCCCATCACTCCCGCTCTCCCGACGGATCACTCTGCAGCGCCCCCAGGCATCCGATCACCTCTGTCCCCTGCTGCACAGGCAGCAGGCATGAGGGACAGGGGTGATTGGATGCCTCCCCCCACCCTCCTCCTGCACGAGGGAACTCACCAGGGTTTTCTTCCTGTGTTCTGCGGCGCTCTTCCGGTCCTCTTCCTTCAGTCTTCCTCCTGTTCCGGCTTCTCTGCAGCCTCATCTCGCTGCAGAGGAGCCAGTCACCATGATACCCATGGACGCTTGTGCCGGCCAAGCCGGCACAAGCATCGATGGTCGCCATGGTGATCGGCTCCTCTGCAGCGAGATGAGGCTGCAGTGGAGCCGGCACAGGAGGAACACCAGAGGAGAGTGCGGGAGCCAATCACCATGGCAACCATGGACGCTTGTGTCGGCTCCTCTGCAGCGTCCATGGTTGCCATGGTAATCAGCTCCTCTACAGGGAGATGAGGCTGCAGCCTCATCTCCCTGCAGGGGAACCGATCACCATGGCAACCGATCACCCAGAGACTACAACAAGGGAACACTTGATCCCTTGTTGTAGTCTTTGGGGTCACGGCGATTATGGAAATGATCTGCCATACAGTGCACAATCGCCGTGACCCCAGAGACTACAATAAAGGAACACATGATCCCTGTTGTAGTCTTTGGAGTCACATGGATTGTGCACTTTATGGAAATGATCTGCCATACAGTGCATCATCACCATGACACCAGAGACTGCAACAAGAGGACACTTGATCCCTTGCTGCAGTCTCTGGATGTAGCACAGGTGATAGAGCGTCGTGGGACCATTGTTGTGTACTACATCGGATCTTTATAATAAAGATGGAGTCCGAATTTTGTTTGTGCTTTTTTTTCAAATAAAAAGATTTTTCTCTGTGTAGTGTATTTTTTGACTATTTACTAGAGATTCCTAATGGCCGTGTCTAACATTGGCCCGACATTATAAATCTCAGGCTTAGTGCCAGCTGCCAATAAAAAAAGCTGGTATTAACCCCTTTATTACCCAGTTTGTCACCGGCACCAGGGAAACTGGAAGAGCCTGGGTACAGCGCCAGAAAATGGCGCTTCAATGAATGCACCATTTTCTGGGGCGGCTGTGGGCTGCAATTCACAATTCTTGGGCCTCTACATGCTGAGAATTTAGGCCCCCAGCTGCCTAGTTGTACCTGGCTGGACCAAAAATATGGCGGAGCACCATGTCGTTTTTTTCTAGAATTCTAGAAATAAAGAAAAAAAAAATGGGATTCGCTGTATTTTTGGTTGCCAGCCAGGTACAACGAGGCAGCTGGGGGTTGGTGGCAGTCCGTAGCTGCCAGGTTGTATCTGGCTGGACTAAAAATACGGCGGAGCCCCACGTCTTTTTTTTTTCTAAAATCAGTTCTAGATAGAAAAAAAAAGAAAAAAAAAAAAAGAAGGCCTTCACTGTATTTTTGGCTGCTAGCCAGGTACAACTTGGAGCTGGGGGGCTGGAATCCTCATCATGGAGAGACCAAATGTTGTGGGCCCCCATGCTGCAAATTGCAACCCACAGCCACCACAGAAAATAGCGCATTCATTAGAGGCGCCATTTTCTGGTGCTGTACCCCAACTTCCAGTTGCCCTTGTGCTGCTGGCACACAGGTTCTCCACACGCGACATGGTGTCCGCTAACAATTTCAATGGAAAATTAGCTCCAATTGTTAGCCGAAACCATGTCGCGTGTGGAGAGCCCCTCCCTGTGTGCCTCAACATTGGAGCTCCCCCACAAGTGACCCCATTTTGGAAACTAGACCCCCCCCCCCCCAAGAACGTATCTAAATGCATAGTGAGCAATTTGAACCCCCAGGTACTTCACAAATTAGTCCGTAAAAGGGGAAAAAAGATTTTTGTGAAAAAAAAGGAATTTTGCATTTTTACGGATCAATTTGTGAAGCACTTGGGCAATCAAAGTGCTCACTATGCATCTAGATACGTTCCCTGGGGGGTCTAGTTTTCATAATGGTGTCAGTTGTGGGGGAGCTCCAATGTTTAGGCATACTGGGGCTCTCCAAACGCGACATGGTGTCCGCTAACAATTTGAATGGAAAATCATCTCAAATTGTTAGTGGACACCATGTCGCGTTTCGAAAGCCCCTGTGTGCCTAAACACTCGAGCTCCCCCACAAGTGACCCCATTTTAGAAACTAGACACCCCAGGGAACTTATCTAGATGCATAGTGAGCACTTTGAAACCTCAGATGTTTCACAAATTGATCCGTAAAAAATGAAAAAAGTACTTTCCCCCCCCCACAAAAAAATTCTTTTAGCCTAACTTTTTTCATTTTCACATGGGTAACAGGATAAAATGCATCCTAAAATGTGTTGGGCAATTTCTCCTGAGTACACCGATACCTCATATGTGATCATAAACCACTGTCGGGCGCACGGCAGGGCTCAGAAGTGAAGGAGCGCCATTTCACTTTTTGAATGGAAAATTAGCTCCAAAAGTCAAAATGCGCTCCTTTCCTTCTGAGCCCTGCCGTGCACCCAAACAGTGGTTTATGAGCACATATGAGGTATCTGTGTACGCAGGAGAATTTGCCCAACAAATTTTAGGATGCATTTTATCCTGTTGCCCATGTGAAAATGAAAAAATTGAGGCTAACAGAACATTTTTGCTAGAAAAATTAAAATGTACATTTTTTCCTTCCATGTTGCTTTAGTTCCTGTGAAGCACCTGAAGGGTTAATAATCTTCTTGAATGTAGTTTTGAGTAGCTTGAGGGTGCAGTTTTTGGAATGGTGTCACTTTTGGGTGTTTTCTGTCATGTACACCCCTCAAAGGGACTTCAAATGTGATGTGGTCACTAACAAAAAAAAAATGGTTTTGTAAATTTTGCTGGAAAAATGAAAAAATTACTGATGAACTTTGAACCCTTATAACTTCCTAAAAAAAATGTTTTCCCAAAATTGTGCTGATGTGAAGGAAACATGTGGGAAATGTTATTTATTAACGATTTTGTGTCACATAACTCTCTGGTTTAGCAAAATTAAATTTCAAAATTTTTGCCAAATTTTTTATTTTTTCACAAATAAACGCAAAAATTATCGACCTAAATTTAATACTAACATGAAGCCCAATATGTCACGAAAAAACAATCTCAGAATCGCTAGGATCCGTTGAAGCGTTCCAGAGTTATTACCTCAAAGGGACACTGGTCAGAATTGACAAAAATGCCAAGGTCTTTAGGGTCAAAATAGGCTGGGTCCTGAAGGGGTTAACAGTATTAGGGTTAGGGTTAAGCTTTTGGTGATCAAAGCGTTATCGAACATAACATCGAACTGCCGAATTTTAAGCAAATTGTTCGCATTCGTCGAATGAATCGAACACCGCCTAAAACAGCTCGAATTTGAGATTGGCGAACTTTTTCGAATCGAACATCGCTCATCTCTAGTTGCAAATAAGTTTGATTAGTCCATAGAGAATGGCAATTTTTTAATATTCGGCAAAGTAAGATAGAAGAAGAGGTAGAGATAGGACCTTGCTGATCATAAAAGCTTACACTTTAAAGAAGAGAGAGGCTAAAGCCCCCATCACACATAGCAAGATTGCTAGCGAGATCGCTGTTGCGTCACAGGTTTTGTGACGCAACAGCGACCTCGCCAATGATCTTGCTATGTGTGGCGCCCCGCACCGAGTGCGTCACAGGAGGGTATGCAGCCAACTGCAGCAGCAATATTCTCTGACTTAGCAGTCACACAGTTAACTCAGAGATCTATACCCTACATGCATCATCAGCATAGAGGACCAATCAGGTCCTGGTGGGCGGAGTGTAGTGGTAGTGTGTAGTGGAGAACTGATTGCACAGTCAGTAAGTCAAGAGAGTGGAGTAACAACAACGTAGGAGAGGGGGCTGCACAGTTCCGTGCGGCCCCCGGCCGTTTCCCTGGCCATCCCCCGGTTGAGCGCCATTATTCCTGGTGCTTCTACAACCGATTTACGGGCATCTACATGCGGGTCCAAAATCATCCCGTGCCCATCTACAGCCGGTTTGCTGGTACCGAAGCTAGAAGGAGTTCAGCACTTCTACGCGAACCAGAGGAGTGGAGGGACCGCTTTACAGGAGCACCCCACCACCGCCAAATCCAGTCTAACAAGCGGTGTACCCACCAAGGGACCCAAGGCTCCCCAAACACCCATAACGTATACTCTGGGCCCTGTACCCGATCTGGTATTCCTGGGCGACAACGGCAACACAACTTAGCTAGAATGGAGGAACACCGCGGATCTCTGAGGAACACTGGCCATTGCTGAGTCCACCCAGTCCACTACCCTTAACTGTATACCATGTACTGCCTGCTGGTTACAGTAAAGAACCAGTTACAGAGACTTTCAGTGTCCGTGCTTTCTTATGAACTGCTTATCCGCATACTAAGGTAACCGCAGCTGCCTCAGAACATCTTGTGCAGCTCCAGCCTCCGGGGATCCTCGCTTAGCCTGTGGGGAGCGTTCCATCTTGCTGCATTCCATCCCCCGGAGGCCCCGCAGCGCCGGTAAAGTTACCGGAACACTCATAGGTGGTGTCACGAAACAATTTAACCCCTAAACTGTTCTACTAACGAGGTCTTCAACTTTTGAGCTCTACCACCGGGCCCCACTACCGGCAGGCGCGGCACCCCGTGACAAGGAGGAAGACGAAACGCCTGTTCCCCCGGAGTCCCGGCCACGGTAAGTCATATGTTTGACACATATCAGCGACCGGGCCCCTGCTGTGACATCGCCGATCAAGTCGGAATGGCCTGGATGATTTTTTGATCATCGGGTTCACGCTGGGCAGCATGCATTGCGGTGTTTTGACGCCTTAACAATGACCTCGTTGTCGACTCAGAACTCAGCCACGTAGGTCTGAGTCGTCAGACTAGTTGCTGTATGACAGGGTCCCAACAACCGTCGGTCATTATACGGGTCGCCGTATCGTTGCTGCATAGTTGAGTAGATCTGACTGTTTGACATCTCATCAGCGACAATGTAGCGATGTTCCAGCGAGTCTTACAAGGTAATATTGTCGGGATCGCTGGAAGGTTGCCAAGTGTGACAGGACCCTTACCCTCTGACTCTGGAGGTGGAAAATGACTCTACTATGCAAACTGTGAGCAACTGTGAAACGCTGACCAGTGAAGGCCCCAGTACTGACCAACACTGAACAAGGTATGGGAGGTCCATAAGATGTCATAGCTGCAGGGCATTATGGGAGGCCCATGTGGTCACACAAGAAAATACGTTATCTGCTCTGAGCTTCAGCAATTTGGGCAATGGGGCCAGGAAAGTTTTTAATTTTTACAAACTGCAAATCGAATCTCAAAACGTTGAAATTCATGTGAAACTGAATTCTGAAAAAATTTAACTTGAACTCAATCTTCTATGGATTGATCTGCTAATGTCTAGTAGTCAGCAGCCATATGCAAAGGCACACAATCAGGAAATAAAATCCAAGAGAAAACCATAAAATGAGCATATACCCTATTATAAATAGAATAGTAGTACATGTAAACTACATAGGGCTGTTGGACACCATTGTTTAATCAAAGAGCATAAAAGTCATCCCACCGTGATAAGGTGTACCCCATTGGGACGGTCCGATTCTAGTATTAAACCTTACTTTGTGTCATCCAGAAAATATGGGAAGCAAGGTGTACCACGGTCCGCGCTGCTGAGTCCACAAAATCACCTGGGATGCAAGATGTTGTAGCAGTATGCTTCTGTATTAATTCCTATGCGTTTCGGCGCCCTTCCTGGCACCTTCCTCAGGCAGCTAGAGAATATATGTCTGAGAAGTGTCAGAGGACTGGAGCAAGTAGAGCGCATTTTAAGGCTGAACCCTAGAGCAGAACATCACCCAAGTGGCTTCAGGAGAAAGAGGGGTCCCAGAGGAACGGAAGTGAGCAATCCACCCGTGGGGGCTCGTATCCATTGTCAAGCGCAGGCAAGTGGAGGGACTAGGCCACAAGGAACACGGGAACCTAAAAGACTAGTGGAGAAGACCAGGCTCAGTAGCAACCCGGAGCTGTGCTACTTTCATGGTGACACAGTCGACAACCGCGCACATGTGCTGAAAAGGTGGGAACCATAGGGTTAAGGGGAGACATTGCAGGGCAACCCCTAGGAAAAGCCTACAGTCACTGACTCAGAGCTCTGTGTGCTAAGGTGCAGGGCAGAAAGGGAGAAGCAAGCACTGTGCGAGATGACCTGGAAAGGACAGAAAAGGGGTAACAGTTACACATCGTCCCATTACCAGTAAGTAGCTGGATCCCTCCCTCCGAGAACCCAGTGCTTAGCGGGCTGCTGCACAAAGACTGAGTAAAAGAACTGAAGACTGCAGCCCACTTTGTAAACTTTCGTTTGTGTCAAAAGCACCAGAAACACTACTACCAACTCACTCAGGTACCTTCAGCTACCCTAGGGGTCAGCCCTACCCATAAAGGGCATAACAGCATTGCTGCCTCCAAACCATTGGCCCCTAGGAAGATTGTCGAGTAGCGGTGGCCACAACCTGCGGGTGGCGTTGCATGTAAATTAACAAGTTTCTCCAAGTCCAGTCATCCCTGTCCAGAATAAACCTTCAAACGCCAGATCCCTACCCCTAAGAGAATCAGCCACCCACATCGAACTTTTAATGACACCGCCAGAGTCATGGAGCCGGGTCTCAGTCCCTGTGATCCCCGTGAAGATGAAGCCTCAAGAAAGCCTGGTTCTGAGTACAAGGCCCTTGAGGGGCGTGTCAACTGCTTTAGGGCATTTGTATTACATTCTGCAAAGTCACATTTACATACACTAAGATTATTATGCCTTTAAACACTTTGGGACAGACCGTATGATTATGTCATGTGTTTGGAAGCTTGTGTAAGGTTTACTGGCAACATCTGAGTTAGAGAAAAAACTGTGGATGCATCTTAATGCATACATGAAACGCACTGCTTCTTTGTTTAGCTTCATGAAAAAGTCTACAGAAATCAGCCAAGATATCAGGAAGAGAATTATGGACTTGCACAAGTCTGGTTCATCCTTGGGTGCAAGTTCCAGATCTCTTAAGGGGCCTCGTCCATCTGTACAAACAATTATAAGCAAATACAAACAACATAGGTATGTCCGGCCAGCGTACCACTCAGGAAGGAGATGGGTTCTATGTCCCACAGCTGAACGTGCTTTGGTCCAACATGTGCATATCAACCCAAGAATTAAAGCAAAAGACCTTGTGAAGATGATTGCGGAAGCTGGTAAGCTTGTGTCATTATCCACAGTGAAATAAGTACTGTATCAACAAAGGCTGAAAGGCCACTCTGTCAGGAAGCAGCCATTACTCCAAAAGAAACAAAAAAAGAGAGGATTACCACTTGCAAATGCACACAGAAAAAAAAGACTTTCATTTTTGGAGACATCTTGTGGTCTGACGAAATTAGAATTGAACTGTTTGGGCATCGTGACCATCGTTACTGTTGAAGGTAAAATGGAGAAGCTTGGAAGCCTAAGAACACCATCCCAACTGTGAAACATGGGGGTTGCAGCATCATGTTGCTGGTTTGTTTGCTGCAGAAGGGACTGGTGCACTTCACAAAATAGATAGCATCATGAGGAAAGAAGATTATGTGGCAATACCAATGTTTTGGAGTGGCCATCACAAAGCCCTGATCTCAATCCTATTCAAAATACATGGGCAAAGCTGAAAAGACAGATGTGAACAAAGGAGAACTGCAAAGATGGCTCAGTTACACCAGTTCTGTCAGGACAAATTGGTCCTAATTCCTACCAGCTATTGTGAGAAGCTTTTGGAAGGATATCCAAAATGTTTGACTCAAGGCATACAGTTTATGGGCAATGGTACAAAATACTAATGAAATGCATATAAACTTGTAACTTTGCAGAAAGTAATAAAAATGCCTTAAAACATTCTCTCTCATTTTTCTGGCATTTGGCAAATAATAATGTTAATCCTAATTGACTTAAAACGAGAAAAGTTTATTCTGATTTCTTATCAGAGAAAAAAATGCATAGGTTTTTTATATAGTGTATGTAAACTTGTGGTTTCAACTGTATTTTTACACAGTACAAAAATACAGAAAAGATGAAAAATGAGCCAGAGGATGAGTTGGTGTATGTGCCATAGGAGCACATTCACACTTAACTCATTCCACAGACAAAATGCAAGCGAAAAACTCAAAAGGAGCATATACCCTAGTACTAAAAATAATCTTTATTTAATAATACCCTAGTAAGTATATATCAGTAACATGTATTCTATATTAATCTTTTTAGATGCTGGTGTAGTTCCAACCCAACCAGTTCAATCTCCCCCAGAGAAGAGATACCCAAGGATAATTGCCAAGTGCCAGATGTGTATGGAGGAGTTTAGTTTGGCACAGTTATCACTACAGCTTCCCTTGACACAAATCCACTGCAACTTCCATCATGTTTCAAGTCAGGTTTCCGTCTCTACTGATGGATTACAATAGGCAAAATATACGGAGAATGCAACTTCTAACCTCCTATAATGTTTTCTACTGAAATAGTTAACAAACATATAGCAAATAACATGCGAGTCTCAGCAGCCACATCTTGCAATAAAAGGATTCTATCTGAATACAAGCCCTGGGCATGTCCTTTCAGATTAGCATCACAGCTGGAGAGAGGGGAGAGGATGCTTTATTTAGAGAGACAGCAGAGTAGCCAGGCGGATAGGATGGAAATGGAGAGAAGAGATACTGTAGAGACATAATCCTCAATGGGTACAGAGAAGCCCCCGGGGATCAAGACAACGAGTAGACATCTAGACAACCTGAATAGCAAGGGGGGAATTACCAGATAACAGTCTATTTCTGACCAGAATAAACACATACAAGTCTACTCAGCCTAAAAAGGTGAAGGGTTATAGTAATATTTGGCTTTAATGTAAGAAAAATATACTTTATAATAACTGGGATTGATGACACTTCGATAAAGGTGCATTTATTCTACTATCCAGTCTAGACAAGATGACATATATGGATTCCCTCCAGCTCTCTCTGGCAGACAACAGGGTGCATTTGGAAAACCTGGCATGTTATGCTAAATGCTCTAGCACGAGGTTACTAAGGTGCACCAGCGATGACCGGCTAAGGTGCACCAGCTATGACCGGCTAAGGTGCACCAGCTATAACCGGCTAAGGTGCACCAGCTATGACCGGCTAAGGTGCACCAGCGATGACCGGCTAAGGTGCACCAGCGATGACCGGCTAAGGTGCACCAGCGATGACCGGCTAAGGTGCACCAGCGATGACCGGCTAAGGTGTACCAGTGATGACCGGCTAAGGTGTACCAGCGATGACCGGCTAAGGTGCACCAGCGATGACCGGCTAAGGTGCACCAGCGATGACCGGCTAAGGTGTACCAGCGATGACCGGCTAAGGTGTACCAGCGATGACCGGCTAAGGTGCACCAGCGATGACCGGCTAAGGTGCACCAGCGATGACCGGCTAAGGTGTACCAGTGATGACCGGCTAAGGTGTACCAGTGACGCCCAGTTGAAAAAAAAACAGCACACAATTTTTCAGACCTTTCTAAACCGGTCAAGATTTAAATGTCTGAAAAGTTTAGTTAGTTATCCTTTTAAAGGCTATATTATTGTACTTTTTCCCTTGTAAAACAGGTAAACTTGCAGCAAGATTGCAAGTTGATTAGTCAATTGGAACTATTTATTTCTAACCTTACATAAATTCGGATTTCGAGGTAATATATTTAATTCAATTTCGGCAATGTACTCCAATCCCACAGCCAAAATTTACTCAAATCAAGCAATCTCCCGTAAAATATCCCTTTCCAATGGTACTAGACAGGGCTGCCCCATGTCACCTATCCTTTTTGCCATTTTTATTGAACCATTAGCAGAATCAATTAGACAAAATGAAAATATCAGAGGTATCCACATAAATTCACAACGGCACAAAATTACACTTTTTTGCAAGTTGATTGACAGAGCCTGCCTATGAAATAAGTGTGCCTAAAAAAGGAAATAGAAAATAGTCTATGTCAAGACTTTTCCATCAATGAACTTTTTCACCCATATAAATGAATGGGAAAAATTGTATCAAAAACATACATAAAAACATGAGAATGCAGTAAAAATGTGCTTTACTTTATGAAGTGGTTTTCCTGCTAATCTGCTTTTTGGTATAGAAAAATCTACTGCAAATACTCAACATACCACAATCTCTAAGGGACCTATCCTATATCTATGTTAACAGTAGTTAAAATAAACTTTTTACAATGACATGGGCAAATGATATAGCGAACATAAAGGTGTGAGAGAAATGTAGAATTAGTTATTCATTTATATAACAAGGTACCGTATGTACAGCTCATCATATCTTGGAAAGATAGAGGATAGCTATTACACCTAAAATAAGTGATAATAGTCGACTGGCTATTGGTACCCAATGAATAAAAAACCTACAAGAGCTAGTACATAGTCCAAATATGGGTATCTATTATATAATTGCCGTAGCGACTTCCGTCGCGACCGGCGCTACTTCCTGTGGCTTTGTTCGCGTAGCTCAGAACTTTCTCCAGGACATTGCGGGCATTGCGAGCAGTGAACATCCACCACCACCACCACCACCACCACATTGCACATGAGTCATCACACATGGCATTTTTACATAAGACATCACATAGTAACAAGAACTGTCCCAAAGTCAGCTGTGACCACCTGGCCCTGGAGCCGTACTCGGTCTCTCACACCGCACATCTGACCGCCTGGCCCTTGGACACTGGCTGCCATGCACACATCAGGTGCACTAGCATGGAGCTGGCAGGCTCCCATCACTTACCCACCGGGGACGGATCACTTCCAGCACCTCGTCACATGGCAGTGGTCTGGACTTCTCAATCCCATCGTCCTCTCCTCACTCAGACACCTGGCAGGTTCCTATCCAGCCTGCTCACTCACAGCTGCAACCCAGTGAGTCAATCAGCACATCTTCACTCACACACAGACCTGAGATGTGATTAACCCCCTGTGCACCATTCAGGTTTAGCCCAGCAAAGCACTCATCCCCACAGGTTCAGCCGCTCATTAGGCTCATGAATGTATCGGATCTTCAGCACTCACACTCAGCTGTTTTACTCAGCTCATGAAAACCCTTCAGCTGTTAACCCTCTGTACATCGGACAAGTTTCACACACCACACACAATCAGGAAAACCGGCCCATGTCAACACAGACCTGCATTGATAACCCGTGTGATGCACCCGGCCAGGGGCCACATCACCACACCTCACTTTCTCCTCACTTCACTCACTTTGTCCGCACACATACACACACACACACACACACACACACACATACTCCGCTATATTTACCACCGGCCCTGCATCACCGACATGTCGCCGCCCCCAAACTACTCGATCAAATATCGCGTCCAAAAAGTCTCGCCAAACTTCCCGGACGCCATATTGGATCCAGTCGTCCGCGGGCGCCGACATGTCAACTCAGGATCCAGCCGGCAGGGAAGACGCAGGGTCGGTGCTAACTAAAGCGAAGTGTCTGTGTGTGTGTGTGTGTATGTATGTATGTGTGTGCTGACCACTCTGCCCACAGCGCTGCACTCAGCACTCTGCCCACGCCACTGTGCTCACCAATCTCACCGCACTCACTGCTAACCACTGAGCCACCGCACTCACTGCTAACCACTGAGCCACCGCACTCGCTGCTAACCACTGAGCCACCGCACTCACTGCTAACCACTGAGCCACCCCACTCACTGCTAACCACTGAGCCACCTGTATACACACAATTCATTTCACCCCACTGCCCTAACTATTAGTAAATATACTATATATGGATTCTAGACTACCCGATTCTTTCGAATCGGCCCGCCATCTATATATATACACATGTGATTATATAGGAATTATCAGTATTATGTATGTGATTATGTATAAATTAGTGAGTCGCGCCTATTCTGCAAGGACTCGCAACGGCCGCTTGGCGGCCATTGCGAGTGAGGCTTTGCGAATCAGTGGTGCCGGCAATGCTTCACAGGTCGCGTGGGCGCTGCGCCCACGCCCACAACGACGGAAACAGCGCCGAAACTTACGGAAGTGCGTTAGGGAAATTATATATTACATACTGATAATCTATTATATAATTGCCGTAGCGACTTCCCTCGCACAGCGCCGCTACCTCCATGGCTTTGTTCGTGGGCGCGCATCGCTCACTCGCAATGCCCGCCAAGGGGGCGTTGGGAGTTGTTGCAGCAGCCCGAGCAATGCCCTATACACAGATTCTAGAATCCCGATGCAATACTGATAATCTATTATATAATTGCCATAGGGACTTCCCTCGCACACGCCGCTACCTCCGTGGCTTTGTTCGTGGGCGCGCATCGCCCACGCGACTCACTCGCAATGCCCGCCAAGGGGGCGTTGGGAGTTGTTGCAGCAGCCCGAGCAATCGCATCGGGCTCACAGCTAGTAAATAATAATTTGTATTAGGCTGGAGAGACACTTCGCGAGACGCATGCGCAATACTCGCACAAGTCTTGAATAACTCACCTGGAATCGCTGCCGACTCTCTGGACAGGAGCACATCAGCTGCATGTAATTCTATTCAGCGCTGTGCTCCCATCCAGAGAGTCGGGAGCGATTCTGGGTGAGTTACTTAAGACTTGTGCGACTATCGCGCATGCGTCTCACTCAGTGTGCCTCCGGCCATAGTAACAACATACAGATAATGATTTAAAATGCAAGTGAAACAAGTAGAGGGTGACATGTACAGCAGAAGGATCATATTGTAATATGCATTAAGTAATATAGTGCGTACAGAAAGTATTCAGACCCCTTTAAATTTTTCACACTTTGTTTAATTGGAGTCAATTGGTAAATTCAAAAAAGTTCATTTTTTTCTCATTTATGTCCACTCTGCACCCCATCTTGACTGCAAAAAAAACAGAAATGTAGATATTTGTGCAAATTTATTAAAAAAAGAATAACTGAAATATCACATGGTCATAAGTATTCAGACCCCTTGCTCAGACACTCATATTTAATCACATGCTGTCCATTTCCTTGTGATCCTCCCTAATGGCGGGTTTACACGCCGTGATATCGGCGTCCAACTCCGATCCAACTCCGACAAAAAGTCACGTGGTTCGGGAGTTGGACCCGATATCGTTCGCTGCCGCGTTGTACAAACCGTACAACGCGATGCTGGAACGATGCCAAAACGATATCTGGGTTGAATGAGCGTGCTATTCAACCGCCCGATATCGCATGGCTGTTGTAGCCACATCGTCCCGTGTGACAGCCCAACTCCGATGTGTACGCCGACGCTACCCATTAACTCCCATATTACATGATCGTTACTGGGTTGGTGGGCGTACACATCGGAGGGACGTTGTTTCCCGATATCGCAACGTGTAACCCGCCGATGCGATATCGGGAAAAGCGCACTAAAAATGCGCGCTCCCGCGCCGTTGTATAGTGCGGCGTGTAAACCCACCATAAGATTGTTCTACTCCTTCATTGGAGTACAGCTATGTTTAATTAAACTGATAGTACTTGATTTGTAAAGGCACACACCTGTCTGTTAGACCTCACAATGCATGTCAAACCAAATAAGAATCATGAGGTCAAAGGAACTGCCAAAGGTGTTCAGAGATAGAATTGTGAAAAGGCACAGATCTGGCCAAGGTTACAAAAGAATTTCTGCAGTCCTCAAGGTTACCAAGAGCACATTGGCCTCCATAATCCTTAAATAGCAGACGTTTGGGACCACCAGAAGTCTTCCAAGAACTCGCCGTCCAGCCAAACTGAGCAATCGTGGGAGAAGAGCCTTGGTGAGAAAGGTAAAGAACCACCCCAAAATCACTGTGGCTAAGCTCCAGAAATGCAATAGGGAGATGGGAAAAAGTTCCACAAAGTCAACTATCACTGCAGCCCTCCACCAGTCGGGCCTTTATGGCAGAGTGGCCTGACAGAAGCCTCTCTCCTCAATGCAAGACATATAAAAGCATGCATAGAATTTGCAAAAAAACACATGAAGGACTTCCAGACTATGAGAAATAAGATCCCCTGGTCTGATGAGACGAAGATAGAATGTTTTGGTGATAACTCTAAAGGTACCTTCACGCGCCGCAATCTCGCCTGGCGATATGAGGCGATCTAACGTGGGTGTGCATATTTTTCATGGTCGCCTCAGATCGCCGATGGCGGCCTCACATGTCGCAATTGCGCCCTGAAAGTAAGGTGATGTGTCGCTCCGGAAATCGCCTTACGTACACCGGAAGCAATCCTGCCTAATCCCATCCCGGTTCACACGCCGCAATCTCAAAGGCAATGTGGGCGTACATGTTCAGCGCGGCGAAGAGATAGGCGTGCTGCAGTGGTTTACACCGCGCCCCTTACGCGCTCATTGGACAAAGCAACAGCATTACGATTGGTCAGCCTGCTCTGGAAGGCTGGCTAATACATAATGCCATTGCCATTGTGTGGTGCTGGACGGTCAGCTCATCAAATATGGCGCAGTGTCAATTGACAGCCAATTGGAACACAGTAGCCCACACCAATCAGTTCACACGGGGCGCGGACTATAGCACGCTGTGGCACGCCTACGGGAAATCATAGGCGACGCTGATTCCATCACTATCGCCCTATCACACGCCACAAAACGGAAATATCGCCTTCATGATTGCGGCTGATTTCAGAGCAGTGCTCAGGAATCAGGCAACAGGCGATTTATCGCCGCAAAATTCCCCAATCACACGCCGCAACTGTGAGGCAATTTCACGGCGATTGGTCCGGGGCGATGTATCGCCTTTAGGATTTCCCAGGCGAGATTGCGGCGTGTGAAGGTTCCTTAAGTGGTATGTGTGGAGACAAACAGGCACTGCTCATCACCTGCCCTATACAATCCCAGCAGTGAAACATGGTGATGGCAGCATTATTCTATGGGGGTGTTTTTCAGCTGCAGGGACAGGGCGACTGGTTGCAATTGAAGGAAACATGAATGTGGACAGATGTGGCCAAAGGTTCACCTTCCAACAAGACAATGACCCTAAGCACTCAGCTAAAATAACAAAGGAGTGGCTTCACAACAACTCTGTGACCATTTTTGATTGGCCCAGCCAGAGCCCTGACCTAAACCCAATTGAGCATTTCTGAACAGAACTGAAAATGGCTGTCTAACATTCACCATCCAACATGATGGAACTGGAGAGGGTCTGCAAGGAAGAATGCCAGAGGATCCCCAAATCCAGGGGTGAAAAACGTCTAACATCATTCCCAAGAAGACTCATGGCTGCACTAGCTCAAAAGGTGCTTCTACTCAATACTGAGCAAAGGGTCTGAATACTTATGACCATGTGATATTTCAGTTTTTCTTTACTACATTTGTTTTTTTTCAGTCAAGATGGGGTGCAGAATGTACAATAATGAGAAAAAAAGTAACTTTTTTTGAATTTACCAAATGGCTGCAATGAAACAAAGACTGAAAAATAATTTAAAGTGATCTGAATACTGTATATAGTGACTATGGAAAAGAGACAAACATAATAACAAATATGAAGTCACAAAGAAATAGATAATGCAGATATATACTAAAAAAGGTAAGAACTCCATATTGTCATGTCCCACGACTTGTGAATCATACAGTGTTTTATTTCCATTGTATGGTTTTCACTATTTCTTACAAGTTTATCTTTTTTAGAATTTAGTTTCCTCGCTCTCCTTGTAGCTTCTCCGATGTCAGTAACCCCTCCCTTCTTCCCCATTTTGTTTGGCAGCCATCTTAGCAGCAGATTTCTGTATAGCTCTGATAGAATCATCTTTTTTACCAGCTGTACTGTGCATTAACTCAAGATTTGAGGTATAGAATAAACAATTTCTTCTGGATTCTTCATACATGCCTCTGGTGCGGAGTTCAAGCTATCTGATGACACTTCTGCATGTGAGGTAACGGTTCATACGAGCAGCAGGAGAAATGATAGCCTGAGCACCTAACACAAGCAGTAGATTTGTGAAAACTGAATGCAAATAATATATAAATGAAGTAACAATGCAGCATCCCCATATATGCATCTCCTGCTATATATTTCGCCCTCTAGGTTTTTCCCCTGCATTTAAACCATTATCTGTATTTTGTTACAAATAAAAAATTATACCCTTATTTGGATTACGGTATGTGACAGTGAAAAAAAAACACATTAGCAGAATATTGCACTATAAAGAACGACTTTGGAGCATCCAATTCTGTGCAGTATTTGGCTGGTAAAAAGATAGACACTGACAGAAGCAGACCCATCACATTATAATCAAGAGGTGACCTTTGGGTACCATTGGTGTCGGTCATGAGATGGACATGGCACAGAAAAATTAAGAATGCAGATGTGACCACATTCAATGGTGTCTTGGTCTTATACTGTATTTTGATGCGTTAAAGGGAATCAGGAGGTTTCTGCTAACACATCTGAGAGCAACACAATATAGGCAAATAATATAATATAGGTTACTGGGTGCAGTGGTTCTTACACTTTATTACTATAGCACCATTTATTCCTTGGTGCTTTACATGTGAAAAGGGGCATAGATAAGTACAATTATCATGAACAATACAAGGCACTCACAGGTACAGGAGGAGAGAGGACCCTGTACGCAAGAGCGCAAAGTCTACAAGGGATGGGTGAGGATACAGCGGGGTAGAGGAGAGGACCCTGCACGCAAGAGCTCAAACTCTACAAGGGATGGGTGAGGATACAGTTGGAAAGGGTAGAGCTGGTCATGTGGCAGTTTAGTGGACTGAGGCTCACCTGAAGATTGTAGGCTTGTTGGAAGAGGTGGGTCTTCAGGTTTATTTTGGAATGTTTCAATGGAAGTCATGAGTCTGATGTGTTGTGGAAGAGAAGTCTAGAGTTAGGGGGGATGCCCGAGACAAATCTTGTATGTGGTTGTGGGAAGAAGAGATAAGAGGGCGGGAGAGGAGATCTTGAGAGGATCACCGATTGCGTGTAGGTAAGTAACGGGAGACCATGTATGGAGGAGACAGGTTGTGGATAGCCTTGTATGTTATAGTTAGGGTTTTGAACTGGCGTCTCTGGGCAATGGGAAGCCAGTGAAGGGCTTGGCAGATGAGGAAAGGTTGGGGGAATAACGGGGAGACAGGTGGATTCGTCAGGCAGCAGAGTTTAGGACAGATTGTAGGGGTGCAAGAGTGCTAGAGGATGTAAGGAAAAAGGTGTGTGATGGTCCGCGCTGCTGTGTCACAAAGTCACGGAGAAGACAGTGCTTCAGTAAAACATCCTTTATTCTTCCTGTCCTACGCGTTTCGAAGCCACCTCCGAGCTCCTTCCTCAGGGACCATCACACACCTTTTTCCTTACATCTGATACCAGTGTTCCATGTCCTGTGGTAGGTGGAGGTCCAGCAGCAGCTACATTTCTCGCGCTCCAGCCGGTTGTGGGTTTACACAACCCAGCAAGGTGAGTGGACAGTACACATCACCTTTTTCCAACAAAGTGTCATCATTGATAGGGCACTATTCTGCGCCTCGCTTTGTCTCCTTGTGTTTACACAGTGTCTAGAGTGCTAGAGGGGAAGCCAGAGAGTAGCAGGTTGCAAAAGTTAATCCGGAGATGATGAGGGCATGCACCAGTGTTTTTGCACTTTCTTAGTCAAGGAATGTACAGATTTGGGAATTTTTTTTTTCCCCAACTATATATTTTCATTACAACTGTGGTGCAGTGAAGGGTCTAGTGCTGGATGGTAGGTATATTGCTCCCAGCATGGTACAACCTGGCCTGGATTTTCCCTAAAGCTCCAAGTTTTTCAAGTCAGGGTGGGTCAGGATCAGGTGGACCAATCAGACCTGGATAGGGAGTTAGTGGAAAACATCAGAGAGGAGCTAGGCTGGTATGAGCCTGGATGTGCAGCATTGTCTGGTTATACAGCTGTAAGGGTCTGGGACAAGACTCAAGCAGCCCTGGGAAAGGCACCTTGCGGTTGCCTATGGACTGCAACTAACCACGTCGCTAGTGGTGACCAGGCGGCCACTTAGTTAAGCCTGTCCTGTGCAAGGGTGAGTCGGAGACCTGTGGTTCTCCAGGTTGGAGTACATTTGTGCTGTTTTTCCTTCTGCCACGGGCTGTTTGAAAGTGTGACTAAAACACTGAAATTTGGACTTTAAGCCCATGTGCTGCCTCATTACTGCGTCCCTGCCGCTGCCTACCAGAGCAAATCCCTACACAACATTTTTAAACAAACAGAGATAAACCAATAGTAGATAAACATTCTAACATTGGAGACAATGAGTGTAATAGCCATACATATCCAGTCCGGAGGTGGGAGGAGTCAACCTGTCCAAGCTTACTCCACCTTCGCCTCCTGAGGATCCAGGGGAGTCCGCATGAGGCGTATTAAGGTTAACACAGTCCTCCTCTATGGTCAGGGAAATATTTTTAAGTTGGAGTGGCAAGGGCTTGGATATGTGGCTTGAAGGAGACAGCAGAGTCGAGAATTATCCAAAGGCACTGAGCATGCGGGACTGGGGTAAGTGAGCAGTCATTTACACTGACAGATAGGTCTGGTGGTGTAGAAGAGTGTGATGGGGTAAAAAAAAAAAAATGATGAATTCTGTTTTGTTCATGTTCAGTTTTAGAAAGGGAGCAGAAAAGAAAGATTAAATAGCAGGCTGGCATTGGGGGATATTGGTTAGTAAGTAGGTGATGTCAGATCCAGAGAGGTAGATCTGTGTGTCATCAGCGTACAGATGATACTGAAAGCTGTGGGACTCCATGAGCTAAAACAGACCGAAATTGTAGATGAAGAAGAGTAGGGGTCCTAGAACTGACCCTTAGGGAACACCGACATACCGGGTGAGATGAGAGCGTGTTGTGGGAGAGGAAGACACTGAATATCTGGTGTGTTAGATATGAATAGATCCAGGATTGGGACAACTCTGTGATGCCAAGAGATGAGAGAATCTGTCACAAGAAGGAATGGTCCACAGTGTCAAAAGCAGAAGTCAGGCCCAGGAGGAGGAGAACAGAATAGTGTCGCTTGCTCTTGTCGGTTAGTAGGTCATTGGTGATGTTAGGTTTCTGAAGGACAACATCCCTAAGGAAGGAGTTTGGGATACGACTGAAACGCGTTGGAAATAAACTAGCTTCCACCATATCCAGGCATACCGGTGTCTCTGGTTTTTCCATCATACGAAGATAGCAGTTCAGACCACGAGGTACTTTGTCCTGCAGAAACTTATTGTGACCACAGTGACCTGTGGAGGTACAGCCCTTGCAGCAGCTGTATTGTTCTGAGCGATCACGCCGGTTGTGTGCTACACAGCCCTATCTGGGGGAGCAGTTCCTAAATTCCACCTTAATAATCCTGTCTCCTAAGGATAAGATGGGAGGACAGTTCAAGATGGACATGCTGTTCCAGCAGTTTTGAGGCATAAGGTAAAAGTGATATGGGGCGATAGCTAGACACAGAGGATGAGTCCAGGGAGGGCTTTTTAAAGATGGATGTGATTGAGGCATGTTTGAAGGATGGGGGGAGACACCATTTGTAAAGTGATAGGTTGAAGAGGAAGAGATGTGTCAGAATGTTTAGATGTGGCCATACAGCAGAGCTGAGAGAGATTCCCCCACCCACCCCAGATTGTTTGTGGTGTATTGTCAGTGAGCTGCTAATCAGCAGAGGGGCATGTCGGACTGCCGTGCATGTAGTCCAGCAATGATAAAGTCCTGCTGCTTAAACAAACATTCCAGGAAAACAACAGATCAGACTAATGGTGGGTTTACATGTCGCGATATCGGCGTCCAACTCCGATCCAACTCCGACCAAAAGGCACGTGGTTCGGGAGTTGGACCCGATATCGTTCGCGCGTTGTACGGTTTGAACGTACAATGCGATGCTGGAACGATGCCAAAAGGATATCGGGGTTGAATGAGCGTGCTATTCAACCGCCCGATATCGGATGGCCGTTGTAGCAGCATCGTCCCGTGTGACAGCCCACCTCCGATGTGTACTCCCACGTCACCCATTCACTCCCATGTTAACTGGTCGTTCCTGGGTTGGGGGCGTACACATCGTCGGGACGTTGTATCCCGATATCGGGCTGTGTAAAACGGCGATGCGATAGCGGGAAAAGCGCGCTCAAAAAGCGCGCTCCTGTGTCGTTGGTCCCGATATCGGCCCGATATCGGGACGTGTAAACCCACCATAACAAGAGAGGTATCCTTCAATTCAATGTTTTGTTTTGTTTTTAATTTCTTTATTTTGAGTTTTAAACATACAGAACAGATAACACAAAGAAACAGAGTGCGGAGAACACAGTCTCCTAAAAGAGCACAACTATACTTATGAGTATGTGCAATCAACAGGGGGAATAAACAGTGAGAACAAATTAAAATATAAGGACATAGAACAGATGTATCCAAACAATCATAATCGGTGTAGAGTCAGCAAGCGCATAATTATTTGCGAATAAAGGCAAACAAATAATCCATGAAAAGAGGTTATGGCTAAATTCTAAAATCAATAAATAATATAGAAGGAGCATTCAATGTACCACCCTCGAGGGGACTCGACCACCACGACATCCAGGAGGAAGCGAATGATCTCATCATTAACCATACAAACTAGTCCACAAGGCCCAAATTTTAAGGTGGTCTCCCAACTCGAGAGTTCCTCCAATCTATAGGTTTCTTTGATTTTGTACAACCATTCCCTTAAGGTAGGAGGGGTCTGTTGTTTCCATTTTAAGACGATTAAATGGTTTGCAGCGACCACCATCAAATTCTATGTTTTAACCCTTGAGCATGCCATCTGCAGATTACTTAGCAAAAATCTGCTGACAGATTCTCTTTAAGCTTGAAGCTCATGTTTATTAATTTTAATTGTGTGTACTTATGTAGGACAAATAGTATGTGTCTATGGCAGAAATAGCAAATATCACCTTACAACCTGGACCAGTCAACAGCGGAAGGACTGAGCCAGAGCTTAGCTGGATAATTAGCAATGAGTAAGTCTTTATAAAAGGAAGAATGTGCAGAGTGGTCATCAAGATAGTGGGATTAAGGCGAGATGAGTTTGCCAGGCAAGAAGGTAGTGCTAATAATTTAAGCCATAAGCATCATTTACTCCATAGTCAAGTCTAAGGTCAGGTTTTCTTTACATGCTGGTACTCTGTGAAGACCCGGCAACCAAAACATCAGCCTCCTCCTCTTCTCTCCACCAGCACAGTGCATCTATTCTATTTACAAGCATTGTTGTGCGTGGATTTCTACCTTGGAATTTCATCATTGATGCTTCATCATCATATGTGTGAAGTGACCTAGTCCAATTGTTATAAAATATATCTCATTAAAGGCTAAAATAGGTTATCCAGGACTGAAATATTGATGACCTGTCTAGTATTAAATCAGCTGGTGGTACATGAAGCCCAAACATCCCAATTCATCATTTGTTATTTAAAATATATATATTATTTATTTTAAGGAAACATACATTGTAGAAAAAGTCCAATCTGTGGGCAGTCTAGAGAAAGAAAAACTGAGCAGAATGATATATAGGTCTGCTGGAAAAGATTCAGCATAACTTGTATTTTATTCATTTGTAGGGGGTTAAGGGTTCTGCCCCAGCTCTGGAGGACACTGTGTATAGCATATGTATGTATTGAAGAGCTAGAGCTATATTTATGTGTAAATTTAGTAAGTGATTATTTGTGGCCTCCTACCGGCACCGGGGTTCCCTTGCCTAGTCATTAAAAAGTGCTTGCAGCGTAGATTAAGAGGAGAGTCCTCAAGAGTTAAGAGAGGTGAAGATTGGGTGCCATGACGAGAAGCCCAAAACTTAATTCAGCCAAACCTTCTGGGTCACTCCAGGAATGAGAGTACTGGAGTTGGGACATTGTTCCAGGACATGTGTGGGTTCTACCCTTTCTGCATTGGTAACGTACCCTGCCCTCAAGGAGGCCTTCCCAGGAAGCAGCTAATTCTAATGGTACCTGGTGTGTGGACTCCAACATAGTCATGGGCGGATGGGTCATCAGGTGTGTGGACTCAAACAGTCATGGGCGAATGGGTCAGCACGGTGTTAGTGATAAAGGAACTTTGTACAGCAGTTACTCTTTGTTTTCCTGAAATATATCCCTGTTGGTGGAGAAGGACTGGAGCCAAGTGGGACTACATGATTTTACGGTGAATCACCATAATGTAATGCAGAGAGTATGAGAATGTAGAGGTACCGGGACGCGGGAGCAGTCAGTGATAAATTCTGTTGAAGTATCTGACCCAAAGAAAGTAATGTTTAAGTTGGATACCAGTGTTTTAAGATTGATTGAGTGAAGAACTGTTAAGGTACTCTTTTTGTGGGGGTACGCGGTGAAAGACAGCACCCCCCCCCCCCCGCCTCTTAATCATGGCCGCAGACACCTGATAGCTTCCCTCCCCCCGCTCCTCAAACCGCCGGCACCTGACAGCACCCCCCACGGCGCCGGCGCCTGACAGTGCCCTCCGCCACAAGCCGCCGGCACCTGACAGTGCCCACCCCGCCCCCCATCTCAGTACTGGCAAATATTCTTTTACAAAAGATGCACTGCACGCAGCAATTTTGCTAGCAATTTCACTGGCAATTTGCTGGTTGCAGTGAAATCATGGACACATTGTTCTATTTTGTTGCCGTCTACAAATGGAACAATGTGTCCATGATTTCACTGCAACCAGCAAAATGCCAGTGAAATTGCATGCAATATTGCCGCGTGTGACGGTACCTTTACAAAGCATCAAGGAATCGGTGTCTGCTTTGGCTCTCACTGATGGAAATTGTGAACAAAACTGTTGCACTGGGGAGCTCCCTGGGGCTGAGCCTCGGCCCAGACTACCGGAGCCTTGCACCAGCCCCTCAACACAATTATATCTCCCACGTTTGTCTGTACAGGAGTCCAGTGGGCGGTCCTACTAGTGATTGACAGTTATCTATGCATGCACAGTCATACAGGGAAGACTGTCAATCACTGGGCTCAGTACATAAAAATACAAGTGTTACAGAAACTTTGCCCACAAAACTGTCCATCAATGTGATAATTTCCTCCCACTCTATAATATTCCACCTTAAGATCAGAGACTGGTTTCAACATCACTGATTCCCCTTAAGTCACTTTTACAGTTTTGTGGGGTTTTGTAGCCAAATTCTTCAAATTGGCACATGCAGGTCATGAATGCTCTGTATTTTTAGTTACCTTTTTTGCAATTTTTTAGAGCAAAAAGTCACATTTTGCAAACCGGCACAAATATTGTGATAAAATAACTGGTATACATAAAAACACTGGTACATTTGCGACTAATCAAAATTCACAACTCTGAGAGTTGCAAATGATAAAGGCAAAAACTTTTGAAAGTCCAAATTGTGTCCATAATAGTGAACATAAAAAAAGGCGATTGTGTAAAAAAAGCACTTCAAAAAAGGCACGAATGGAAAGGAGACGCAGACAACCCCAAAAAAGTACATAAAACACTGAACAAAAACAAGTGTAATAATCAAATCGCCATCAAAGTGTATGAAAAGCTAGAATAATACACCACTAGCAGAGGTGGACAAATCATTGGTGCAATCTATGCAGCTCCATAGGGACCCAAGAAATAAGGGGGTCACTACCATCTCCAAATCATTATTGTGCATTATGATGAGATATCGGACTGCAGAGAACACATATATACTGTCCATGCCCAGAGGCCTCTTCTGTGTCCACTCCTGGCTCTATACACCCTATAGTGGTCATTCTTGGGTACTGCAGTTAAACTCCCAATGGAAGTGAAGGACACTATCGATTCTATTTTTTAATGGCCAAAAAAGTCATCTTCACTGGAAACAATACTTGCATTTCAATATTTCCATGCTAAAAGGTTTTTGTTTTGTTTTTTAGACTGGATGTGTTGTCCAATATAGAAGTGATGCATGTATTTTTGCATATAGCTGTACATGACAATCATATTTTAGCAAGTCCTTGGTAGCTGGAGTTATGACTAATTTAGAATATGCACGATCATATTTCCCTGTCTAAATAAAGCAAGGGTCTCAAACCTTAGGCATTAATTACCAGCTGAACCCGAGTGAGCACAGTAAGAGCATATTAACTCTTTGCTATGTGCAGCCTTCTGGCGGCTTTAGGTTGTGAACTGAAGAGACTAATGCACCGTCACAGACAGCCCTTTAGCAGCGTCCGTCCCCAGCTAAATACCACCATCCTGCTGCATTTGGCTGAGCAATGAAGCAGTTTGGCAGCAGATGGTGCAGCTTTCTTCACAGCTCTATAATCTTGTGGTTAGCACAATCCCATAATGTGCTGTTAGATGGAAATGCAAGATTGTGACATTGACCGACAATCTAAAATACTGGTACTCTGAGCAGAGCTTTACAGATTAAAGGGAACCTGTCAGCAAGTTTTTGCCATGTAATGTGAAGACAGAATGCTGTACGGGTTAATGCAGAGACTAAGCCATGTCTCTTCTCACACGGTGTCGTTTACCTGCTATGTTTGTTTTAGCTTCAGTAGATTATCATTATGTAGACAGGAGATTGTGAACCAAAGATCAACTTGCCCCTCTACGATTATTCATATCCGTGAACTTTTCCACATTATTTTTAAGTTGCACCCAAAAACTTGAATGTATTTTTTTGGGATTTTATGTGATATACCAAATTAGCAAGTATTTGAAGTGTAAAAGAAATGATACATGCTTTTTCTTTAAGAATATAAACCTGTGAGTCAAACCTTGGAGGGCCACACAGGGCCGACATCAGGGCATGATTGCTCTAACTGCTGTGAGGGACCTGGAGGAGATTGACATAGAAGACGATAGAGTGCGGGCCCCAATCTCTTCTGGTTCCTGCCCCTAACCTCTTCTATGGGCCCCTCTCCTGTCAATCTCCTCTGGGCCCCAACCCCTCACCTCTTGAGCCAGCCCCCTCTCCAGTCATTCACTGCCATGGCCCACAGAAGGGGAGGCAGGTGGAGCACAGCTGGCCGAGACTGATATCTACAGTGACATCAGGTTTGGTCGGTTTGTACTGCGCATTCACTTAATAGGCTGACATGCGCATTACAAACCGGGAGTCACCGCAGAGTGAGCAGCGCCAGCAGGATGTGAAGGAAGAAACTGCTGCTGGTGAGTATGATGTCTGTCCATGTGTCTGTCTGTCTATACACAGCACTATACCGTATATACAGGTCCACACTACGTCCTGTATCACAGTGTTTGATTATACTATATATTTATAATGTGCACCTGTATACAGTATAATGCTGTGTATACGATATATGGAGCCAGCAGTCTCTAATGTGTATACAATCGGCAGCTGTCTATTGTGTATACGATCTGCAACCGTCTCCATTGTTTATACAGTCTGCAACAGTCTCCATTGTGTATACGGCATACAGCAGTCTCCATTGTGTTTACAGCCAGCAGAAGTCTATATTGTGTATTCTCTATGGTGTATACAGTGAGCAGCAGTCTCTCTTGTATTTTCAGCCCAAAACAGTCTCGTGTGTGTGTGTGTTGGAGTGGAGGTGGAGTCAGGGTGTAGGCGGAGCCTGAGTGATTACTGGGTGGAGTCTCAGTGGATCCAAACATTTTGCCAGTGAGGGGCCCTGAAATTCCTAGTTGCAGCCCTGGGACCACCTTTCACTGCAATTACTGCTGCAAGTCTTTTGGAGGATGTCTCTACCAGATTTGCACATCTAAAGGCTGACATTTTGTCCATTTTTCTTTGCAAAATAGCTCTAACTCAGTGAAACTGGATGGAGTTGTCTGTGATCACCAATTTTCATGTCTTGTCATAGATTCTCAATGGAATTTAGGTCTGGACAGTGACTGAGCCATTTACACACATGAATAGGACTTGATATAAATCCTCCATTGTAGCTTTGACAGTATGTTTAGGGTCATTGTCCTACTGGAAGGTAAACCTACAACCAGTCTCATTTCTTTGTCAACTTCTAACAGGTTTTGCCCTGCATTTAGCTCCATGCATTTTTCAGTAATCTCTGACCAGTTTTCATGTCTTTGCTGAAGAAAAGCCTCCCCAAAGCATGATGTTGCCACCAACATGAGTGACAGTGGGGATGTTGTTTTCAGTGTGATGTGCAAGTCTAGTTTTCTGCCACACATAGCGCTTTGAGTGGAGCCCAATAAATTCTAATGTCTTCTAATCTGACCAGAGCATCTTGTTTCACAAGCCAGGTAGAGGACACAGCTAGCAGATGGGAGAATCTGTCCACAGGACAACTATTAGTCATATACTCCACATACCTGGCTTTTATGGAAGAGTATCAAGAATAAAGACATTTTTTAAAGCAAGCCATAAGAAATTCCGTCTACAGTTTGCAAAAAGCCAAGTATCGGACACAGCAAGCATGTGGAAAAAGGTGCTCTCCTCAGATGAGTCTATAGTAGAACTTTTTGGGCTAAAAACACTATGTGTGGGTGAATACTAATACTGCACATCACCCTAAAAAACATCCCCAACATCACACATGGTTGTGGCAGCATCATGATGTGGGGAGGCTTTTCTTCAACAGCAACAGGACATCTGATTAGAGATGAATGGAGCCAAATATAGGACAATCCTGGAGGAAAACCTGTTTGAGGCTGCAAAAGATTTGAAACTGGGGTGTAGGTTCACCTTCCAGCAGCACAATGCCCCTAAACATACTTCAACCTACTACATTGGATGGTTAAGATCAAAGTATATTTAAGTGTGTGAATGGCCCAGTCAGAGTCCAGACCTACTACTGTATCTTGAATTAGAATATCATCAAAAATCAATATATTGCCATGTTTCAGGGAGTTTCTGGAAGCCCTGAAACACATTGACTAATAAATCAGTATTATAGTCACCCTGTGAAGTGTTGTGGAATACAGCAGCGTGGTTTTTAACCCTTCATCCTACCTACTTTCCTTTATTGAAATAATAACCCTTGTGTTTTCAGCTGTAAGTTATAATTATCAACATTAACAGAAATAAACACTTGAAATAGATCACTCTGTGTGTAATGACTAATATATATATTTCGCTTTTTGTATTGAATTAGTGAAATAAATTAACTTTTTGATGATGTTCTAATTTTGCTGCTCACAGACATCTTCATCCAATCTCACTGGGCTGCAGATATTTTGCAAAGACGAATGAATGGACAAATATTTCAGTCTCCAGATGTGCAAAGCTGGTACAGAGATACCCAAAAAAGACTTGCAGCAGTAAGTGTAGCAAAAGGTGGTCCTACAAAGTATTTACTCCAAGAGGCTGAACACAAATGCAGGTCACACTTTTCAGCTTTCTATTTTTAAAACATTTAGAAAACTGTGCATCATTTCCTTTACACTTCACAAATACTTGATACTTTTTTTTGCACTTGTCTGCACCAAGCTATGCAATCTTCTCTGTTTATTGCACAAGTCCTGCATATTTTATGCCTTTTCCTCATATGTTTTGGTGCAAGTGTGAAGCTGAATTTTTTAAATGTTTTTTTCTAGAGTACAGAAAAGTTTTGATTCTGCACTTAAAAAGTAACTGTAGCTTTTTGCAGGTATTTTTTCAAGCTCCACATAGAAGCCTCTAGGTTCTATTCCCAGGGAAAAAAAAAAGGTACAATGGTGTTTTAACTGGTTAACAAAGGGGAAAAGGATGAAACAATTAACCTCTCTCCTGGGTGAGTTGTATGTAACACAACCACTGATGTACATGTATTAAGGTTCAACGTTGAAACTATGTCGGCAACGATCTCGGGTGCACGAGGTGGTTGCCAACATCGTTGACGAGATGTCCCACGTATAGCTATGGTGAGCAACTCAGCAACGATGTTGTGAGCAGGGATCATTCGCAAACACCATGAGCGATCCCTGCTCACGGCTGTGAATGGGCGAAGTCGACCGTGACATCGCTATTGCGGTGTCACACCGAACAATGCTGCAGGTTGCTTAGGTTGACAGATTTTCTTGCATGCAGAAAACCTGTCAACTCCGACTTGAACAACTATCGTTGTTGAATCGTGCGTTTACACGCAACAACGATGTCGTTTCAACATCGTTCCTGACGTCACTTTTGAACGATGTCAAGAACGATGTTGAAACGTGTAACAGGGCCTTTAGGCTCCTGCAGATCTGTGGGACATGCACACCAAAAATAGGAAAAGATCAGGATTAAATAGATGACAAAGGACTCCAAATGGCTGGCTGATCATATGATTTATTGGTCTATACATTTCAAGGAAATACAGCCTAGTCTTCAGGACAAAACCATAGTAGCTATGGTTTTGTTCTGAGGAATAGGCTGGATTGTCTTGAAATGCGTTGACCAATAAACTATATTTTCACCCAGGCATTGCAGGTTCTATTCCCAGGGATATCATTTTTCAAAGTAATTGTTTGTCATACCAGGAAATAGAGATACATCTGTATTTACAGTGTATTTCTATGTACATGTATAATATGATTTTAAGTTCACTCTCTGCAATACTGCTTCAAGTATACCAAAGTATCCTATACTGTTTAGTGTAGTATGTGGCTCATAGATTAGGATACTGCCTGAAAAGTTCTGGGTTTGAGTCCAGGGAGAACGGAGAAGAGGAATATTGTTTGTTTAATTAATTGTGAGTGTGCACAGATGTCGGCCCTGCCCCCCAAAGAGGAGGAATTATGGAGCAACGATGTCGCATGGAAAGAAGAAAGTGAGAGAGGAAGTTGGGACAAATACTGACTTGCTGGGAAAGCGGGACTAAGCTAAATCCAGGATGGTTGGGAACTATGCATAACAGATTTGATGCTGTTTTGTATGGAAGAATGGGATATACGGTATTCATCAACCCATCAACAATTACTGGAAATGTTTAGGCTGCACAAGAGGGGTCACATCAGCTACTAAAAGAAACGGTTCACATGCTTTTGCCACTCAAAGATGTGATATTGGATAATTTTCCTCACAAAATTACAAAGTCTAATATTTTTGGCTTATTTGTTTGATTTGGTAATCTACTTTCAGGATTTGTGTAAAAATGTGATGTACTTTTAGGTAAACGTCATGCAGTAATATGGAAAAATCTGGTTCACAAACTCTCAGTCCCCACTGTATAACATGCCCTGTGTGGTGCTTGCTCTTTTAATATTGTGTGTTATGTTGTCTCTGAATATGTACGCTCCTCCCCATTCATTTAATGTTTAAGTCATATTAAACATGAGTCCAGGGAAATCACTTAATCTCAGCTCTCCAGGCACGCACTGATTAAGGGAACAGCGATGTTATGGAATCTGTCTGAATCCAGAGACTTGCAGCATTACTATTTCACTCTGTAGTCAGATGTGAGTCTTGCATGCGGTGTTTCTCTGCGCTGTACAATGTATACGCCAGCTTTACTGCTGTTACTGAATCAGGCTAATTAGCATATTAAAGGGAATAGATCAGTAAGATCAATATTCACACTGTTTAGAAGGGCATGTAGGTCGGTGAAAGATAAATGCATTGATACCTTTCAAACTACTATCCATTATCTGAATCCAGCATAAATTCTCCATTTTTGCAATGTGCAATGAGTTATTAAGTGCTTTTTCACCACCATAGCACTTAAGCATTTAACCATGATCAGAAAGAGCCTGCAGAGCTCTGTGAAGACTATTACTAAGGCAGTGTAGTCTGGCCGTGTCAATCCGATGAGGACTTCGTTCTGGGAGTGGGTGGGTATTGGGTTGGCCCAGCAATGTAAAAGTCAGTTTGGAGGGAGGTAGAATTGATTGCGGAAAGCTTCAACCTTGGGGAGCTTTTACAGCAGGGTCTAGAGGAACACTGGAAAGGATTGGTAACTAGCAAGTAGGACTAACGCAGGGATATGTTGTAGAGATACTTCCTCTAATTGCCGGTTATGGTATGGCATAGGGATAAAATTCTAAAAAGCCCTGTTGTATCATATGAATCAAAAAGCATAGCTCCCAACCATCCCAATGGGACTGTCCTGATTTGCGGGCCCAGTCCCACCTTTCTTTTCACCTCCCCTCGCTGAATTTGTAGCACCTCCCCCTCATGGGCTGGTTCCAACATCTCTCCATACCAGGGGCAGACACAGACTGTAGTGGACCACTGTGCAAACATTTTTTGGGGCCCCCTTCATAGTTCAACAAACTTATGTAAATAGAAGTTTATTAATATTTATAAATGCTGCGTATTTTAGAGCAGGAAAATCTGCAGCATATCAGTTCTTGCTGTAGGTTTTCCCACAGTAAATGGGCTGCATATATAATATTGAGGCTACTGCTGAGCTGTATATATTATTTGGAGGCCAGTTGCAGAATCCAAAGAAAATATACAGCCCATCACAGCCTCCAAATAACATATATAGCACGGCACAGCCTCCAAATAACACAGAGCCCAGCACAGCTGTCACGATAGGATGGGGGGAAAGCTGGGTGCCCAGAAGTACGATGGAAATGGGCATAGGGAGTCAGGGGAGCCTGCTCTGGCCCCGATTCTGGGGTCCCTATCTCGCCCTGTTCTCGGAGGTACCTCTGAAGGTGAGGAGGTCCGAGCCACCAGCCTAGGACCCTAAAACTCCTGAGAAGCCCTAGCAATAAGGCCCCTACCTCCACCCACAGACCATGGAACCCAGCAACCTCCAATGGGAAAACCAGCAGCAGCTTGAGATCACGTCTGCATTCCAGGGTCACAGAATAGCAGTGAAATGAATCAGCGACAATCAGGTGGATGTCAGCTGACCCATTTTTGGCCAAGGAGTGGGGAGCAACCAGCCCAGGCATGCCCCTCAGCTCACCTAAGCATGAGTCTTATTCACCACACACACCTGCACTCTCAGCTCCGCTCATTAGGTTCCTCTCTCCACACAGAGCAGGGGAAAAAAAGGCTTCATTTAAACCACAGCAGCAGCACTTGCATACTGCAAGGCAGTCAATACGTAACAACAGCATCCAGGTAGTGTATACAGCCTAGTATAGCTTCCACGTAATATATACAGCCCAGCATAGCATCCAGGTAATATATAAAGCTGAACATCTCCCCCATGAGCACCCTCCATTCATGATGCAGCTGACCTTCTCCTCCATGAGCCCCCCAATTCATGATGCAGCTGAGCTTCTCCTCGGCCCCATGAGTTCCGCCCAAATCATGCTGGTGGTGTGCCTCCACACAACAGCCCTGCTCCGGCGTTCTTACTTGGAGCAGTCCAGGAGGATCCCTCTATCACTGCACTGCAGCACTGTCACTTCTGGGTCAGGGAGATCTTATCCTGCCTCAACGGACATAGAACCCAGAAGTGACAGCGCGACAACTGCAGTGTCCCAGTGCTAAATGGATACTGGGATGCTGCCACTGCACAGGGGCTTCAATCAAAGTAGAGAAGAAATGGAGCCGCACTCAAGGCTTCTGGCAGTGGATATTTATTCAATCTTCATACAACAGGTTGTGCACAGCGGGTGGGAGGACGGGGGGTACTACATCGTTTCGCGCCCTGACTTGGCGCTTCAGCGAGTACAATCCTCACAGCACTGCAAGCAATGTGAGGATTCACGAGTCAGCAGTCACACAGAATGATACAGAGTAACTGCATACTTGTGGCTTACAACTGGACAACCCCTTTAACATGTTTACCTCCGGCTGATACATAGATAGGCTATATTCACACTACTCTATTGTCAAAGTGCTGCCTTTGGAAAAACTTTCACCAAACAATAATGAGTAGTCCACACTGATGAATGCAATTAGTAACCGCATTCATCCACCACCAGAAAATCTGCAAAAAATCCGCACAGGAATCACACAAAAAGCTCTCTGTTTATAATAAGTATTTTTTCCAGTTTGTA
Source organism: Allobates femoralis (assembly GCA_033576535.1). Taxonomy (NCBI): domain Eukaryota; kingdom Metazoa; phylum Chordata; class Amphibia; order Anura; family Aromobatidae; genus Allobates; species Allobates femoralis. The sequence continues at coordinate 60,355,273 of JARQOC010000012.1, forward strand.
GCAAGTGCTATAAAAAAAGTATCAAAAACAGGGCTATTGGTCTGTACGTTTTTTGCAAAAAATATACGCAAGCTGCCTCACCTCCGTCACGATTGCCCTGACCGAGGCAGTCCCTAGCTGATGTGTGCATTTAAAACCTGAGTGTGTGAACATACCTCCATCCAGGCTCCAGCCAGGACTCCACTCTGGGCTTTTTACCTGTGAAACAGCTCGTGTGGGAACGACTCATAGGGGAAGGGTGGGTCACGTCCCCTTCCTGCGAACAGGAGAAATACATTCACCAAACAATAATGAGTAGTCCACACTGATGAATGCGATTAGTAACCGCATTCATCCACCACTAGAAAATTCTGTATTTCTCCTGTTCGCAGGAAGGGGAAGTGATCCACCCTTCCCCTATGAGTAGTCCACACACAAGCTGTTTCACAGGTAAAAAGCAAACAGAGTGGAGTCCTGGCTGGAGGTATGTTCACACACTCAGGTTTTAAATGCACACATCAGCTAGGGACTGCCTCAGTCAGGGCAACCGTGACGGAGGTGAGGCAGCTTGCGTATATTTTTTTGCAAAAAACGTACAGTCCAATAGCCCTGTTTTTGCTAATTTTTTTTATAGCACTTGCTACAAACTGGAAAAAATACTTATTATAAACAGAGAGCTTTTTGTGTGATTCCTGTGCGGATTTTTTGCACTGATTTTTTGCAGATCTTTGGAAAAACTGACAGGACAACCTGATCTGAAGCAAAGCTCAGACTCCAGCAATAACTCACACAGAGCAGTCACTGACCTGCCAATATAGACTCCTGTGAGGACTTATCAGGGGTGATCAGTATTCTTCTCCCCCAAAGCTATGATCACCTCATACTTAATACTAGGATCAATATGTGACGTCACTGTAGCAGGCACAGCCAACATTTGCAGTGTGACAGTGTCTGTATCAGTGTGAAGTAGCCGGGCCAGCATCTCAGAGGTGCACAACATTTTTCAAGCCAAGAAAGATTCATGCTGAATCAATCCCAAGGGACACTTACATGAATACATCACCACAACCACTGCAATCAATACATCACCACAACCAAGTTTTGATCATTTGAGGAGGAGTTGGAGAGTTTCCGCTCCAAAAAGTCAGTGTAAACACACCATAACTTACACTGAGTTTTTGGAGCCGAAAAATCCATTGATGATTTTTCAGTTTTAACATAGGCATTAAAGTGCATTATGGTTTCCTACATATGTACAAGATCGGAACCACTGTCAGTAGATGAATCCAGCGACAGAACCACCATCAGTAGAGGAATGCAGAACCACCTCAGTAGATGAGTGCAGGGTCAGAACCACCATTAGTAAAGGAATGCAGGGCCATAACAACCCTAGGTAGATGAATACAGAACCAAAACAACCATCAGTAGGTGAATGCAGAGCCAGAACCACCATCAGTAGATGAATGTAGTGACAGAATAACCTCAGTAGATGAATGCAGCACCAAAACCACCATCAGTAGAGGAATGCAGGGCTAGAACAAATGTTAATACATGAATACAGCAACAAGCTTACTACAGTCAATTTCAGTGTCACATTAACCCCATGATATACTTACATCATATGAACCTATACCTCCCAGCATGTCTTTAAAAATGGTAAGGAGATGCTGGGAGTTGTTGCTACCAGTCGTCATCATCATACTGCAGACCATACAGGAACCACAGTCCAGATGAGATGCAGGCAAGATCACAAGTATTTACATCTTTTTACCTTATACTGTAGATGACATCTTCTCTGATTGGAGTTGTTCCCATTCCTTTTCTTGCATTGTAGCACAGGCGCCATGATGAGATTTGACATCCACAGCTCCACAGCTAGTCTCTCCAGACTTCCCTCTTCTCCATCTTCAGCAGCACATTCTGACATGATGCCCTTTAAAATAAAAGTATCAATATACTGCCCCAGAAACATACATATCCCCCACACAACACCACTGTATAACACATACATAGCACCACTGCACCACTGCATAACGCACACAGAGCCACTGCATGACGCACACAGAGCCACTGCATAACGCACACAGAGCCACTGCATAACGCACACAGCGCCACTGCATAACGCACACAGCGCCACTGCATAACACACACAGCGCCACTGCATAACACACACAGCGCCACTGCATAACACACACAGCGCCACTGCATAACACACACAGCGCCACTGCATAACTGTTACACTCTTAGTTTGCGCTGACATCGCTGGATGCTGCTGTATGTGTTGTTTTTCTTTAAGGGCTACATGAGGGATTGGTGTGAAGGTCCTGACTCCTGTGTTGTGCTCCAGAGCTGCATTCACTATTATGTTCAGCTGCTGGTTGAGTGGTTGAAGTGTGACTCACCTGGAATCCCCTGCCCCTGGCTTTAAATAGCTTTCCCTCTCCTCTGTCAGACGGCATTTATAGAGTTAGTTGGCTCTTGGTCATTAAACTGAAAAGACGTTTTGCCACTGTGGTGAAGCCTCTCCTGGAGTTCTATTGCTGTGGGATAAGCTGTGATACCTGACCCGTGGGTGAAGGTAGGGGCCATCAGCCTAGGCCAGTGTTTCTCAACTCCAGTCCTCAGGACCCACCAACAGGTCATGTTTTCAGGATTTCCTTAGTTTTGCACAGGTGTTATAATTATCCCCTTTGCAGGAGATTAAACTAACACCTGTGCAATACTAAGGAAACCCTGAAAACATGACCTGTTGGTGGGTCCTGAGAACTGGAGTTGAGAAACACTGGCATAGGGCTAATCAGGAGTTTAGGATACAGGGTGGCGGCTCGGAACTGCTCACCATCAGAGGTACCTCCGAGATCAGGGAGAGTCAGGGACCCCAGCATCAGGGTCAGATTAGGCTCTCCTGACCCCCTTTGCCCATCACACCATCAAGTTACCCGATTCCCTCACCTCCCAAGCGTGACAATAACACACACACAGAGCGCCACTGCATAACACACAGCGCCACTGCACAACACACACAGCGCCACTGCACAACACACACAGCGCCACGGCACAACACACACAGCGCCACGGCACAACACACACAGCGCCACGGCACAACACACACAGCGCCACTGCACAACACACACAAAGCGCCAATGTATAACACACACACACACAACACCACTGTATAACACACACACATACAGCGCCTCTGTATAACACACAGCGCCACTACATAATACACACACACAAAGCCACTGTTGTGCCTCTTCCCCCCCCAGGCGCTGTGCCTTTCCCCCACTGGGTACTGTGCCTCTCTCCCCCTGGGAGCTGCGCCTCTCTCCACCTCTACTAACAGAATGTCCCTGTGTCTCCTCTCCCCATCCCCTGACCTGTCCTTTCCTCCTCACGGGTGGTGGGGCTATGTCTCCTCTACCCCTCATGGCCCCCGTGTCTCATCTACCCCTCTCCCTCACAGCTAGGACCCCTTGTCAGCTCAGGCTAATTACTAGAAGCAGTCGGACAGGAGGGAGAAGGGCTGCACTGTGCACCCAACACTGAATACACACACACACACTCACGGCTCAGGACTCTCCACACTCCCGTTGGCTGCAGCGTCCTGGCCTCCTCGTCCGGTTCCGAGTCACCAGTTCAGCAGTGTCTTTAAATATATCCCCGGCACACAACAGTACCCTGTTTGAGGTACTCAGCATATGACTCCGTCCTTTGTGTCAGTGCAGCAGCATGGTGGCTGGTCTGGGTGGATGGACAGGAGAAAAGGACGTAGTCATATGCTGAGTACCTCAAAGAGGGTACTGGCCTGAGCAGTTGCTCATGTGGGAACTGAACCACAAACCCCCTTTCTATATATACAGAAGACTCACTTGAGAAAGGCTCAACTGGAGCCGAAATGTTGTGTGATACAACCTGTTTTTCACCTTCAAAAATAAAAAACACAAAAAGGATAATCATCTCTCTTATTTTATTGTGTGCCGGGGATATATTTAAAGACTTTGTGGCCTATTTTTCCCTTGTGCACCTAAACGGTGGTCGAGCTATGCTATATGCGCTCTGATCAGTTCAGCAGTGTGTGAGGTCGTCGCAGTGCGATGACCTCACAACACCCTGCTGCATGCGGGGGAAGGACGTGGGGTCCTCCAGCGGCCCTGAGCAGCTGCTGGGCACCAGCCTGGTGGAGGTAAATGCCTCCCTGCCTGCCACATGCACCCTTGGGACCCGCTGCAGCACTGCCTTGCTTGTGCCTGTGTTCCACATGGCTAATGTGCATAGTTTACAAATTAGCCATGTGGACATAGCTAGCGGTGCTGGAGCCTCTGAGGGCCCCCTTCCACTCGGGCACCAGCTGCACGAGTGGTAGGTCTGCCCCTGCTCCACACAAATAATTCTATTCTCTGCTCTCTCCAGGATTCAAACTTGTGAACTTCTTGGCTGTAAGGCCGGCTTCACGCCATGGTTTTTGCCATCCTGTTCAGTCCGTTTTGAAAAGAACAGAACAGTACCGTTTTTAGCCTCCCATGTATCCCTATGGTGCCATATTGGTCATAAATGGCCATCTGGTTCTGCCAATTCAGTCCCGGATTCATTTCTGTCTGTTTTTTTCCTGGCCTCATATTCGGAAACTGCACAGTTTTTGGGCTCCAATGAAAAAAAACGGACAGAAACAAATCCAGGGTGATCCACTGTGTATAGCATGGAGTCTATAGGTGCCAGATCCAGAAAAAAAATGGGTTGTTCCCTGGATCCGGTTTAAGTTTACTTTCAGTACTCATTCACTGCTCTGTTCCCATGTGTGTAATTTCACTTTAGCAGTGTATCTACATACTCTGCTAAAGTGAAATTAAAGAACGCAATGGTTAAAAATAAAAAAATAAAAATTCTCACCTCTCTGCCGAGTGTCGTGCATTGCGAGGCATCCTTGTCCGATGGCTGCAGGACCTTAATCAGCTGACCGGCGGCAACCGATCAGTTGATGTATCACATGATAGCATCAGCTGAGTGGTTTAAATTGCCGCCCACCCATCGGTTCTGGCGGGTGATTTAAACTGCCCAGCTGATGCTGTCATGTGACATCAGCTGATTGGATTGGTTGCCACCGGTCAGCTAATTAAGGTCCTACAGCCATCGGACGTGGACGCCTTTACATCGCGGGACACTCGGCGGAGAGGTGAGCATTTTTATTTTTAATTTTTAACCATTGCTTTCTTTGGCTTTCGCAATTTATGTAGATACACTGCGAAAGTGAAAGTAACAGCCCCGACACCACTTGCTCGTGCTTTGCAGGCTCGGCTCCTCCCAGCTCTTTCTGTGTCTGGATCTCTCAAATCCAGATACAGAAATGGCATCTGGAGTTACCAATCCAGTCCTGTCCGTTCCGGTCCATGTGGTCTTGCAAAAGCAGTACATAGCAATGTATTTTCATGTCTCTGTATTTTGAGCTTTAAGAAATAATCAGATATTCCTGTAAAAATTACTAAAAAATAATTAGAAATAACAATAGCAAAAATATCAATTTCTGTCTAATTGCAAAAATGTCATTTTCTCTTTTTGTGGAGTGTCCTAGGGACTTGGATCAACCACCTCTACAGTTGGAGGGAGCAGCTAAACCTCTGAGCCACTGGCTCTGGCCAAGTCATAGGGAGAATTTGGTACACTTGAAACCTCATTGCAGGCTTTGACTCCATAGGCAGATCATACTGGAACAGAGATACATCTGTAAATAGCAGTGTTTCCCTACACCTATGTATTCAAGAGGGAGAATAAAAGAAAGTTCTTGCTCTTCCTATAAAATTACTAAAAAAAATAAATAAAGATGCATTAATAAGATCTATAATACATAGATAGAATTCAAACTATACACACATCATAAAGCACAGTGCAAAATGGCAAAGAGAAATGTGCATAAATGTCAAGAGTTAATATGTAAACAAATGTACGGTATGGGATGAGTTCAGGACTGCTCTAATCGAATAAGGAAAAAGAAAACAGCTAATAAGAAAAAAATCCACCAATATAAAGGGCATTAAGTGCCCTTTATATATTAATATCCAAATGTATTTATAAAAGGAAAGGAACTAAATTTCCAAACCGGATAAACATGACCAACGAGAGGGAGCCCCTCCTGATAAAGGTGAAGAAACATGCGTCGGAGGCAGGAGACTTACAATAGAGGCCACAGATACTATATTAGACTGATGTGATTGAACTTTATATCGTACTAGCTGTAGTACCCGGCTACGCCCGGGTTAATAAATAACTGCTGTTAGCTATAACAAAATAGAATTTGAATATGTCATATTAATGACTTGTAAGAAAATAGAAGCTGAGCTGTGATTGATTGCTATAGGCAGCCTAATAAATCTCCAGTCAACAGTAAACCCTCCCCCCGGCCAGGCAGTATATGTTACATACACATAATAGACAGTTCATGTGACTGACATCTGCCTTAATTCCCTATATGGCACATGTGTTGCACATTGGCTGTTTTTAATCAGATGTTTATGTTTGGAAATTAAAGATAGCACACATATGAGGCGAGTTGTGTGAGGTGATTTGTGCACATCTGTGTTTGTCTGTGTGGTGTGTCCGTCCCTGCAGTGTGTGTGTGTGTCCCTGTGGGGTGAGTGCATGTGTCCCTATAGGGTGTGTATGTGTGTGTGTCCCTGTGGGGGGGGGTGTCTGTGTGGGGTGTGTGTCTTTGTTGCGTGTCGCTTTGTGGTGTGTGTGTGTGTCCCTGTGAGGTGAGTGCATGTGTCGCTATAGAGTTTGTGTGTGTCCCCGTGGGGGTGTGTCTGTGTGACTGTGTTGTGTGTGTTTGTTCGGGTGCGTGGTTAGTATCCAATGTTGGGGCTGCACCTTAGCGACTATACGCTTGCTGTTACTCTTTGTGTGCGTGTGGTGTGTATACATGTCCCCGTGCGTGGTGAATATCTCATGTTGGGGCCCCACCTTAGTGACTATATGCTGGTATATGCTATTAGTCTTTGGCGCTATCATTAAGCCCCTCTTATTCATAACTGTCAACTGGTAACTGTCACTTTTTCCCCCATTATGTAGATAGGGGCAAAATTGTTTGGTGAATTGGAATGCGTGGGGTTAAAATTTTGCCTCACAACATAGCCTATGATGCTCCCGGGGTCCAGACGTGTGACTGTGCAAAATTTTGTGGCTGTAGTTGCGACGGTGTAGATGCCAATCCCGGATATATATACATACATACACACATACACATATACACATTCAGCTTTATATATTAGATTATGCCACTGTGCATATAATACCTGTGGCCTCCAGTGTAAGTCTCCTGCCACCGACGCACGTTTCGTCACCTTTATCAGGAGGGGCTCCCTCTCGTTGGTCATGATTATCTGGTTTAACAATTTAGTCTGTTTCCTTTTATAAATAAAAGAAAGGGAAAGGGAACAAGAGGCGCAATAGTGCCCTATCACTTATGACACTGAATGTAGAGGTGGTGTGTAAGGAATTCACTCACCTATGTCAGTTGTGAGACCCACAACTGGTATGAAGGCGTATAGTAGTAATGTCCTGATGGCTGCTGCTGGACTTCCACCGACTACTCACACGTGGAAACACATCAAAATGTAGGGAAAGATAGGTGTATAACAGTCCACGCTGCCAAGGTCCACTCACTTCAAAGAACACACGAGTAGGTGATGTTCAAACAGATCTCCTTTATTGCCTCCAACGCGTTTCAGTGCCCTCCTGGCCTGAGGAAGGTGCCAGGAGGGCACCGAAACGCGGTTTTGATATTGGCCCTTTTGCCCTTTATATTGTTGGATTTTTTCCCCTCCTTTTATTTTTTTATTACTAGGGGTGGGGTTTTATTCTTTTTCGATTAGGGTAGTCCAGGTTTGGTCCCGTACATTTATTTACATATTAACTCTATATATTTATTTAAGCAGATATCTCTTTGCTATTCTGCACTGTGCCATAACAGGTATGTATTAGTTTAATTTTTACTTATTTTTATATTTGGGACCTTATTAATAGTAAGAAGTTAGGGAGTAGAGGTATATTTAGTACATGATTCATTTTATACTTTTTTCGTTACTTACTATGGTAGTAGATATAAGATATATTGATTTTGTTGTGGCCAGGTATATGCCTCCCCCACTGGTTTTGTTTTCCCCAGGTTTAATTGCATGTTTTATATTGTAAAATAAAGACTTTGAGGTTTTATATTTTGGTTGTGTCTTTATGTCAATGTTCTTATTTTAGGAGCCTATTGACATTTCTTGGCTTTCTTACACTTTAACCTACTTTTTGCGCCATAAACCCCCGAGGACTTCCTGCAGTGATCACTTTTATAATGCTCTGGAAAACATATCTCCCGTGGTGATTGCTTTGGCACATGTATGTCAAGGTACGCCAAGGGATTAATGAAAAGGCTCTAGAAGTTACATCCAAACTATAAAAACATTTTCTTTTTTACACATGCAGCGTGTCGAGGGAGCGTGTAAATTGCTCTCTGCACAAAGTAGTCCTTTGGGGTCTTAAGGATCATGTTCTAACACTGGTAAGACTATTAAGGTTATCAGCACTAACCCAATTTATGCATTTATCTTTGACAGTAAGGTGGTTTTCCTTTTATTTACTTGATGATAAAATACTCTCTCAGACATTTATGTCTTTTTGAACATAATCTACCTTTAAAGTTAAATAAATACTGTCATTATAAACAGTCCTAAATTTTCTTCTTGGAAGTTTGTCTTCTGCTATGTTACAATCACTCATAAATGGTATCAATCTCTCCTGCTGCAGTAATCAGATGTCATCAGCTTAAGCCATCATTATTATTAGAAGATTAAATAAATACCCTATAGACATATGCACCATGGCAATAATTCTTTGTGTGGTTATTAACTCATGTTATTTCAGCGGAAATAGCATTTTTCTGAAGTTTTTGTATCATCTTTGGTGATGCAATATACTGCAGAGGTGTATCTGAGGGGCAAAGGGACATCTGCCCCGGGCGCAGCTGTCAGGTAGGCGCCATCGTTCCACTTCATACGGCAGTCCAAGGTGTCTCCCTGGCTTGCTCAGAGAGGGTTTAACATACCGACTCCCAGTCATCAATCCTTCAGATGAGAGTACCATTGAAACCCTGACAGCTGGCACTTGCAGGTCAGGGTGACAGCAGCATGATCAGATAATTTTATTTATATAGCACCAACATATTACGCAGCGCTTGCCAATTCAGAGGGGACATATACAAATAATATGAGACAATACAGAGTAACAAAAAAAAAAAAAATCAAAAACTATGAGGAGTGAGATCCATGCTTGCAAGCTTACAATCTATAAGGAAATAGGGGAGGTACAAAAGGTGAATGGTAAAAAGTGCTGTCATATATGGTCCAGCCGTCAATATAATAAATAGGGGATTCACGTAACGCTGCATGAACCACTCACCGGTCGGGATCTGTACAAGTACAGATAAAGTGCTATATTATGCATGGGGAACAGACAGACAGACAGTCTGCAGGTACAGGCAGATGACAAGAGGCAAGATTTGGAAAAGGGAAGATGGTTAGATAGATGAGGTGATAGGTCAGTCTAAAGAGATGCATTTTTAAGGCTCGCTTAAAACTATTGGCATTTGGAATTAATTGAATTGCTTTTGGTAACCCGTTCCAGAGAATTGGTGAAGCTCGTGGGAAGTCTTGGAGACGGGAGTGGGAAGTTTGGATTGTAGCTGATGTCAGTCTTAGGTCACTTGAGGAACAAAGGGCACATGTAGGACAATAGACAGAGATGAGGGAGGAGATATAGGGTGGTGCAGAACTGTGGAGGGCTTTGTAGGCGATAATTTTATATTGTACTCTATAGCGGGTTGTCAACCAGTGCAATGACTGACACAGGATAGAGGCATCGGTGAAGCGGTTGGAGAGGAATATGATCCTGGCTGCTGCATTGAGGATGGATTGGAGATGAGAAAGTTAAGTAAGAGGGAGACTGATTAATAGAGAATTGCAGTAATCCAGGCGAGATTGAATAAGGGCAACAGTTAAGAGTTTTTGCAGAATCAACAGTAAGAAACGGTCGAATTCTAGAGATGTTTTTGAGGTGTAGGGGACATGAGCGAGCGAGACACCGGATGTGGGTAGAGAAGGAGAGATACGAGTTAAATATAACCCTAAGACAGCAGGCATGCTGCTGAGGAGTAATGGTAGAGCCACATACAGAAATGGCAATATTAGATTTCGGAAAATTAGGAGAGGGAAGAAACACGAGAAGTTCAGTTTTTGACGGATTCAATTTAAGGTAGAGAGAAGACATGATGTTAGAGACAGCAGACAGACAATCATTGATATTTTGTAGTGATGTGGATCATACCATCATGCTACAACATCACTCACCAGTGCTGCATAGGTGTGAGGAATGTTTGTTGGTGTGGTAAGTGCTCCAATGGAGCTAAAGACATCAAAGATTTATTGCAATGGAAATGGAGTGGAGAATTTGAGGATCCTGTATGGTGAGCAGGGGAGTGGATTATGGATGTGGACACAGTATGGGGAGCGAGAAGGGGGGTTGATATATGAACAGTTTGAGGAGAAGAGGGGAATGGGTGCGTTAACTCTGGAGCTGGAGGAGCAATAAGTGCAAAAATAGTATGGGGAGGGAAAATGTAAAAGGGAACAATAAGAAAAGGGAAGGGCAATTTTTGATGAATCAGTATGGAGAGAAAGGGGAAGAATGGGTGCAGATGCAGTATGGGTAGCAAGGGATTGGAATGGATGAGGAAACAGAATGGCAAGTGTGGGGGGGGAGGATGTCTGAGGAAACATTATGGTTAGCGAGTGGAGAGGAAATGGGTGAGGAAACAGAATGAGCAGCGAGAGGGGTGGGATAGTTGCAGAAACAGTATAGAGAGCGGAGATTATTTTTGAGGAGATAGTATGGAGAGAGGGAGTAAATATGTGAAGAGACAATTTGGTGAGTAGGGGGATGTGAGAGGAGACAGTATGGGGAGAAAAGTATGAGAAGACACAAAATAGAGACTGGGTATTGTGGGGAGCAGTAGAGAGAGTGGGTAGCATGAGGTGACAGTGTGAGGGCACAGAAAAGATGGGACAGTATGCCAAGAAAGGGAAGTGTAATGAGGGGACACAGTATGTAGACTGGGTAGTATATGAGGGACACAGTATGAGAGGGTTGTGTTAAGCGTGGGCCCAGTATGGAATGGAAAGGGCAGTGTGGAGGCCATTAACCATTTGAGGTATAGCATGTTGTGGGTCAAATTTTGGGCAAGGAACACAGAGAGAGGTGAATGTTCAGGAGCACAGCGTTGGCTGGCTATTTTTATTCCTGAATATTATAATAACAGTCATTTTAAAAGGCATCATATTGGGATGTACTGCAGAAGACCAGAGAAGATGGATGTCTGCAGACACCAGCTGTGGCTGCGAAAAGTCTTCATGGCATCTGGACAAGATGAGGAAAAAAAAAGAATGACTCCAATAAGAGAATTTGTCATTTTTAAGGTAAATGAATATAAATGTTTATTTGTGAAACTGACTACTTCTCATCAGAACTCTGGTCTGCAGTTTGATGACTGATAACTCTCAGTATCTCCTTAAGATTGTTACGGACATACTGGAAGTTGTATGTTCATGCAATACAAATGTATATAGGTCTGACCTGACATTACAATTGATGTACCATGGACTGATGGTTGGTCTGGTGCTAAATTAATTTATGAATGGTGGTCCTAGTGATGTATTCATGTACTGATTGTGGTTCAGGTGATGTATTCAAGCAATGATGGTATTTCTGGTTATTTATTCATGTACTGATGGTTGTTTGTTTGTGATGTATTCCTGTCCTCCTGGTAGTTCTGGTGAAAGTGACAAAGGTGCAGTGTTTACATCTAAAAGGAAAACGTTTAATCCTATTCACGGTCTGATTTTTTACTATAAGCGTTGCTGCTGTTTAAGAATTTAAATTCTGTTTAGTTTCACTTAAATAGAGCAATTGTGGATTCAGACTAGATTACATAAGCAACCCGCAATGAATGCTGATGAGTAAACATGGCATCTAGAGACCTGCTGCTGGCCCTGTTAAGGATAGCCATGGGCTCGACTTCATAGGAAACCATTGCTAACACTATATACTGCAATACACTTGTATAGCAATATATAGAATAAGCGATCAGATAATCGCAGGTTCATGTTCCAAAAAAGGACTAAAATAAAAAAAATGTTTCTACAAATATAAATAATAATTTCCAAAAATTTGAATTACCGTACTCCTTTCCCAGTTTTAAAATAAATGTAAAAAAATAACCGGTATTTGAGCATCCATAAAAATCTGAGATCTAAAATTTCTAAAAAATAAAATAAATTAATCTGTACAGCAAACTCTAAGGTGAAAAAAATTAAATTACAGAATTAATGTTTTTGGCTTCAGCACCTCCTTAAAAAATGCCATTAAAGGTGATCTATACATTGTGTACACCCCCAAATTACTTTTAATAAATCAGCCTGACCCACAAAGAAGAAACCCTTAACCACCTCCATGGCCATAAAAATAAAAAATGTATAAAGTTTCAAAAAAAAAAAAACAACTATTTTTTTGCAAACTTCAGAATATTTTTAACCTCTAAAATAAAAAAAAAACCTATGCAAGTTTATTAATACTGTAATCCTGCCAACCTGAAGAATCATGTTTCCAGGTAATTTTTTTTAATATGTCTAGAACTCCCAGAAAAGAGCAAAGAGGTTATTAAGAGAATGTGTGGACTGTAGAACCAGGACAGGCTATCAAACTTGGCATTATTCAGTTTGGAAAATTTGGATGTGATGGCACATATATATGCGAGGGGACAATACAAAGATCTTTCCATGGTCACAGAGAGGGGGGTCCCAGGTTGGCAGCATGTAATACTAGAAGAGGCCCAGAACAGTGGACATTATGCCAAGAAGTTGAACCAGGAAAAGGCCAGGATAGAGGAAAGGGAGACATTATACCAGGAATGGTATAAGATAAAGAAATTACACCAGGTTGGGGGACATTATACCAGGAAAATACCCAGAATGGAGGATACTATACCTGGAAGAGGCTGAGGATGGGGGATATTATTACAGGAAGGGGCCAGGATGGAGGATATTATTACAGGAAGGGGTCAGGATTGGGAATATTATTACAGGATGGGGACATTGTTACATGATTGGGTGTATGCCTTTACAGGATCTGTAAGACTCCATATATCTGATGAGCATTCAGGTGGTGGCCAAAGTCCACACTTTGCATCAGGCTCATCAGACTCAGGTGGCCGTCACACACTATGATTTTGTGAGCGATCTCACCTATGATCTCAGTGGTGCGGCTCGTGGACACATGGTTAGTGAGGTGTCACATGTATAGATAACGTTCAGGACACAGCAGCGATGTTACGTGCAGGGATCGTTGGCACAACCAGTGACCGATGCTTGTCAATGATGTGAATAGGAGAAATCGTTAAGGAGATCGTTATGGCGGTGTCACACAGAACGATGCAGCAGATTGGATGATCGACATCGTCTGATGTGGGGTCCGGATCTCGTATCTGCGATGAACGATCAGATCACTTATCACTTGTCAGATCGACCTGTCACACGCAACGACGTCGTTGGAGCGACTGAAAATCTGTGACATTCCAGCAAATCTTTACAGATATCGCAGCGTGTGATGGTCGCCTCAGGATAATTGGAAAGATCCAGTGGTGTAACTATTTACACATAAACGTACAAAAGTCTCTACGTCTAAAAGGAAAAACAATGTAATCCCATTCACGATCAGTGATTCTTTAATGTAAAAGCAGTGAGACTATGGAGCTCTTTGCCATATGTTGTCATGATCAATTCAGTTAACAAGTTCAAGAATGGCCTGAATGCTTTTCTTGAAAAAATAATTTCAGCCTAAAAGTACTCTGTTTCTGCAATAGGAGATTGATTCTGAAATGTCTTTCTGATATACTGTATATTTGTAGTTTGGAAGGATTTGTTGACCTAATATGGAGTTTTTGCATTGTTTTGTATCAAGACGTTATAGGTTAAACCAGATGGACCTGTGTCTTTGTTTAATCTTAACTATGTAACTAAGAAAAAAATAGTAAGTTATTATCCATAAGCTGTATCCATCTCATTGGGTTGACCTGGAGAAGTCTTTAGTTGCCCCCATCTCCATCCAGCTAATAAACCAGTCATAGATCCAACCATTTTAACAAATCAGCCAGTCAAAAAAAATCACATACTTAAGGTGCACCTGTCACCAATTTTGGGGATTCTAAAGCCTGCCCACCACCTTTAACATGATATAAAGGGGTTACAGAAACCCAATTACATCTCCAGACGTCCCCCTGCATACCTGAGAAAATGAGTTTTATTCTGCCCCACACCATATGTCAATTTCTTGTCTGGGTCATATGAGTGCTTGCAGATAGCCGACAGCGCTGTCCCGCTCCATGCCAACACTGCCCCTCCTGACTGTAGGCAAGTGGATGACGTCGCTATGCCATCCACACAATCCCCAAGTCTTGAGCCTGCGTAGTTGCGCGCCTCACTGTGCCCCATTGAACAGCCAGTGATTCCACTGCGCAGGCGCGAGGTGTCGGGCACTTTGCGGCTGATGCAAGTCTGCTTTGTTTGCTAGCTGTGTATCCTCTTAGCCTTCTTTCCAGCTGCAGCTTTTAATTGTCTCCCCCTTCTGCAATATCTATCCACCCCTGGCCTCACTCCATGCTGGTTATGGAATTTGTGTTCTTACCTGTGGAGGAGGTTGTGGCTGTTAAGCTGTGGTGCTATTGCTTTTGCAGCAGTGAAGCTTCAGTCAGGATAACTTCATAAAACACTGTTAGATCTGTTTCTTTGCCTCAGTTTCCTGAGTGTTTCCTTACTCTCTATTCCCTTAACTACCTTGAGGGGACATCTAGGTGAGTCATATGCAGGAACCTAACAAGGTACGAGACAAAGGCAATCCCCACCCTCATAGGTAATCTTGGGCACAGGGATTAGTCTAGGGACTCCTAGATGGAAGGACATTTTAGGTGTACACTGTCCCTACTACCTTACGGTCATAGCCGTATTGTCTTTCTCTGTATACTTGCCCTGTTGTGATTATTGTGCTTAGCGACCTCTTCCGTAGTTCCTTAGGATGCATGTTATACTCTCGATGGCTGATCATGAATCTAAGCTCCTAGTTCTGCGGTTTGGGATATTCTAATCTGTGCAGGTGTCTTTATGGACTGCTCAGTTGGAGTACTTGTCTGTACAGGAACCAGTTGGGTGGCGGTGCAGTTACAGAGAAACTGTGGCATGCATGATAGGCAGCCATAGGGTGACCCACATGAAGCACCTTCAACAGGAATTCCATAAAAACAATATGGTTCTTCTAGGTTACACCAAATTTATCCCAAGAGGTCTTCCTTTCTCTTGCTGTGGAAGATTTAGGAAATATTATTTCCATTTGGTTGATATGACAGAGGGTAAAGACATTTGTGGAGTCATTGAGGAACTTATTTAACAATACTTTTAACAATCCCCATTCCCATGAAAACAACCAATTTATTACCAGGTGATAGACCTTCTAATTTAGCAAACTCATTTAAATTATTACAGTATAATCTCATGGCAGCAAGGTTTCAGATCACTGCCAAGTGGAGATTCATGGGCCTGAGGTCAAACACAAGTTAATAAAATCCTTGCTATATTAGGAAAATTATTGCAACCCTTGCACACACTAAAAAGTAGAGTTGAGTTAATGGATTCATAACTAATCAAACTTGTCATAAACTTTAAAAAAAATTTGGATTTTGATGGATTTTCTTTATAGGGCTAAGCAGGAGATATTAAAGATTTTGCTCACCTGTGGTCATGATGGTCTCTCTTACTTTGGAGACATGTGATGGTGGGTTTACACACACCAATTTATCTGTTCAATCTCTGAACCAATCTCTGGTTGCAGTGAAATCATGGATACATTGCTCCTTTTTGTGGCTGTGTACAACATGGAGCAATGTATCCATGATTTCACTGCAACCAGAGATTGGTTCAGATATTGAACAGATAAATTGGTGTGTGTAAACCCACCATCACAGTTTTGGGACCTGGGCCCTACTCCTGTATTGAGATTTCTTATTAAAATGTGTTTCTTTCCTTTGGCAGTTTAGGAGTTAATATCAGTTTCTTTTGCTAGCAAGCTAGCTAGTTCTTTGTGCAGGTGTGGCTACTCTGTGATCACTCCTATCCCCTTTATATGGTCACATGGTTCCAGCATCCTTTGCTGGTGATTGAACTCATTCCCGACCACGATTGCCGTGGTGAAGGAGGTTCTCTGGAGAGCTGACTACTGGTAAGCCGTCTGCTGCCAAGGAGCATGACAGCAGGCTTGAAGTTGTTTGCTGTTTCCCTGTCTTTCCTTCCCTTCTTTGTTTTTAGTGCAGCAGTTGGGACTATTGCTCCCACCAGCCATCTCCCTTTTAAGGGCTAACATCAGGTCCAGCGAGGGACTAGATATCCCGCTTGGCCACAGGTTGAAAGAACCCTTATTGGGATGGTAGGGAGATCAGGGCACAGCTGCAAATGAGTGCAGAAGGTCACCTCTCCCCCAATCCCTACGAGCAGGGCACCCCCCTGGTGTCTCTCCATCTGTTTTGTGAAGTGGGCCGGACACCATTGGTCCGTGCACCACTGTCACGCACGGTAACCGGATACCCCTTAGTCCAGCATGACACCTGTCCTGTCACAGGATTTCCCCACCCAGGCCACCTTTATTCTCATTTTTGGATCTTCCAGCATAGACTAGGGCTTTACGTTTTCACGCAGACAGAAATAAGAAAATAAATAATGACAAAACTGGGGCATGAGCACCTCCTGATGAAAAATTCAGTTATTTATTCAATGTCTTTAAAACAACATGTTTCAAGGAAGCACTATCATCAGATTTAAAAATCAATACAATATTTTAGTTTACAATATAACTTTAAGAATGAACTTGCCAACAAAATACGGTTGATCACCCAGTGTAACAATGAGTGGGGATGAAGTAACCAAAATTGTTAAATACTGAAAAGTGATTTGGACAGACCCCATTTTAAAACAAGTATTTCTTTTAAACCTCTCATCACTGCCAGAAGATCAAAACATCTCTTTGACCTTTTGGTTAAAAGTCATTAACAACCACTCCAGAAGAATTTACTGTCTAAGAATATTCAAGGCTTCTTTCCATGCGGACTATGCCAGTGCAAAGAGTTCAATAATCCTGAAAGGACCAAATACTACAAAATTTAAAAAAAAAATGACTGGATCTTCAAAAAGTATTATCTACGATGGACTATATCCATGCAGAAAAAGTCTACATTGGCATGACTATTCGCGAGCTGAAAATACAGGTAAGGCCGGAGACACACTGAGCAAGAGACACCTGTGAGATACTCACACGAGTATCAAGTGACTCACCCGGAATGGCCGCCAAATCTCCGGACAGGAGAGCGGAGCTGCATTGAAACACATGCAGCCAATGTGCTCCTGTCCAGAGAGCTGGCTGCCATTCAGGGCGAGTCATGCAAGACTCATGTATGTCTCTTGTTCAGTGTGTCTCTGGCCTAAGTATCCTTGGGATTAAGAGGGGAGTTGTAGTCAAAGCTCTCGCTCACATTAAAAAATGCTGGATACACAGGTTGGATATTGGTGGCACCCAAATGTCTGAATGAGGGCTTTGGATGTTGTGCTCGTGTAAATCGGGTTTTTTCATCTTAATTTAAGGAAATTGGGGTGGCTTTAGGTTTGGTGACACTTATTCACTAGTTCTAACTTTTTTAAATTTACAATTGCTACCGTACATACTAACTTGGATATATTTTTTTTTTTTTTTGTAGAACACTCTTAGGGCCCCGTCACACGGGGCGACGGGGCTGGGGATGTCGGCAGCGAATGGCGGGGGCGCGCACGCTCTTGCTGCCCCCACCAGCGTTGCCGTCCCCCGTTTAGACGGGGCGACTCCTCCAGCCCGGAGCCGGCGATCTGTCAGGCGGCATCGCTGCCGGGGTGTCTGGGAACCCCAGCGGCGATGCAGGAATATGATCACATCACAGGTCGCCAGCGCCCGGTTACCAGTTGTCTGAATCCAGGCGACCTCCCTGCACTGGCGACATCGCCCCTTTACATGAGGCAACGTAGCAGTGATGACGCCGGCGATAGGCCATGCCCTCACGTCGCCTCTGTTATGGACAGCGATATCGCCCTGTGTGATGGGGCCCTTAGTGGGTACAACCACCTACCTTATCTTGTTGATGGGTCCTGGATGAAGAATGGTTCAAGAGTGGATGAACTGGGAAAGATGATCATGAGTACACAATTTCTGTGGAAGAAAATGCTTATTGGTTATCCGACAAACATTTTGTGGAAATTTTAATCGACTACTATGCGGTATTACTGTACAACTGGAATTATTGAAATAAACAACACCTTCTCACTACTTATTCACGTTATAAAGTCTATTCTAACAAGTACCGTATTTTTCGGACTCTAAGACACACCCAGATTTTAGAGGTGGAAAATAGGGAAAAAATATTTGAAGCAAAAAAATGTAGTAAAATATTTAATAACATACTATTATATGTGGTGTTATTATATATAATAATAGTATGTTATTATGTTGGATGCTAAGGGCAGGAGACTATACTGCGGAACCAGTGTGGTGTCTGAAGTACCTTATGAAGATGCTGGAAGGTGAGTATAATAGGGGCAAAGGGGCTTATATTTAAAACAACACTCCAGTACTGAAAAAATAACACTGGAGTGCTGCTTTAAGATCTCATGGGAGAACTATAACTCCCAGCATGTCCTGCAGGTCCTATGGCATGCTGGGAGTTATAGTTCACCACAGGAGTGGCAGAGTGCTTTTTATGTGTTGTAATTAATAAATGTTTAATTCTTACTTGCACCGCTGTGCTCACAGCTCCTGCAGCAGCCAGCCCCGCTCGCTCTACAGCTTACAGGACCTGTAGTGAGGTAATGAAGGGCTGGAGCATCACATGACCACACAGAGCCCTCCCCTCTAATTACCTCACCACAGGTCCTGTAAGAGGAAGCTTGTTATAGATGTCTGCAGGACTTGAGGTGATGTAATGAAGAGGGAGGGCTCTGTATGGTCATGTGATGCTCCAGCCAGCCCTCTTCATTAAGTCACCACAGGCCAAACAATGACCAGGGACACTCGGCACTCAGCATGTCAGGTATGCTGTGCCTGGCCGTGGGAGTGCAGTGATCTGTAGTGCCTGCCGGAAAGGCAGGACCGCAACGATCGCTCCTGTGGTCCTGCCACCTCCTTCTCCTCTGAACACGCATTTCCCCAGCTGTTGCAGGAATCCTTCAGTGCTGCGGAAAGCATGTGTCTCCGATGTTTAAGTGGAGGAATAGTCATTCGCTGCTCCCCGCTGACTGCTCAGCGCTGACAGGTGGGCGGGATAGCGGTTAATGAATTTTCCTTCACATTTAGCATCGGTACCACGTGGTTTTCCAGTGCCGGATTCCTGCAGGGGGGACCTCTTCTTGCCTCCTGCGATCACAGTCCCCACTGCCCGCACACCACAGCAGGAGTATGTTCGGACCATAAGACGCACCCCCCCACTTTCCTCCAAATTTGGAGAAAAAAAAAGTGCAAAAAATACGGTATATACAAGTCAGCAGGAACCTGATCAAGCTAGTGGAAATCACCGATTTCCTGATGAAGTGGAGAAACACTATGAAACACGTTGAATAAACCACCTATAATTTATCAGACATTTGGACTTTCGTCTTTGTACAGCAGCGCAGGTGATTTCCACTACTTTTATTCAGGTTCCTGCATACTCCTGTGCCTCTGTCCACGTGGATTCTCCGGCAACTCTGTGTTTTAGTATTTGTTTGTGGGAGCGAACAGCTGTGAGCACACCTCTTCCTTTTGTTGGGTAAGATCCTGTTGTGATTTTTTAGCCACAGCTGTCTTAACAAGTACGGTATATACGCACTCACATAACATGGCTAAAAATGGTACAATAAAAATATTTAATAACATGTGAAGGGCAAAAAAAATATACTAGTGATTTTTACATTCTATTTTTGTATCCATTATCTCTCACTGTAGTGCTTTTTTTTTTATAAAATGTAAGATCTTATCCTTCATTGAGATATAATATATAATATGATGTTTGTTATATGGTTGCACTTCTCTTTACTTCCTCCATCACTCACCTACTTTTATATCTACTTACACATTATATTGGTCAGGGTTAATGTCTATTAATTTTCCTTTTCAAATCTTTCTATTTTTTCGTATAATTTCTCATTAGCTTCACAATCAACTTGTTTTTTACTATGTATTTTAAGACAGCACTTGCTAAATGTATTAGGGGATACTCACTTACCAGCGATATTAAATCATAAAGGCACGTATTTACGTAAAATGAAGTACATTCGGTTTATTACATCATAAACCTCACAACATAGTTTAAAGGGATCCTGTCACCTCCAACAGGCCTCCTAAGCTATCAAAACATGTCCCTGCAGCATCCCATCACTAATCTCACACTTCTTTTGTCTCCTAAAAGCATCCTGTGAAAGTGGAGAAAAACGTTTTAATACTCACTCATTAGGCATTATAATTAGTAGGGGCTATATTCTTTAGTCACCAGGGCATGTTGTTTTGCAGCCTGAATGATCCAGCCTCTCTCTGTCTGTGCTGCTGTGAAACAAACTGAAGGCAGGACTAATGATTTGCATTCTGTGAGTGATAGAGAGGGGGGAGGGAAATGCCTGCACATCACAGCAGAACACACAGAGACAGGGTGGATCCTGGAGCTGCAAAACAGCCTGCCTTGGTGCGTGACTAAAGAATATAGTCACTGCTAATTATAATCACTAATCAGTAAGTATTAAAACGTTTTTATGCACTTTCACAGGATGCTTTTAGGAGACAAAAGAAGTGTGAGATTAGTGATGGGATGCTGCAGGGACATCTTTTGCTAGCTTAGGAGGCGTTTTGGAGGTGACAGGATCCCTTTAAACAGGAACATTCCCTCAGCCTGGTACTAATATAGATGTCCACATAAAACATGGTCCATTACTTTTGCGGGATTTGGCCGCTTTAGTGTTGCAGGTTTAGCTCTATTCTGTCAGAGCTGCACCTTTTAAGGCTCTGCAGTCCATGTGCTGCTTGGACGTTTCGTAGGGTCATATCAGGCATCCCTCACTCTGTCTTCAGACAAAGTTTGGCTCCAGGAGCTGCATCAGATTCCAAACACACTCTTCTTCCCAATATGTCTCCAGGAGGTCCGGATCATGCTCCACACCTGGTCTCCTCACTCTGTGCCTCCAGCAAGCTGACCACTTGCAAGCACCCAGAGACCTCACTTGCAGTATCGTGCAAGTCTCACACACAAACCAAATGTGATTGTGTGGCGCCCCTGCGGGTATGCGCCACAGGGTGGTATTGCATTTAATATCTATATGTAATATACAGTTAGGCCCAGAAATATTTGGACAGTGACACTCTGGAGCTCTGCATGCCACCACATTGGATTTGAAATGAAACCTCTACAACAGAATTCAAGTGCAGATTGTAACGTTTAATTTGAAGGGTTGAACAAAAATATCTGATAGAAAATGTAGGAATTGTACACATTTCTTTACAAACACTCCACATTTTAGGAGGTCAAAAGTAATTGGACAAATAAAATAACCCAAACAAAATATTTTTATTTTCAATATTTTGTGGCGAATCCTTTGGAGGCAATCACTGCCTTAAGTCTGGAACCCATGCACATCACCAAACGCTGGGTTTCCTCCTTCTTAATGCTTTGCCAGGCCTTTACAGCCGCAGCCTTCAGGTCTTGCTTGTTTGTGGGTCTTTCCGTCTTAAGTCTGGATTTGAGCAAGTGAAATGCATGCTCAATTGGGTTAAGATCTGGTGATTGACTTGGCCATTGCAGAATGTTCCACTTTTTTGCACTCATGAACTCCTGGGTAGCTTTGGCTGTATGCTTGGGGTCATTGTCCATCTGTACTATGAAGCGCCGTCCAATCAACTTTGCAGCATTTGGCTGAATCTGGGCTGAAAGTATATCCCGGTACACTTCAGAATTCATCCGGCTACTCTTGTCTGCTATTATGTCATCAATAAACACAAGTGACCCAGTGCCATTGAAAGCCATGCATGCCCATGCCATCACGTTGCCTCCACCATGTTTTACAGAGGATGTGGTGTGCCTTGGATCATGTGCCGTTCCCTTTCTTCTCCAAACTTTTTTCTTCCCATCATTCTGGTACAGGTTGATCTTTGTCTCATCTGTCCATAGAATACTTTTCCCGAACTGAGCTGGCTTCTTGAGGTGTTTTTAAGCAAATTTAACTCTGGCCTGTCTATTTTTGGAATTGATGAATGGTTTGCATCTAGATGTGAACCCTTTGTATTTACTGTCATGGAGTCTTCTCTTTACTGTTGACTTAGAGACAGATACACCTACTTCACAGAGAGTCTTCTGGACTTCAGTTGATGTTGTGAACGGGTTCTTCTTCACCAAATAAAGTATGCGGCGATCATCCACCACTGTTGTCATCCGTGGACGCCCAGGCCTTTTAGAGTTCCCAAGCTCACCAGTCAATTCCTTTTTTCTCAGAATGTACCCAACTGTTGATTTTGCTACTCCAAGCATGTCTGCTATCTCTCTGATGGATTTTTTCTTTTTTTTCAGCCTCAGGATGTTCTGCTTCACCTCAATTGAGAGTTCCTTTGACCGCATGTTGTCTGGTCACAGCAACAGCTTCCAAATGCAAAACTACACACCTGGAATCCACCCCTGACCTTTTAACTACTTCATTGATTACAGGTTAACGAGGGAGACGACTTCAGAGTTAATTGCAGCCCTTAGAGTCCATTGTCCAATTACTTTTGGTCCCTTGAAAAAGAGGAGGCTATGCATTACAGAGCTATGATTCCTAAACCCTTTCTCCGATTTGGATGTGGAAACTCTCATATTGCAGCTGGGAGTGTGCACTTTCAGCCCATATTATATATATATATATAATTGTATTTCTGAACATGTTTTTGTAAACAGCTAAAATAACAAAACTTGTGTCACTGTCCAAATATTTCTGGCCCTAACTGTATTTGTAAGTTCCTAGGTTAGGATTTCAATCTTATGGAATCTATTTTTAGCACTCACTTAGGACCGCACCACTTAGTGTACGGGGAACTGGTAATATGGTGGGGGGCGGAGCTTAGGATAGAGTAGAGTGACAGTTGACAGTTTTATTTCAGTCGGTGCTGGGAAGGCAGACAGAGTGGTCAGGCCTGGCAGCCCAGCTGAGTGGAGGGTACCCCATCTTTATGTGGGGACCCAGGACAGATGGCAACGGGCCAGGGCTGGTAGGAGCCAGCTGGTCATGTTGAGGGGACACCGGTGACACGGACAACCGAGGCAGCTAAGAGTTCAGCCCTGACTGAAAAGCCGACAAGCTGTAGGCCCAACAGAAACGGGTTGCTGACAGCGCCACAAGGTACCTCTCCCCTCAGGACTGAAAACCGGTTCAAGACACTAGGAGAAATAAAAAGGGACAGACATTTACTGCGGTGCTGGAGGGGAACCTTTTATTCTCGGGTTGCCCTGTCCAGACCGGGTAGTGGACAGACCTTATCTCCTAGATACAGACCGTAGGACTGGCGGGGGAGCTCTTCAAAGGTGGTAAAGACTGTAAGATCTAGATAAAAGTAGAAACCCTGAAAGACAGAGAGAGAACATCTAAAGACTCCTTAAGAGAAATCCTGAGTTGGTAACAACACTCTGAACCAAACTGTACCGTGTCTTGTTATGCCATCAGCCGGTACCAAGTAAAGCAAAGTTAAACTAGGACTGGTTTCTGTTATTCTTCCTGCCGCAGCTCAAAAGACTTAACATCATCAACATCAACAGAAGAGGGGTAAGAACTGCACCACCATTACCATCACTGTCCTCCCTCACCGTCTCACCACAGCTGCCCTGAGGTAAAGCTCCACCTGTGGGGAGCTGCACCACACTTAGCTGCCCCCCCCTCCATCACCTCAGCGGCCGGCTGGCAGCGCCGGTACCAGCTTACCGGACTCTACAGGTGGCGTCACGTTCCCCTGTAAATAACCCCTTTAACCCCCACCATTTACCAACATCTTCTGGTATAGTTGATCGCCAGGGCACGGCACCGGGGTCCCGACCATCCGTGACTCCCCACACAGTAGCCCCGGTGTCCGAGTCCCTCACCCACCCCAGCTCTGGTTGAATCAATTGCACAGGAGTCACATAATATTCCATGAGAGGCACCCACGGGAGGTATGTGGATGGTCAAGACCACCCGTCCGTAGATATTCACTAAAAAAAATTAGATGTTAAAAGTTTAAAATTCTGCCGCTTGGTGCTCACGATTTAAAAAGTGATTGATTAAAAAAGCATCAATTGCTGCATACAAAATCAAAAGGAGGCTGCTAATGGAATGTGCGCATGAGCAAGGGATAATGTCATGCCGCACGAGAAAACACTCGGCATGCAGTGCAACAGGACGGGAATACTGGGGAAAAGGTGAAAGGGAGGTCCTGGCGATAGCGAGAGCAGTCACCCCTTAAAACTCAACTGACTCTGAACCCTTAGCTCCCCATCGTCCCTAGATGGATCCTTCCTCCTATGCACAATCACTTGCCTAGGCTCTGGCTGATGCTGGGCTAGTCCTGTCAACCAAAAACATGGTTGCCATGACCAGCAACCACAAAAAGTGTTACTGCCATTTAAATCTTTATTTAATAATAATGCAGAGCAAGTGATAATAAACTTTCAAATATACTTCATTAGAAATTATGGTTAAAAACCATTCTCATCCTGGTACATGCCCCTCATCCTGTTATAGTACATTGCCCTCATCCTGATACAAGGCCTCCATCCTGGTTTGTGTGGCCCTCCATCCTGGTACATGGCCCCCCATCACGCTACACACATAAAAATATAAACGATCATACCCTGCCTTCGCTTCCCTGCAGCACTGCATCCTCATCTCATGCCGACAGCTGATCAGCATGTGAGCACCCACACATGCCGTCAGTTGCCGGGATACTCGCTGCTCTCCCCACCTGGGATGCAGCTGCTGTGTGATCCCATGTGCCCGCTTATTAAGTGCAGTGAATATTCACTGCATTTAGTGAGCCGGCACATGCAATCGCCCCAACTGATGCAATGGCTGTGTGATTGCTTGAGCGAGGAGGAAGACACGGTACTGGAGTTTGCAGCAGGGCACCCTCATTCATGGGCTATTGGGGGTATGCCACTGTGAGCTGGATGTGCATTCCCGAGGACACTAAAGCAGGCGCTGGGGTCAACGGTCCCCTGTACTCCCGGTCACAGCTATGACCCCTGTGACCACGGTTGTTTTGCCTCCGATTGAGCCCATCTCACTCAATCCAGCAGGAGTTTATTATAACCAAGGAAGTCCAATTCCTCCTTTTGACATTAATGGGTCACTTTCTCCCTCTGATCAGTTAGATGTAGCATTGTGAATATATGACTAAGACCTTTCCAAATCATTGCATTCTAGTTTTCTTTACATTTTACACATTAACCCAATTTTTTTAAATTGAGGTTGTAGGATAAATATCATGAATGCAGTATTTAATTAAAAAAGTATGCAAGATACACACCCAGGGGGAAATTGTCAGGTGGTATATGCAGTCCAGTCAGTGGACAGTGTGATATAGAGAAAGAAGCTGAGCAGAATGATGTAAAGGCTTGCTGGAAAAGATTCAGGAAAACTTTATTCATTTAAATCCCTGGCATTTGTCTGTGTAGTTCACAGCAATTGACAGCATTTCTGCATTCACAGTCATACAAAGGAAGCCTGTCAATCACTGAATAGGACCGCCTACTGGACTCCTGTAAACACCGGGAATGTTAATAAAATTTAAGCTTACTAAAACTTCTCCCAAAAGATGGTTATCAACCTGATTGACTCCTCCTGTTCAGATCAGAGACCATTTTCATTAGGACAGGTTAACAGAGTCATTAGATAATCAAGTACTTAATTTGTGTGTTAAAAAGCTTTGTGTTAACCAGTGGATATTGCATTGCCCTGACAAAATGTAACAACCCTGTAAGCAAGCTCAGTTAATCAGAAGCTTTTGGCTGTTTGTGAAGGAGAACTCTGTCCAAACTAATGAACCATGCTTCTATTGCTTGTACCTAATTAAGCAAATGATGCATGCAACAGGGCCATGTGGCTCAACAAGACCGTCAGCAGCTGGTTAGTAAACACAGACCAGAGGACGTTGCATCCTTTTTAGTGCCTTTAAGCCCACAGCTTGTTTCGAGATACTTTGCGATATCCTGCACAACATTTAAGCCAAGATATTTCCAATCTTTTGTGGAAAAAACATGAGTATGATTATTCACCACGATAAAGTACAAGGCCATCATGAACCAAAACTTAATGTGTCTTTATTGCTTAAATTGTTCTGATTAAGCAGTAAAATTAATCCCCAAGCAAAACCAGTGCATCCTATACCCATTATAGGCTTTCGATAAGAAGATATAATTCCGGAACGCCAAAGAGATGAATCATCCAGAAAATCCCAACCGCCCAATTAGGTCTGTATGAAAGGAGTAACCCATCTAAAAAGATAGCAATCATACCTTATTACAATGGGCAAAGTACAAAGGCATGCTCCTCTGCTAGCCCAAAGACCAAATAAGAGCGAAAGTAGCAGAAGAAGAATACCCCCTATTTCACAGTCCGTATATGGATCAAAATGCCCAGACTATCCACTTAGCTCCTGATCCAGTCTCGTGGGTTTATGAGGCTTTACGTTCCGTTTGGGAGACCCATGTTCAGTACGGGAATTGAGGCTCATACACAGACCATTAAATACTAAGGGTATGTGCCCACATAGTGGTTTAGTGACGTTCAGTTCGTCAGTAAACCGGTGGAAAATTCAAGGAGCCTAGACTCCTGAGCTCAGAAGTCTCCAGCGGTTTTCCAGCAGTTTCTCAGCGTTTTTTTCAGCGTAATGCACAGCGTTTTTCAGTCGTTTTTTCCAGCGGTTTTTCCGGCGGTTTTCTATGGAGGATTTTGTCCATGGAAATGCTCAAAAACCGCTGAGAAGAATTGACATGTTGTATGCTGCTAAACCGCTAGGAAACCGCTCAACCTCTGGCAGATCCGCTCACATAAACCCACTATGTGTGCACAGCGTTTTCTAAATTACATAGGGTTACTTGTAAGTCCTAACGCTGCTTAGGATTTACATAAATTTAAATAAAACCTATGCTAAACCGCCGGCGGTTTTCGCTGCTAAACCAACGTTAAACCACTATGTGGGCACACACCCTAACATCTAGAACCAGACTTATGCCAACACATTCTTGAAGAAAGGCTAGCTAAAAAAATTAGGGCCCAAGTGAATGCACCACCAGACAGCAAGGACAATGTAAAGTCCTTTAGCTCAAAGAATAGTTTATGGGTGGGTAAAACTTATAATTATGCATTTGAGAGGTGATTTCTTCTGTATCCTTTACTAAGAATAACATTTTTCGAACTTTAAGACACTTCTTCTGCCAAAAATGTGAGGAAAGTGGGGGTTGCATTTAATAGTCCAGATGTATGTGGCTGAAGGGGGTATCAGTGCAGGAGGGCAGGTGGTGGCTGTTACAGAAGGTCAGCGCTGGGGCTAAGAGTGTACCTACTGTTTAGGAAAAGGAATATTCACTGCTTGCCACACCCATAATCCCGCCTAACTCTCAGCAATGAAGGGTGAGCAGGATTATGAGCTTGGGGGGCAGTGAATGTTCATTCTCTTTAACACGTCATCACCCAGAGGTCAGATTATTGCAGCTGCTGGGCAATCACGTGTCTGCTATTAAAGAGAATGAATATTCACTGCTCCCCATGCCAATAATTCCCATAATGTAATGGTACCATGTCACTTTTGCAGAGCCCCTAAAGTGCCTAAATAGTGGAAACATGTAGTCTCAACATGGAGTCAAAAGTTCTGTTCACACAAATGACAGGGATCGGAAGGGAAGAAGCAACATTTGGTATTTATAATGTGAATTTCACTGGAATGGATTGCAGACTCCATGTCTCATTTGCAGGGCCCTCAAAATACCAAAACATCAGAAAGTGAATTTGGGAAACTAGACCCATCAAGGAATTCACCTAGGAGTGTATTTAGCATGTTGAACCCATAGATGCTTCGTAGAATGTGTTAAAATGTGGATGTGAAAATTAAAAAAAAAAATTTCTGCTAAAATGTCTTCTCCTTTAAGTTGTAATTTTCACTATGGATAATAGGAGATCTATATGAAGATATAAAAAGAGATATGAAGAGAATGTATTATAAGAGTTTGAAACGACAGTAAATTGTCCCATATTTAAGCATTTAAAATGGTTTAGAGCAGGTCTGGATAAGAGCAGCAATAAGATTTTAAATGAGATCAAATAAATTATGTTTTTATTTGTGTAAGTATATGGTTGTCTGGAACTTTATATTGCTGTTACACATGGATGGTCCAGGGGTTTAGTGCCTGCCTAAGGGGAATATATATATATATATATTTTAATGAGGGTTGTTACTGGGCAGAACCCGGCTCATTTTATCTTTTTCTTTATTTTTATATTTGTCTCAAACATACAGGAGGTTTATGTGTTTTATTGTTTTGTTTAAATATATGTAAATGTGTTTTATCATTCTTTAAATCTTGTGAGCTTTGGATGATGTCATTGTATAGGCTATTATTATGGCAACGTAACCGTTAAAGGCCAATTGAACAGTGGGCTATCTTGATTAGATTTTCACGCCTTTGTATCCATTTTATATATGGGAGTTTCATTGTGACAATGTGATGATGTGTGCCCTGAAGAAGTAGCGAGAGAGCTACGAAACGCATAGACCAATAAACCTTCATGAAAGATCCTGACTGACTATGATCGGCTGCACATTGAAATCCATAGCTTTATATATTGAAGCGGAGCTATTGAGCTCAGTAGTTGGCTAGTGATGTCAGTGTTACACCCTTTACACAGTCAGCTGCGTCACAGTGTTGACTAGAAGGGTAAGTAAGGTGCTTTCACATCTGGGGCTTTGAAAATGTGGCAGTTGCGGTCAAAAACGCATCTGCCGCATTTACTGCATAACGGCCGCACTTGCGACACACTTGCGGCAAGCCCATGCATTGTCTAGGGGTTTGCGGTAAGTGTGCGGCAAGTGCGGTTACGGTAGTTGCGGCAGTGAAAAAAACCGCGCTGACTGCGTTTATTTCGCGGCCACAACTGCCGCAACTACCGGGACCACACTTGCCGCACACTTACCGCAAACCCCATAGACAATGCATGGGGCTTGCCACAAGTGTTCCGCAAGTGCGGCAGATGCGGTTTTTTGACCGCAACTGCCTCATTTTTCAAAAACCCCAAATGTGAAAGGGGACTTTTAGATGTTTTATTATTTTTACCATAACCATCGCAAAAGTATTAAAATAAAAAATTGGAAGGGGATAACCTCATTATCCTGAAAAATCATAAATCCCTGAGGTATTTCTAGATCCTTTACTTGCATCGAAATGTTATCCTATTTAGTGCAGAAAACAGGATGCCTACAGCCATTCACAAATGGTGAGCTAATTAAATGTTTTTGGTAGCTAGTGGCCCCAACAGAGCAAGCAGGAAAATTTTGTTCTCAAGGAGTCATAAATCCTCCTCTTTGTGGACTTAAAGGGAATCAACCACCTCAGATGACGTCTATAAGCAGTTAATACATGTCCCTGCACCCTACCTACACTATTGCAGCTGTTTTTGCTAAGAATATTGATAAAAGCAAACCGAAATAAACACTTTGTAAACTTACATGCCTGCGTACTTGAGGGCGTCTCCCTCGGGCTCTCGTACTAGAGGGCTGTGTCTTGTGCAGCATGAGTGGCTTCCCTACCCCTCCCTCTCTCTTTGCAGGACGTCACTGAAGGGCGTTATATTATCTTTGTGTGGGTGGGCACGCAAGGCTGCTCCCGTCCCCGCACGTCATCGGAGGCAGACAGAGTCACGTGCACTCGCATCGTCACTTCCTGTCAGCTCCGTGGAGTGACGCGCAGCTGAGGGATACCGTATGAGCAAAACACATTGCGGCGAGCGGACGTGGTATCTTTCATTAAGCTGATACCACGTCCGCTCGCCGCAATGTGTTTTGCTCATACGGTATCCCTCAGCTGCGCGTCACTGCACGGAGCCGACAGGAAGTGACGATGCGAGTGCACGTGACTCTGTCTGCCTCCGATGACGTGCGGGGACGGGAGCAGCCTTGCGTGCCCGCCCACACAAAGATAATATAACGCCCTTCAGTGACATCCTGCAAAGAGAGAGGGAGGGGTAGGGAAGCCACTCATGCTGCACAAGACACAGCCCTCTAGTACGAGAGCCCGAGGGAGACGCCCTCAAGTACGCAGGCATGTAAGTTTACAAAGTGTTTATTTCGGTTTGCTTTTATCAATATTCTTAGCAAAAACATAGCTGGAATGGTGTAGGTAGGGTGCAGGGACATGTATTAACTGCTTATAGACGTCATCTGAGGTGGTTGGTTCCCTTTAAGGTTGGGCAATTGTATTTTCCTGGTATAGATCAGCAAACAGACACCTGTGGAATATTATAAATATTGGGGTGTGCATAACTCACACAAATATGGCAGACGTTTTCAGCCTCAGGAGAGAGGAACAAAAATAATTACTATCAGCACCAAATTAATACTAACAGCTGGAAGACAGTACACTCAATGTTTCCTTTCTTTAAAAAAGTATATTCATAGATATTACAACCATGTTTCCAATTATCGCCTGGCACATTCAGACCTGATCTTCCTTCAGCCCTCGTGCTGGCTAGAAAGTTCATTCAGCTTTAGTGACGAGCCAGCATTTCTCTGGGAACGCTTACAGAAAAATGCCTGCATTCTTCCATAATACTCACGTGCTCGAACACACCCATCTGAGCATTCATCTGCTCATTATGGGTACTGACCACCCTAGCATGACATGGCTTTCTCATCACTATTCAGCATGTATACCATCTCCACAGTTTCCCTCTTCACATTGTGTCTGACAGGGGCGTTCAGTTCACGTCGAAATTCTGACAAGTTATGTGTAAACTTCTGGATGTGTCATTGGATTCCCATCTGTATACCATCTTCAATCCAACAGCCAGGTAGAGCAGGTCAAGTAGATTCTCAACTTTTTTTGCAACATTTCTTGATATCACACAATGTCGACTGTACTAAGCTGTTGCCTAGGGCGGAATTCTTGTACAATAATGATGTTGAGAGAGGCTTCTGCAAAGTCACCTTTCTTTGTTGTCTATGGTCAACAGCCTAAAATCTCTCTTCCTGTAACAACCACTTCTGGTATCCCTGCAGCTGACTTTCTCACTAGGGACATCTTCAAAATTAGGGAGCACAATAAAAAGTCCAAGAGATTTTCTGAGCAGATAAAGAAACATGCTGACAAAAGGAACAGAATTTTGCCACATGTCTCATGGGGATAAGTTGTTATTTACTAAATGGGGCCGATGCTATTGCATTGGAAAGGCAGAGACATCATGATGGGGAGAGCTCTGTGGCTCTATAGGGGGCAGCTGTCTCTCCCCCATGCATTCTCCACCCTGTGGGTACTCTCACTCCCCCTGTGTGCTGTTTTCTCCGGCTGCCCAAACATCATCCCGGAGGTTCTGCAGCAGCGGTGGTCACCCTGACCACAACCCATGGGTGGCGTCACGACTTTCTCCCCTGTAAATACCCCCCATTACTTGTGGGCTCGAGACACGGTCCGGACCAAGACTACCGTGATACCCCCTGTGATACCCTGGTCCGGTACCGAGTACCCAGTCCCAGTGGGCTCCACACTTATATAGCACCAACATATTCCACAGGGATTTACAGACATCAATTACTGTCCCTATTGAGGCTCGTTATCTAATTAGCTTCTATGCATGTCTTTCGATTGTGGGAGGAAATTGGAGAACCCAGAGGAAAACCACACAAACACAGGGAAAACATACAAACACATTGCTAATGTTGATCTTGGAAGGATATGAACCCAGGACCCCAGTACTGCAAAACAACAGTGCTAACTACAAACCCATCATGCTGCCCAGTGTTTTACTCTTTTTATCTTTAAATATAGTGGACTCAAAGTGTTGTCTTACAAGTTTTGTCCACGCTTCATTGGTCCATTTGAAGTAATGAGTCAGATCAATACAATGTCCTACAAGTTGAAACTTCCTGCCTCTATATGTGTGGCTAACTCATTGCATCCCTTCTGAAGTCAGTCATCATGAGCTGCTTCTCTAATGACCCCTGTTCCATAACTATGCCTGTCTGCTTGGAAGATATCTTTGACATGGAGAACATCCTGCCTAAGAAGGTGGTCAAAAGAAAAACACTTTTCCTAGTTGACTGGAAAAGATCATTCATGCTCTTCTTCTCCTGAAGAAATTCCTTTGAGGTCTGGTGAGGAGAGGGTGTAAGGCGGTGGGTACTGCGACGCCGGCATCCCTGCACTGTTCCGCCACCTTTCATCGGCAGGGACACTGATGTACTCACCACCATGGCCGGCCTGCTTGCTCCTCTGCTACTCCTCTGGTCTCCCTGCACATGGTGCGCAGGTCTCCAGGCAACATCTGTATGGTGCAAGCGCATGCATACTCTCCGCCTCTTAAAGGGGCAGTGCATGCAATCAAAGTGTTCCCCAACCTACGGCTAGGAGGGATTGGGTATTTAAGGCACTTTCCCCTGTAGGGAGGTGCCTGAGCAAATAGGTTCCTGGTGAGTTTAATTCTGTCATTACACCAGTCTGTCAACTGCTCGATCCGGTCCATTGTCTGTGCACCTGAACCTGTCCAGTCTGTCTCCAGGACCTTAACCTGAATTGCCTGTCTCCTGAACATACATTAGTCAGCCTTCACTATCCAGTTTGAATATGCAAATGGAGTCCGTGGAGCCTCGATTAAGAGTCTCAAACACGGGACTAGCCAGATATCCCTCCAGGGAAGGACTTAACCCTGGGGTGGAATCCTTGCGGAGACCACCATAACCACCATATTAAGTGGCCCAGTCTCAAACATCTGGTGGTTATGGTGGTCTCCACAAGGATTCCACCCCAGGGTTAAGTCCTTCCCTGGAGGGGTATCTGGCTAGTCCCATGTTTGAGACTCTTAATCGAGGCTCCACGGACTCCATTTGCATATTCAAATTTCCAGGGGGCAATGCATCATGGATTTCACTGTGTTTGAGCGCTTTGGCCAGCTGCCCGCAGTGTTTTCCTTGACTGGTCTCCCTGAGATCAGTGAGTGCTTTGTGATGTTTCACTATCCAGTTTGTCCTACCTGCCCTCTATACCTTTGTCCCTGACTGCTAGGGTCAGTTGCTGCAGTATTGGGGAATGCCCTGGGGTGGTACTTGGTGTCTAGTGGCAGTTCAATCTTTCCATATCAGAGCTCTGGTGAAAACCCAGTAGCCACTTAGTCAAGCCCCTCAAGGCTAAGCCCAGTCAGTGGCATAGCGAGTCCAAACCCACTAGCATAACAACATATAAGAGATTACATTACAATTATTATTTACAGCTGATGTTCCTTCTCATGGAGCTGTTCATTTTCCCATCTTTTCCATCTGGCCCAGACCAACATAACATCTTCCAGCCACAAGTTATCTGCAGAGCTTACAAAAGAAAGACACATTTAACTTCTCATATTTCCAGCCCCGTCCCCATCTATTCCCAATGTGCAAAAACTCCTCCTCCTCCTACTGGGTCACTGCTGTATGTGTCCCTATTACTGCATGTACTGTTTGTCATAGCAACATTGATCCCCTTAGTGCTTGACATAATGCCACCACTGTGCCCCTCACAAAGTAATTAATGACTCCTTTGTGCCAATGTGGCACCCCACTGGTCAGTGCGCCACAGTAGGGGTACTGCACCCACAACAGAGTGTGGTATTCCTGTCATTGGGGAGTGTATCATCAACCTGAGGCTCTCATCCCGGCATCCCTACATCTAGACTAGGTCGACCAATTGGCAACCCGTTACCAGGGTAACCGGTCTTGGTGAGAGGAGAGTTAGGGTAGGGTGAAGCGGGAAACTAACAGACAGATCTAGTCTAGTCTGAGGGACAAAGCAGGGAGGAAGCCCTAAAGGGGACCCCAAGGGAGGGCGCCTGAAAGAAACGGCGGCCCAGAAGGAAGGAAGAGACCCAGTGCTGAACCTTCTACAGTCCGAGGGAATCCTAGTTCACAATGGAGAACCGGCTCCGAGTCGCGGTGCAGGAGTCTATTCCTGAGCCGTCAACACCATTAGGTCGTGGGTCTATCTAATAGCCCCAACTCCCCCGTCCAGAATGTGCAGCCCCACCAGGATCATTAAAGAGGGTTGAGTCCCTTAGAAGAGAAGAAGGGTACCTCATAGCACCCGATGGGCCTGGTAGACAAGTGGGCTGTGCAGGGCAGCGCAAGGAAGTAAGGAGGTGCAAGGATGATAACAGGACAGTGAAGCAAGCAGAAGGTACTCTTTGGGAGCCTCAGAGACATTTTCCTTAGTGACTACCCGGCCAGCTACCTGCAAAGACTAACTGTGAACCTGCATACCATCATAACCAGCTTCTGTATGGAGCTAACAAGCCTCAGTGTTTCTTTCTACATGAACTGTTGAATAGCTGCCACTACAACAACAAGTGCAGTGGCAGCGCTGCCCCAGAAACCTGTTCAGCCTGCAGGAAGCTGAACCATCTAGCTGCATTACCATCATCCCCGGCGGTCTGACAGCGGCGCTGGTGAGCATCACCAGAACTGCAGGTGGCGTCACAAGAATTTTCTTTCCTTTTCTTTTTCTAATTTACAATTGACTACCAGGGCTACGGGCCTGGGCACCAGCCACCGAGACAGCACCCCCCAGAACAATGCCCGGGTACAGAGTTCCCATAGACACCTGGGTGAATCACCCCCAAGAAAACATTAATGCCTTATGCAAACGCCACAGAAATCTACAGATTTTACTCTTAGAAAGTAATAATGCCCCCTGTGTACCTATTATGGTCACAATACCCCGAGTACCCCTATAACAATAATGCTTTTAAGTGTTCACTTAACATTTAACAAAGTCTTCTGAGTTCCACAATATACAGCTCACCTATACACAGTATAATGCCCTGACTAGTGATGGGCGAATTCTAAATTACTCGGAATCGCTTGACTCTAGCGAGTCCGAGCACAGGACTCGCTACTCGTTGCGAGTCTAGCGAGTCCAATGTTAATGAATGGGGAAGTGAGTAATAGCGAGTAGTGTGAGATTTACAAATCGCAGATGTGTCTCGGAAGCTTCAGCCTGAAGCAATCCTAGTTTTGTCATTTATTTGCATTGGACTCGTTTACTTTGCAACTGTAATCGCTGGGAAACTCGCACAGATAAGAGTCCTGTCTTCTCTGTGTGCTGGCTGCCAGCTCCAGGGTCCTAGAGCCCGCCTGCTGCCTGATGTAGCAGAGCTGAGATTGTTCTCAGTCTGCTCATTCCCTGTGTACAGACATGAATGTCTGTGCATAGAGATGATGTAGCAGTGCTGAGATTGTTCTCAGTCTGCTCATTCCCTGTGCATAGACATCTATATCTATACACAGGGGATGTAGCAGAGAGGACATCGCGTTTTGGACTGCGTCGGACGGAAGAGGATTTTTTTAATTAAAGATGGAGTCCCTAATGGCTTTTTTTTTTATTTCTAATAAAAAATTTTCTTTGTGTTGTGTTTTTTTTAAAACAATTTAATAGAAATTCATGGCGGTCATGTCTAATATTGGCGTGACCGCCATAAATTTCGGGCTTAGGGCCAGCTGATAATACAAAGCTGGCCCTAACCTCTTTATTACCCAGCGTGCCACCGCTACCAGGGCCGCTGGAAGAGAGGGGTTCAGCGCCAGAGGATGGCGCTTCAATGAACGCCCCATCTTCTGGGGCGGCTGCGGGCTGCAATTTGCAGCGGGGGGTGCCCAGAAAGCTTGGGCATCCCTGCGCTGCGGATTCCAGCCCCCAGCTGCTTAGCTGTACCTGGCTAGAAATAGAAATTGCGCAGAGCCCCACGCATTTTTTTTTAATTATTTCATGAAATTCTGAGACTCTGACTCTGAGACTCTGACTCTGAAATTCATGAAATAATAAAAAAAAATGCATGGGGCTCCGCGCAATTTCTATATCTAGCCAGGTACAGCTAAGCAGCTGGGGGCTGGAATCCGCAGCGCAGGGATGCCCAAGCTTTCTGGGCACCCCCAGCTGCAAATTGCAGCCCGCAGCCGCCCCAGAAGATGGCGCGTTCATTGAAGCGCCATCCTCTGGCGCTGAACCTCGCTCTTCCAGCGGCCCTGGTGGCGGTAGCACGCTGGGTAATAAAGGGGTTAATACCAGCTTTGTTATACAAGCTGGTATTAAGCCCGAGATTCTTAATGTGAGGCCACGTTTGACCCAGCCACTAAGAATCTCCAATAAAGGGTTAAAAAAACACAAACACAGAGAAAAATTTTTATTTGAAATAAAAAAAAAAGCCATTAGGGACTCCATCTTTAATTAAAAAAATCCTCTTCCGTCCGACGTAGTCCAAAACGCGATGTCCTCTCTGCTACATCCCCTGTGCATAGATAGATGTCTATACACAGGGAATGAGCAGACTGAGAACAATCTCAGCACTGCTACATCATGTCTATGAGCAGGCGGGCTCTAGGACCCTGGAGCTGGCAGCCTGCACACAGAGAAGACAGCTGGACTCGGCTCGCAATGTAACAGCAGTTACTTTGCGAGTTTCCCTGCTATCACTGGCACAGTAGCCGAGTCTAATGCAAACAATGGCAATCCTAGTTTTGTCAGCGTTTCTGACAAAACTAGGATTGATATTGATTTGCATTGGACTCGTGCGAGTAATCACTGGGAAACTCGCAGAGTACCGAGTCCTGCCAGTCCCTTACTACTCGCCGAGTAACGAGTCCTAGCGAGTAGATTCGCCCATCCCTAGCCCTGACACCTCCCTCATACATAGAAAGATGAACCCACAGCTCCCCTATAAATAGTATGCTAGTCCCACAGCTTCTCTATATACCATATGGTGGGCCCATAGTTCTCCTATACAAAGTACAATGTCCCCACAGCTTCACTACTGATTCACCCAGGGGTCTATGGGAACTCAGAACCCGAGTGTGGAGTTAGAGGAATGTCACTGGTGGCCTGCCTGGACCCGTAGCCCTGGTGGTCAACTGAAGTGTTTTTTGTGACACCACCTGCTGTTTCTGATGGTGTTCACCAGCGTCGCTGTCCGACCGCCAGGGTCGATGGTATTGCAGCTTGGGTTGTGTAGCTCCCTGCATGTGGAGCGGAGTCCCCGGGGTAGAGTGAATTAGCACTTGATGTCGAAGTGCTGGCTGTGGGCAGTGCAGCTGTGCAGCGGTTTGCATAGAAATGAGACACGAAGGCCTTGTGACTCTATACTGGTACTTTACTGGAACCGGTTCAGATGGCACTGCAGGTTACAGCTTACACAGTTCTTGAATAGGTAGCTGGCCGGGTAGTCACTGAGGAGGATAAAGTCTTTGAGGCTCCCGTAGTATACCTTCTTTTGTCTTCCTGATGTTCCACTGTCTGACTTCTGACTCCTTACTCTACTCCCCCTCGGGACAGGTTACCCTGGTAATGGATTACCAATTAGTTCCCTAGTCTAGGTGTAAGGATGCCAAGATGGGAGCCTCAGGTTGACTTTACACTCCCCTAATGACAGGAATACTGCACACTCTGTTATGGGTGCAGTACCCCTACTGTGGCGCACTGACCATTGGGGTGCCACACTACACACAGTATGATAGGCTCACAGCTCCCCGATACATAGCATGAGGTGCCTACAACTCCCCTATATTCAGTATGTCCCCACAGCTCCACTATACACAGTAGAATGGGCCAACAGCTCCCCTATATATAGTATGATGGGTCTACATCTCCTCTATACACAGTATGATGTGTACACAGCTCCTCTATACACAGTATAACGGGGACACAGCTCCCCTATACACAGTACAATGGGGCCACAGCTCCCCTATACACATGATAGGTCCACAGATCCCTTATACATAGTACGATATCCCTACTACTCTCCAAAACGCTTTATAATAATCCCACACTTTAAAATGGCCCCAGCAGAAGCCCTCAAGCTGTATAATGTCTATAATGGCTCAAACATTATCAC
This sequence comes from Allobates femoralis, assembly GCA_033576535.1. Taxonomy (NCBI): domain Eukaryota; kingdom Metazoa; phylum Chordata; class Amphibia; order Anura; family Aromobatidae; genus Allobates; species Allobates femoralis. The sequence continues at coordinate 60,393,534 of JARQOC010000012.1, forward strand.
CCACCTGTATAATGCCCTCCACATAAGTTCCCACACTGTAACATAGGTTCCCACACTGTATGCTGTATGATGGCCTCAACACTTTGAGGATACCCACAGATGTCCCTACAAGGTATAAGGGGCCCATTCACAGTATGAAAGCCCCCACACACTGTATGACGGCCCCCAAAGACCTAAAACTCTATAATGGACTCTGCTTTAGCCCCCAAACTGTATAATGGCCACTACATTAGCTCCCAAACTGTATAATGGCTCCTACATTAGCCAAGTTGTATAATAGTCCCTATACTATCCCCTAAACACTATAATAACCACCATACTACATGTTGGTCCCCCATTGCTTGATATTCCCCAACAGTTCATCACAAATTATAGTTAAAATAAAAACCATCATATACTCACCTAATCCAGGATTTTGACAAGTCCATCAACAAGGTAATGTGCATTAATAGCAGGCGCATGTGTGGCACCCCAAGGGTTAATGTGCCACAGTAACATCACACGGGTTCCCTCCCGACACAACACCAACACTACACTAGCACCTCTGGGCCAGGAGGGGAGCTGAACCAGCTCCCTTATATACTCAGGGTCAAGAGGAAGTAGTTAGTTCAGTATGTAGCAGTACTGTGAAGAGTCCAGTTCCTGGGAGAACTGAGAGGGAGACTGTAGTGTAAAGGGGCTGCGTCAGGCTTCTCTACAGTCTGCTCTTGGATTCCAGCCTAGCCAGGGTCTGAGGGAAGGAGTACAGGAGACAGAGGAACACATCTGGGAGACTGAGTGACATCACCACTCGCCCCGGAGGAGCGCACAGATCGGATACCGGATCCGAAACGGTGACTGACACACACAGCACAGTAAATACTGGATAGTGGAGGTTGTAGATCGACACTGTACCTCAGCGAAGCAACATGGCGGAGTCAGAAGCACACGGAAGACTCAAATTGCCTAGCAAAGGGGGTACCTGTGAGGAGAGACAGTGCCAGTAGCTCAGCTAAAACAGCAGCTAGGGCCACACACACACAGCACAGCAGGAGGAAGCTGAGGACCCTGACAGGTGGGAGCAACCCGGCCCCGGTACAGACTCAGTGGACAATTCTCTCTGTTAAGACCATCTGCAGTAAAGCGTTGGAAACTTCAGAACCGTGAGTGTGTGTGATCCTTGAACTCAAGCCCTAAATTTCCCCCACAAGCAGCCACCGTCTCCACAACATTCCTTTCCTGCAACATTCATAACAGACTTTAATTACCACTGCCCGGGGGAAACCCGGCTCTACCTGCTGGGACCGTTCCATCTAAAGCTGCCAAACATCATCCCCGGAGGTTCTGCAGCAGCGGTGGTCACCCTGACCACAACCCGTGGGTGGCATCACGACAAACTTAATCCCCTGTATATATCCCCTTTTACTTGCGGAACCCGGGACACGGTCCGGACCAGGACCTCTGTGACATCCCCAGCAGTACCCCGGTCTGGTACCGAGTACCCTGTCCCAGTGGGCTCCACAAATGCACAGAACATAAGAGTTCCAGTGCAATGTCACCATGCTGGGATTCTTGCGCATGTGTGGTGCCTTGGCCTATGCATCACCCTGTCATTCTACAGACCGCAGCCTTAAAGAGACCTGTAGTCTATAGAACGGAGAGCAATGGTGCATGGAAATCACGTCTACCTGCTTTACCGCACCACAGCTCAACTAGAACAGCGTGCTGTGTATGCCAATATGGTTAAAGTGACCTGTCACCTAGATAAAGCACCCCAGGCTATTACTACCTGTCCCTACACCTTCCTATTACTATTCTAACTATTCCTCTCTATCCTAAATGTGAGGGGTAACTGTTTTATAAAATGGTTTTATAACTTACTAACTCGTATATTAATGAAGCGGGGCTACAGTTACTAGCCCCCCTGGGCTTCCTCTTGCCACCTCCTGCAGTCTTTATCACACCCCCTATGGGCGTGATATTGAAATTGAAATGCGTGCCCCCAGCCAGCCTCGGAGCTGTCTGTAGGTTCCGGGTATGACGCCGAACACATCATTTCAGGAACTGCAGGGTCGATATTAAAAGGTGCATCGCCCGACTTCAAGCTGTGACCACAGTTGAGCTGACGTAATGTGCTCCACAGAGCATGCATAATGCACAGCTTGAAATCTGGCGATACACCTTTTAGGAGTATCGACCCTGCAGTTCCGGAAATGACGTGATCAGCGTCATACCCAGAACACTACAGACAGCTCCGAGGCAGCTGGGGGGGGGGGAGCCGCGCATTTTAATTTCAATATCATGCCCATGGAGGGCGTAATAAAGACTGGAGGAGGTGGCGAGAGGGAGAGAAAAAGACACCCAGGGGGGCTAGTAACGGTAGCCCCCACTTCATTAACATACCAGCCAGTAAGGTATAAAAACATTTTATAAAACAGTCACACCACACATTTAGGACAGAGAGGGGTAGTTAGAACAGTAATAGGAAGGTGCAGGGACAGGTAGTGATAGCCTGGGGTGATTTATCTAGGTATCAGGTTCACTTTAAGGTTAGCGTAGTTCCACATGGGCCCCCCTGAGCGTGGGGCCCCGGGCAATCGCACTCTGTGGCGACACTTGTGAAATCTCTGTCTGCTGTCTTTATATAATTTATATTACTTTACAGTAGATGACAATTGAGACAAGTCTTTACTTGCAGTAAGCAATATAGTTAGTGAACTCTTTATGGTCAATCACCATAGAGTTAATGAATTTGTTATGGTCAATTACATGAATCCTGTAGTGCTGATAATAAGTCGACAATTAATTGTGGGAATTAAGCTCTGGAAATAACTGCTAATAAGGTGTCAGAATATATCAAGCCTGAAAACAGCTACGAATAGTGCAGAAGACCAATGTAAACAATGTGGTTTTCTAGGCGGATAATAAATGTTATACTATAGTTTTTTGGCAGTCATCTAATCAGGGCTTATTTGGTTTCTTTTTATGGTTTTGAAATACATTTACATGTATTTAATATAACAAAATGATTTGTGCATCTATCAAGCCATCCATTCTCCCATTTTAACATGTTAGAACCTAATAATCTTTGGCAAATGTTACAATTTACAAGGGCAGTAAATATTAAGGCCTCCGAGTTGTTTAGTTTAGCTTTTCTGAATTTCCATTTGTAAAGCAGACTTGATTATAACACATACATATGCCCCACCAAGTGGAAATTAGTGATCACAACACCTTCCTCAATCATAACCCTTGTAACCTCTCAAGTAGAAAAATTGATTAATGTTATAGGTTACAAACAATATATGATTTTAATAACTAAAGTACTCAAAATGTCTTTCTAATACAGAAAAAGGGGCACAAATAAATCTGAAGAATTTGTAATCTGTCATCAGGTTTTTGCCAACCCATTTTTTGAGCATCATGATGTAGGGGCAGAGACCCTGATTCCAGCAATGTGTCACTGACCTCCTTCATCATACTCATCCTGAGGGCCAGATTATTTTTCTATTTGGTGTTGACAAGCACCTACAGTCCTGTTCATCATTATTTCCACCCATGAAGTATATAATGTGGAACACTCCTGAAAAAAATGAATCGAGTGGAACAGCATTTTTGTATAGAGACTTGTGTTCTATACAAAAGAGCAAATGATAAACAACAAATTAAATAAAAAAACAATTGGAGGGAAAAATAGAAACACTTAAAGCTTGCTTGGACACTAGTATTGACCCTTTTTCAATAAATTAGTATGGAAACATTTTGACTTGCCTGTGGGCTAATGACAAATGAGAATTTCCTGTGATAAATTGTCGGTACCCATGTGACAAATTAGCCAATGAATGATGACTTCAGTGTTTTAAAAAGCCACATGTTAGGCCCTGTTCGTTTGTCATAATGATGAAGCCAAAAGAGCTGTCTGAGGACATCAGAACCAATATTATTAGCAAACACAAAACTTCCAAAGGGTATAAAGCCATCTCCAAACACCTTGGTATCCCAGTTTCAACAGTGCACAATGTTATTAAGATGTTTGCCAATCATGGAACAGTCAAGAACCTCCCTGGATGTGGAGGAAAGGGGAAAATTGACAAGAGAACAAATACCACATCAAACATCCAAAGACCTGAAGGCCACTCTAGAACAGTCTGGGGTCATGGCTTCAACAAGTACCATCCGCTGCACATTAAGCCAGGCAGGGCTTTTTGGGTGAAGGCCAAGGAAGAAATCAACTGATCTTTGCCAAAGAAAAACCAAAATCCTTCTGGGAAAATATTCTGTGGACAGATGAAACAAAAATAGACCCTTTTGACAATGCAAAGCTACAGTTTGTTTACAGACAGTGCAATGAAACTTATAAGGAAGAGAAAACCCTACCAACAGTTAAGCATGGTGGAGGATCCCCAACGCTGTGGGGTTGCTTTAGCTGAATGCGGTGCTGGAGGTCTTGACCATATGACAGGAATAATGAAATCAGAATTATCAAGAAATTTTAGAGCAAAATGTCCTACCCAGTGTAAGAAAACTTGGATTGAGTCCAAGATCATGGGTCCTCCAGCAAGACAATGACACAAAACACACATCCAAAAGTGCACAGGAATGGTTGAAAAAGAATAAATGGACTGTTTTAAAATGGCAGCAATGAGTCCTGACCTCAATCACATTTTTGGGGTGAGCTGAAATCTGCCATTGGGAAAAAGAAACCCGCAAACATTCAAGAGCTTGAACAAACTGCAATGGAAAAGTGGGTGAAAATACAGCTGAGAAGTGCAAGCAGCTTATAGATGCTACAAGAAGCGTCTGGAGGCTTCATCAATGCCAAAGGGTGTGCAATCAAGTATTAATTAGGGCCTTTATTGCTGCACACTGTTTCTTCTGTTTCTTCTTTGAAATTGCAACATGTAAGTTGATACACAATGTTTTCTTGTTGTATTACTTTCGGACACTACTTGAATCTTGTATACTGAAGAAAAAGAATCTAACATATATAGGGAGCACAACAAATTCGTAAGAAAATATATATTATATATTAATTTTATTAAACAGACAAAGTGAGCATACAATTTAAAACATAAATCATCACAGGGAGCTTCAGGCAAACAAGTGGTGACACCTAATATAGTACTGGGCACTTTTTTTTTGCAGTATGTCCAATAATTAATCTGTGTATCAAATATACAAGTCATAAACTGCAATTCAAAGAAGTGTCAATAAGTAACCACAGTAGTTCAAAAAATCATAACCGGTTAATAACCATAATATTGTTGGTAATGATGGCACATATAAGCCACGTCAGGATATTGGCAGATAATCATTACATAAGAAAACCACGTACATTGAGCAAGATAGTGATTGGGCTCTGTTGTGGAGCTATTATCTGCTATCAACACATTTGTCCGTAGTATACTAACAATTCATGTCAGACCTGGTCGATGTTAGCGTGCAGTGATTAGATGTAAGAGATAATGTAATATAACATCCCCACATATTTCATGGCCATATGAAAAAAGTAATTTACAGATGAGCCATACATTGATGACAAAGATTTTTTGAACACATTATGTGAGCAAATTCATATGCACATAGAAGTTCAAGATAGTATGATAATAAAGGGAGTATACATTTACCACCATGAGATAGTATCTGACTCAATAAATAACTATCAACTAGCATGGACCACCAATTTTCTCATAAATGCACATGGTATAAATCAAGATTGTTCCAACAGGAATCCATCCTGTTAGAACATGGTATAGCCAAGGGATGTATCCCTTGTTGTAAACAGAGGTTCCCTCATAAGTATACCGGTAAATGTCAGCCTTGGAGTCCCTGGTACCCACCCCACGCGTTACGCTGCTTAGGGTTGCAGCTTCGTCAGGGGACACTAACCAGTCATTTGGTAAATTTAAAAAAAAAAAAAAAATTTTTTTCCTCAATGTACATTCTGAGTCCCATCTTGACTGGAAAAAAGAAATATTTGCAAATTTATTAACCCCTTCATGACCCAGACTATTTTGACCCTAAAGACCTTGGCAGTTTTGTCAAGTCTGACCAGTGTCCCTTTATGAGGTAATAACTCTGGAACGCTTCAACGGAGCCTAGCAATATTGGGCTTCATATTAGTAGTACATTTAGGTTGATAACTTTTTGCATTTATTTGTGAAAAAATAAAAAATGTGGCAAAAATGTTGAAAATTTTGCAATTTTCAAATTTTGAATTCTCATTCTGCTAAACCAGAGAGAAATGTGACACAAAATAGTTAATAAATAACATTTCCCACATGTCTACTTTACATCAGCACAATTTTGGAAAAAAAAATTTTTGTTAGGAAGTTATAAGGGGTCAAACTTCATCAGCAATGTTTCATTTTTCCAGCAAAATTTACAAAACCATTTTTTTTTAGTGACCACACACTTAATGTGGTTTTGTAGAAAAAAATAATAGCATTGCCTGAAGATGCACTACAAATCTCAGCGTTGTTTTTAATAAACCCTGCCTTCACATTTGCGTATGTGAACGCAGCTTATGCTGCGTTCCCATACGCATTCAAACGCATGCGCACTGCGTTCCTATGTTTAACATAGGAACGCATAGTGCCTGCGTTTGGCAGCGTTTGCTGCGTTCGGGTGCGGATGCAGACGATATCTGCTCCTTCCGGTGTCCCCGTCCGCACCCGGGACGCAGCATGTCGCGTCCCTGGTGCGGGTGAAAGTGTGTGATTTGTGCGCAGGCATCCGCATGCGCACAGATCACTAATGGCGGGCAATGAGAGCGCACGGCGGTCTGCAAGCATCTGCAGACCGCATTGCGCTCCATTATAAACATAGGGCCGCGATCTGCATGCAGATGCTTGCAGATGCATCTGCAAAACGCTGCAGATGCATCTGCAAGTCTGAAGGCAGCCTTAGGCTGTGTGCAGACGATGAGTATTTAGTGCAGAAATTTTCTGCAGCATAAACGCTGATAAACTTCTCCCTGTGCCAGAAAAACGCACCAAATATGCAATACGTTTTTGGTGTATTTTTGGCGCAGATTTTGGCCTTGCGTTTTTTCACTATACTCAATGGCAGAGAGGGCTGAAAAACGCTGCTAAGATGCACCAAGAATTGACACGTTCATGCAGTTATGCAAGGAATAAAAAATCATCATTGGCACAGCAATTCAGAATTCTCATAGGACTTTCCTGGGGAAGAAAGTACATGCATTTTTGTGACAAAATTTTTTTTTTAAAAATGCTCCATTGGTACATACCCTTACAGTGCCAATACACATTGGTAACTTAGATTGGCATTTTTGTCACATTCGAATTGTGAAACTACCTCTACATCCATGTAATGCCACCCAGACTGCTATCCTGGGCATAAAGCCATGTTCTAAGTGTGACACCCACTAAATTCTGTGAAATTATCCCAGGTTTCAATGGTATTTGTTATATTTTCAATGTTCAGTCTGAGCACTTACGGAACCAGAAGTCCCAGCAGTACCATGTCACCTAAAGCATATACATGATGTCTACCAGGTATTAGGCTTTGTTCACATGTTCAGTATTTGGTGAGTTTTTTACCTCAGTATTTGTAGGATAAAACCAGGAGTGGGTGATAAATACAGAAGTGGTGCCTGTGTTTCTATTATACTTTTCCTCTGATTGTTCAATTCCTGGTTTTGGCTACAAATTCTGAGGTAAAAAAACTCCCAAAATACACAATGAATGAGCGTGGCCTTAAAAAACTGAGGTAAATAACTTAGGCTGGCTTCACACTGCAGTTTTTCACTGATCAGTGTCCATCAGTGTTTGTGTGCCAAAACCAGGAGTGTCTCCAAAACTCAGAACAGGTGTCAATCTTTCAGTTATACTTTTTCTCTGTAAGTTCCTCTCCTGGTTTTGGCACCCAAACACTGATGGACACTGATCAGTGAAAAACTGCAGTGTGAAGCCAGCCTTATCAAATACTCAAAATGTGCTTGTGGCCTTAGCAATCCTGGAGACATGATTAACACTAGATGGAATATGCTTTACCTTTGTGGCACCATCTTGGAGTTTGGGCTGGACATAGAGAGGCTGTGTCTGTTCAGGTAATGGTAATGGCTGCCTCCAGAACTGATTCACATTAGTGATTGATTGTTAACACAGCTGGATAATCAGGAGACTGACTCCACAGAATACTCTGAACATCACATTGCCATGTACTTAGTATGATGAAAATGTCTGTACATTATGATCATGTGGACATGTACTGTATGTACATGTACAATATGACTTTTTTTTATTATTTAAATTGTTTTAGGAAATATTTATTTTTCAATTTCTGTTATAATGTTTTTATCATACAATATCCGCACCTTGTTTTGCTTTGTAATGGTATGTGGATGGCTGCGTGTAATGGTGGGTTTACACACACCAATTTATCTGTTCAATATCTGAACCAATCTCTGGTTGCAGTGAAATCATGGATACATTGCTCCATTTTGTGGCTGTGTACAACATAGAGCAATGTGTCCATGATTTCACTGCAAACAGAGATTGGTTCAGAGATTGAACAGATAAATTGGTGTGTGTAAACCCACCATAACAGAAACCCTGAGATGACTAAAGGTCCCGTCACACGGGGTAACATCGCCGGCAACTCCCAGGAGTGCACACGTTTTTGGCCGCTCTCCAACATTGCTGATGAGCTGTCATACAAGGAGACATCGCTGGCAACTCATCAGCAATGTTACTAGCAACTATCGCTGCCAGGGTTAAACTGAACCCTGGCAGCGATCCTTACCATGGGAGTCTATGGGGAAAGTTGCCGGCAACATCGCTGTTGCCGCGTCAGACCGGGCAATGCAGGTAGATCGCCTGAGCAACATCGCCTGCTTTCACAACATTGTTGGGAAACCAGGCGATGTTGCTGAAGCAACTATCACAGTTGAAATTATCCTGTTATACAGGGCAACTCTGTGCCAATGTCGCCGCAACTTGGCCACGCCCCTCAGTTGCCGGAGATGTTGCCCCGTGTAACGGGGCCTTTAAAGGTACGGTTCCTGCAATGAGTATTGGTCAATTGTTGATGTTACAGAATTTCTGCACCTATTATGCAAGTTAGGTTAGGGTCCTTTCACATCAGCGGTTTTTGCCGATCGCGAACTGCAACTGCTGCGATTACGGCATAACCGTTGCACTTGCGGCACAGTTGCGGCAAGCCCCATGCAATGTCTATGGGGCTTGCGGTAAGTGTGCGGCAAGTGTCGTTTCGGCACTTGCGGCAGGTGCGGCCGCGAAAAAAAAACGCGGTCAGACGCGATACCGCACTTGCCGCAAGCCCGCATAGACAATGTATGGGGCTTGCCGCAACTGTGCCGCAAGTGCAGCGGTTATGCGATAATCGCGGCAGTTGCGTTTTTTTCACTGCAACTGCCACGATCGGCAAAAACCGCTGATGTGAAAGGACCCTAAGGGTATGTGCACATCTGACGTTTGTGCATCTCTGCAGTCCGTCCAAAAACCTGGGTTTTTTTAGCAGAAACTGAGTTTTCTGTGCTCAGCAGTGTCCCTCGTTTTTTGCTCGTTTTCCGCCCGGTTTTACAGCGTTTTTCTCGGCGGTTTTCTCGGCGGTTTTGAAAACTGAGTTTTTTGTGCACTTGATCAGCTGAAACCGCTGGAAAAACGGTGGAAAGAAGTCACTTGCTCTATTTTTGGAAAACCGGTGGAAAAACTCAGTTTTGACTGAGAAAACTCAGTTTTGACTGAAAACGACCAGAAGAAAACCGTTCTAGTGAAGACAGAGTTTTCTAAAATCCATTGACTAGCATGTTAATCCAACCGGAGGGTAGGATTAACATAAATTAACATAAAACTGAGCGGAAAACGCCGACGGAAAACGTCCAAAAGCAGCCCACAAAACGACTGATGTGCACATACCCTTACTTGCATTTTTTCATTGCGTTTTTCTTTTACATGTATAGTAATCTCGTCTTGGATGCTGTGGTTTTTGTGTCTTGTTGCCATGTCATGTTTTAACCCCTTCACCCCCGGGCAATTTTCTATTTTCCCCTCCTCTACTTCCAAGAGCTATGCATTTTTTATTTTTCCATCAATATAGACATATAAAGGCTTGCTTTTTGTGGGACGAGTTGTACTTTTGAATAACATCATTTACTTTACCATAAAGTTTTGGCGCCATTTTGGTTCGTAGCGTTCTCATTTTTCGGGATCTGGGGCTGTGTGACGACTTATTTTTTGCGTCTTGAGCTAATGTTTCTAATGACACAATTTTTGGGTAGATGTGATATTTGTATTGCCTGTTATTGCATTTTATTGCAATATTGCAGCAACCAAAAAAAATGTAATTTGGGCATTTTTACTTTTTTTTCTGTCACAGTTTACGGATCTGAATAATTGATTTATATTTTGCTAAATCGGGTATTTCTGACTGCTGCGATACAAAGTGTTTTTTTTTTTATATAGTTTTATTTTCAATGGAGCAAAAAGGAAAGAGCTTTAAACTTTTTTCATATTTTTTATTTTTTTTTAAATTTTTGTCACTTTTACTATATTTTACTGGGCCCCTTAGGGCATCTCAGCACTGCACAGTCCGATCGCCTCTTGTAAATGCCACCGCTCAGCGGGAATCCACAGGAAGTGAGTAATGACAGTGACAGAGGTCCTGCATCTGACCCTGCACTGTCATGGCAACACATCAACATCCTGTGATTGCGTCACAAGGTCACAGATGTCGGAGGGGAATAGCGCGATCCCTGCTGCGGCATTTTAGACTGCGCTGTCAGTGTTTGACACTGTGATCGAAGCCGGCCTAAGGCTGGTTTCACACTGCAGTTTTTTCCCTGATCAGGTTCTAACAGGTTTGTGTGCAAAAACCAGGAGAGGAACTTGAAGAGAAAAACTATAATTTAAAGTTTTACACTTGTTCTGAGTTTTGGAGACACTCCTGGTTTTGACACACAAACCTGATCGAACCTTATCAGGGAAAAAATTGCAGTGTGAAACCAGCTTAAGGGGTTAACATCGGTGGATGGATCAGCAATCATCAGCTGCACATGTTGGCTGATCAGATCAGACAATATGTGCAGGGAATGATGCGAGCTCAGTGCGGTGTGTGAGCTCGCATCAAAGGGAGAGACACAACCAAGGACGTACCTACACATCCTTGGTCATGAAGGGGTTAAGAAGGGTCATGAAGCTGCTTTGTTTTTAATACTTCCTGGTATTTGGCTTTGACAAAGCTTTACTGATGTGGCTGTAATGGCCGAAATGCCAGTCGTTTGTGCGTGAAGAATATGGTGCTGCTATGAATAAGATAAGATAAACTTTATTGATCACGGAGGAAATTACAGTATTACAGCAGCAGAACAAAGATCAAGAACATTTCACACTTTACAAAATAAGTCTATATGGACAGCAGATGTGGGTAGACTGGTACATGTACCTCACCTATTCCCCCCATACACATAGAACTTCACATAGTCTTGGGACGCTTTACACTTATACATTTGTTAAAGGGATCCTGTCACCCCCAAAACACCTTTAAAGCTATTAAAACCTGTCCCTACAGCATATTAACACTTTCCCTACACTCTTTTTAGCTCCTAAATGCAGTAAATGATATTGCATAAAAACGTTTTATAAGTACCTGCTTAGTGATGATAATGAGTGACTATGCTATTCATAGTCACTCATCAAGACTGCCCCTCTGCTTCATAGCACGCCTGAATAGGCGTGATCTACATCCAGGATTCAAAATCGCGCGTCCCTTCTGTGCCCTGTGTCGTAGGAGGCTGCAGTGTGGCTTGTGACGCGATCCGCGTCATTCCCGGCGCCCTGTGACGTATTTACAGCGGCGCCGCGCTGTGAGCTTCAAAATGTGCACTGCGCATGCCCAATGCGCATGCGCAGTGCGCATTTTGAAGCTCACAGCGCGGCGCCGCTGTAAATACGTCACAGGGCGCCGGGAATGACGCGGATCGCGTCACAAGCCACACTGCAGCCTCCTACGACACAGGGCACAGAAGGGACGCGCGATTTTGAATCCTGGATGTAGATCACGCCTATTCAGGCGTGCTATGAAGCAGAGGGGCAGTCTTGATGAGTGACTATGAATAGCATAGTCACTCATTATCATCACTAAGCAGGTACTTATAAAACGTTTTTATGCAATATCATTTACTGCATTTAGGAGCTAAAAAGAGTGTAGGGAAAGTGTTAATATGCTGTAGGGACAGGTTTTAATAGCTTTAAAGGTGTTTTGGGGGTGACAGGATCCCTTTAAACATCCCCACAGCTGTCGGAACAAACGATTTTCTGTATCTTTCCTTTTTACACATTAGTTGGATTAGACGCTTGCTGAATGTGCTCTTCTGCTTCGCAAACAGTTCAGAGAGCGGGTGTGTATTGTTGCTCATTATAGCCTTGCATTTCTTATTAATTCTATCCTCTAATACCTCCTCGAAAGTCCTAAGTTGTAGACCCACCGCCGCACTAGCCTTCTTGATAAGTTTATTCAGCTTATTAGCGTCAGCTGTGCGCACACTACTACCCCAGCATATTATTGCAGCAAAGATTGCACTCGCCACAGTAGATTGGTAGAACATTTCAAGCATTTTGCTACACACATTAAACGACCTTAATTTCCTTAGGAAGTAAAGTCTACTCATCCCTTTCTTGCAAACCTTCTCCATATGGCACCTCCAATCAAGCTTGCTGTCCAGGTGAACCCCCAAATATTTGAAATTCTCCACCATCTCCACATCCTGACCATCAATAGTGATAGGTAAGCAATCCTTCATGCACCTTCCATAACTCAACACCAACTCCCTGGTTTTCTTTACGTTGAGTTCTAAATGGTTAGCCTGGCACCAGTCAACAAAGTCCGAGACCACCCTTCTGTATTCCTCCTCCCCCCGGCCTCTCTCAATACCTCCGACTATCACTGAGTCATCAGAGTACTTCTAAAGGTGACAAAGGTCTGATTTATACTGAAAATCAGCTGTGTATAACATAAAAAGGAATGGCGACAGCACCGTTCCCTGAGGTGCTCCAACACTGCTCCGAACACTATACGATACGGCCGCCCCTAACCTTACGAACTGTGGCCTATCCGACAGGTAATCAATGATCCAATTCACTAGTCCCTCATCAACAGCCATTTCAACCAGCTTTTTACGTAATAATAGTGGCTGTAAGGTGTTGAATGCACTGGAGAAATCGAAGAACATGGCACGTACAGTGGTTCCATCATTGTCCAAAAAGGAATGTACTGTTTGTAGCAGATATGCTACAGCATCGTCCACCCCTAGACTCTGCCAATACGCAAACTGAAGGGGGTCCATAAAAGCAGACACCCTCGGACACAAGTAGGCAAGTACAATTCTCTCCAAGAACTTCATCGCATGCGATGTTAAGGCCACCGGTCTATAGTCGTTATGGGAGCTCGGGAAGGTAGTCTTGGGAACCGGCACCAGGCAAGAAGTCTTCCATAGAACTGGTACTCTCTGTGATTGTAAGCTCCAGTTAAACAGGTGCTGGAAGACAGTGCACAACTGATTTGCACACACTCTGAGGACATGTGGACAGATACCATCAGGCCCTGCTGCTTTACCAATGACCAGCCTACTAAACTGTTCCCTCACATCATTTTCTGAGATCAAGAAAGTCTCCATCTTCCTCCTCCCAGTTGATATTGCTTGTCGCTCCCCGGCCTTCTCCCCTGTTGACATTGCACATTTATCGTTGAATCTGTTGAAAAACTCATTCATCTCATTAGCCATGATCAGCCCCCCACCAGCCTGATCTGACCTTGCCTTAAACCCAGTCAATAGCTTCATTCCAGCCCACACTTCTCTGGAGTTGTTGTGTGACAATTTATTTTCCAATTTAATTCTGAATGCTTCACAGGCAATCTTAAGTTTCCCCTTTAAGTCTCTCTGTACAATTTTCGTCTCCTCCTTGTCTTTCCTTTTAAAAGCTTTTTTTTTCCTGTTTAGTAGATATTTCAATTCTTTTGTAATCCAAGGCTTGTTGTTTGCATAACACCGAATCTCATGAATAGGTACAATATTGTCAGTACAAAAGTTGATGTAATTAGTAACTCTCCCGATAACCTCATTAACATCATCATTATGTTCCCTGGCACATAACACCTCCCAGTCTGTGCCATCAAAGCAGTCTTGTAACCTCTTCTCTGCTGCCGGAGACCACTTCCTTATCTGTTTAATTGTCACTGGTTGTTTGCAGACAACTGGTTGATAGGCTGGAGACAATAGTATGAGGTTGTGGTCAGATTTCCCCAGGGGGGGCAATGCAGATGATGAGTAAGCATCCTTAACACTGGCATAGAGGAGATCCAATATATAATTGTCCCGTGTAGAACATTTGACATATTGATAGAACTTTGGTAATGAGATCTTGGCTTGATTAAAATCCCCAGAAATGACAGTTAGAGAGTTAGGGTGTTTCGTCTGAAGCCGGGCAATCACCCCAGACAGTACTTCCCCAGCTGCCTCTGGATTTGCAGATCGTGGTATATACGACACCACTGCAATAACAAGCGAGAATTCTCTAGGCAGATAGTAAGGCCTGAGGCCCACTGCTAATAGTTCAATGTTTGAGCAACAATGTCTCTCCTTTACTGTTACATGCCCCTGATTACACCATCTGTTGTTAATGTACAGTATCACTCCTCCACCCGTCTTCTTACTGCACTTCACTCTGTCCCTGTCAGCCCGAACCATATGAAACCCTGGTACCGATACACATGAATCTGGGACGTCCTCATGCAACCAGGTTTCTGTAAAGCACATGAGACTGCATTCCCTGAACTCCTTCTGGGTCTTACTCAGAGCCAGCAGTTCATCCGACTTGTTACCAAGCGATCGTACATTACCCATGATGATGGATGGGACCGCAGGTTTAAACCTTCTCCTCCAGGACTTGATCTTCTTGCCTGCTCTGCAACCTCTGAAAGGTCTCCTCATTTCCCGTGGAACATGTGGTATTGCAACTGCTGGACTCTGACTCCAAAATAGTGGCAAACTTTCTTCAATCCTTTCCCAAGCTATGACATTATAGAGATGTCATGAAAGTCGGTGCGTTCCCGACCCATGACGTCTCTACTGTATAACGTCATGGATTGTTTGCGCTCCTGCAGCTCCAGTGACCGGGTCAGTGACAAGTCACCGGAGCTGCAGGATCGCAAGGACCCTCACTTTAGCCCAGGGGAGTGGTTTAGCCCCCCTTCCCCGTGGCTAAACTCGGTCTGATTGGCAGTTGAAATTGAAACTGCCAATCAGAGCGAGTAACCCCTCCAGATATGATTGGAGCTCTCCAATCAGATCTGGAGGGGCAGGTTGGCAGGTGCCCTCCCCCTCCTCAGCCCCCTCCCACTCCAGATCTGATGAGCCCCCCCTCCGATCTCTTTCTTCCCCCCCCACCTGGCGGTAACACTCATTCATCCGCCAGCGAGCTGCACCCACCGGTCAGCTTGCTCAGCCCCCTCCTGGTGCGATCACGGAGGGAGATGAGGAAGCTGACCCCCCCCCTGTGCCCTGTGTCCCCCTTCCTCACCTGCCAACGGGCTGCACCCACCAGTGCACCCTCCGGCCAGCCTCCTCTGCTCTAGTGTGGGCCCCTCCTCCTCTCCCAGGCTAATCACCGGTGGATGAGGTAAGTATGAATGGATGCATGGGTGAGTGGGTGCATGCATGGGTGGATGGGTGAGTGGGTGCATGCATACATGCATGCGTGCATGGGTGGATGGATGGGTGAGTGGGTATGTACATGGGTGGATGATGGGTGAGTGGGTGCATTTGTGCATGCATGGATGTGTGCGTGCATGGATGGATGTGGGTGTGGGTGTGGATGCGTGCGTGGATGGATGTGTGGATGGATGTGTGTGCATGCGTGGATGCATGTGTGCATGGATGGATGTGTGCGTGCGTGGGTGTGGATGTGTGCATGCATGGATGGATGTGTGCATGGATGGATGTGTGTGTGCATGTGTGGATGGGTGCATGTGTGGATGGGTGCATGGATGGATGTGTGGATGCGTGTGTGCATGGATGGATGTTGCATGCTTTGATGCGTGCGTGGATGTGTGCGTGCATGGATGGATGTGTGCATGGATAGATGTGTGTGTGCATGCGTGGATGGATGCATGCGTGCGTACATGGATGGATGTGTGCATGCATGCATGTGTGCGTGCATGGATAGATGTGTGGATGCGTGCGTGCCTGGATGTGTGGATGTATGCATGGATAGATGTGTGTAGATGTGTGCATGTGTGGATGGGTGCATGCATGGATGGGTGGATGGGTGCAACAAGGGATCAAGTGTCCTCTTGTTGTAGTCTCTGGGATCATAGTCATGATGCATTGTATGACTGATCATTGCCATACAGTGCACCATAACATAATTAGAGACTCTAGGAAGAGGACACTTGATCCCTTGCTGCAGTCTCTGGATTGAGCAGAGGCAATCGAGCATTGTAGGACCTTCATTGTGGACTACGTCGGATCTTTATAATAAAGATGGAGTCCGAATTTTGTTTGCGTTTTTATCAAATAAAAAGATTTTTCTCTGCGTGGTGTATTTTTCTTTGACTATTTACTAGAGATTCCTAATGGCCGGGTCTAACATTGGCCCGACATTATGAATCTCGGGCTTAGTACCAGCTGCCAATAAAAAGCTGGCATTAACCCCTTTATTACCCAGTTTGCCACCAGCACCAGGGCAACTGGAAGAGCCTGGGTACAACGCCAGAAAATGACGCTTCAATGAATGCGCCATTTTCTGGGGCGGCTGCAGGCTGCAATTCACAGCATGGGGGGCCCAGAACGCCTGGGCCTCTCCATGCTGAGGATTCCAGCCCTCAGCTGCCTATTTGTACCTGGCTGGGCCAAAAATATTGCGGAGTCCCACGTCCTTTTTTTTTTTCTAGAATAAGTTTTAGAAATAAAAATAAAATGGGCTTCGCTGTATTTTTTGTTGCCAGCCAGGTACAACGAGGCAGCTGGGGGTTGGTGGCAGTCCGTAGCTGCCAAGTTGTACTTGGCTAGACCAAAAATATGGCGGAGCCCCATGTCATTTTTTTTCTTTCTAGAATTAATTCTAGAAATTAAAAAAAATGGGCTTCACTGTATTTTTGGTTGCCAGCCAGGTACACCTTGACACCTGGGGGGCTGGAATCCTCTGCGTGGAGAGACCCAAACATAGGCCCCCATGCTGCAAATAGCAATCCACAGCCACCCCAGAAAATAGCGCATTCATTAGAGGTGCCATTTTCTTTTGCTGTACCCCATGGGTTCTCCATATGCGACATGGTGTCCGCTAACAATTTCAATGGAAAAATTAGGGCCAATTGTTAGCGGAAACCATGTCACGTATGGAGAGCCCCTCCCTGTGTGCCTGAACATTGGAGCTCCCCCACAAGTGACCCCATTTTGGAAACTAGACCCTCCAAGGAACTTATCTAGATGGGTGGTGAGCATTTTTAACCCCCAGGTCCTTCACAAATGAATCCGTAAAAATGGAAAAAAAGTTTTTGTGGAAAAAAAAGTACTTTTTCATTTTTACAGATCAAAAAGTGAAGCACCTGGGGGTTCAAAGTGCTCATTATGCATCTGGATAGGTTCCTTGGGGAGTCTAGTTTCCAAAAGGGGGTCACTTGTAGGGAAGCTGCAATGTTTAGGCACACAGGGGCTCTCCAAACGTGACATGGTGTCCGCTAACAATTTGAATGGAAAATTAACTCAAATTGTTAGCGGACACCATGTCGCATTTGGAGAGCCCCTGTGTGCCTAAACATTGGAGCTCCCCCAGATGTTTCACAAATTGATCCGTAATAATGAAAAAGTACTTTTTTATTTTCACTAAAATTTTCTTTTAGCCTAACTTTTTTCATTTTCACATGGGCAACAGGATAAAATGCATCCTAAAATTTGTTGGGCAATTTCTCCTGAGTACACCGATACCTCAAATGTGTTCATAAACCACTGTTTGGGTGCACGGCAGGGCTCAGAAATGAAGGAGTGCCATTTCACTTTTTGAATGGAAAATTAGCTCCAAAAGTCAAATTGCGCTCCTTACCTTCCGAGCCCTGTCGTGCGCCCAAACAGTGGTTTATGACCATATATGAGGTATCTGTGTACTCAGGAGAAATTGCCCAACAAATTTTAGTATCCATTTTATGCTGTTGCCCATGTGAAAATGAAAGAATTAAGGTTAAAAGAACATTTTTGTTAGAAAAATTAAAATGTCCATTTTTTCCTTCCACGTTGCTTTATTTCCGGTGACGCACCTGATGGGTTAATAATCTTCTTGAATGTAGTTTTGAGTAGCTTGAGGGGTGCAGCTTTTGGAATGGTGCCACTTTTGGGTGTTTTCTGTCATGTACACTCCTTAAAGGGACTTCAAATGTGATGTGGTCACTAAAAAAATGGTTTTGTAATTTTTGCGGGAAAAATGAAAAATTGCTGATGAACTTTGAACCCTTATAACTTCCTCCCCCCCACCAAAAAAATTTTTTTTTACAAAATTGTCCTGATGTAAAGTAGACATGTGGGAAATGTGATTTATTAACTATTTTGTGTCACATAACGCTCTGGTTTAGCAGAATAAAATTCAAAATTTGAAAATTGCGAAATGTTCAAACTTTTTGCCAAATTGAATTGATTTTTTTCACAAATAAACGCAAAAATTATCGACCTAAATTTACTA
Organism: Allobates femoralis; assembly: GCA_033576535.1. Classification (NCBI taxonomy): domain Eukaryota; kingdom Metazoa; phylum Chordata; class Amphibia; order Anura; family Aromobatidae; genus Allobates; species Allobates femoralis. The sequence goes on from JARQOC010000012.1 coordinate 60,412,226, forward strand.
CTAACATGAAGCCCAATATGCCACGAAAAAATAATCTCAGAATTGCTAGGATCCGTTGAAGCGTTCCAGAGCTATAACCTCATAAAGGGACAATGGTCAGAATTGACAAAAATGCCAAGGTCTTTAGGGTCAAAATAGGCTGGGTCCTGAAGGGGTTAACAGTGTCAAAAATATAACAGATTCAAACTTTTCAACAAAGATATGAGCCCCAGCAGCCCGACCACAATATACAAATTAGGCTGCTTTCACACAGCGTTTTTGTGCTGTCCGAGGGGATCAGACTTTTTGCAGCTCCCCTCGGACAGCAACGGATCCAAACTGATGACTGCAATCGGATGCCAAATAGGCATCCGATCCCGATGTTTTGCAGCATCAGTTTGGATCATCTCCCTGCTCCTCCTGTCACCTCGTCCCCCTCCTGTCACCCTCCTGTCACCTTTCTCCCCTCTGTCTGCCCTCTTTGTCCCCTCTTTGTCCCCTCTTTGTCCTCCTCTTTGTCCCCCCACTTTGTCCCCATACTTTGCACCCCCTCTTTGTCCCCTCTTTGCACCCCCTCTTTGTCCCCTCTTTGCAGCCCCTCTTTGCCCCCCTCTTTGCAGCCCCTCTTTGCAGCCCTTCTTTGCAGACCTTAAAAAATAAAAAAATCTTCATTCTCACCTCTCCACGACACCCGCGCTGCTTCCAGCTTCTCTTCTTCTGATGCACAGGACCTGGCGTGATGTCACAGTCACATGACCGGTTACCGCGGTAACCGGTCATGTGACTGCACTGTGACGTCAGGCCAGGTCCTGGAAGCACAGAGCCGAGCGCAGGAGGCATCGCTGGATCGTGGAGAGGTGAGGATAATGATTTTTTTATTTTTAACCCTTTCATTTCACTGGATATCACTTCTGCAATGTATGAATATACATTGCAGAAGTGATATTAGATGGCACAGAGCGATTTTAGTGTACTGAGCATGCTCAGTACACTAAGATCGGGTCTGAGGAGACATCAGCTGTTTCCTCGGATCCGCGCTCCATAGGCCCCATGTTATTTGGCGCGGATCAGGTCGGATCCAATTCGGTCCGATTTGACCCGCTGTGCCAAAAATCGCAGCAGGCTGCGATTTTGGGCACAGCAAAAAATCGGCCAGAATCGGATCCGACAAAAATCGGATGCCAATAAGGCCAAATCCGATGTGATTCGTGCCCATAGGATAACATGGGGCCAAAATCTGATCCGTGGCTGTCAGTTTTACAACAGACAGCCACGGATCACATAAAAACACAGTGTGAAAGCACCCTTATGCAGCCCGAGGGAACTCACGTGCCAGTTTTGCAGGGAGGGAACACAACTACCCCTGACCATACAATCCCCACCCTTACTCCGTACAGGGCCTAACCAGGCTCTTACTGCAGCCGCGGCACGTGTTCCCCTCGGGATATAACCTTACTCCCACCTTCCACTCTATGTACAAAGTGATTCGGGATCCCCTTATTCTCCTTTATGTATCTATCCCACAAACTATTCACAGTAAATACAATTTCCCCTCCTGCAGGGGGTGAAGTTCTTACTCAGTGTTCAGAATCTTATATAGACCAAGCCTGATCAGTTTCTCCACAGGAATGCACACAATATAGTTCTCTGCAATCCCTAGCTAACTTGCCCTGTCTCACCATTCAGTTTAATGACCATACTTGATTACTCACTGTGCATGGCTTATCATGCAGCCCACTATATAAATCGAGTCTCTGAAGAAGTTTAACACGTCTCAGGTCAGCCACGTCCCCTCACTTCGACCGCAGCACAATCCCGGTTCCATGTGCTCCTCAGGACAGCCGACACGTCTAGATCCTTTCAGAATCTCCTCAGGACTCTGTCTCTCTCAATTTACCTCAGGAGACTGAACAAAATTACTTCCTGGTTCCAGGTCTATTTACTCGTGTGCAATGGCGACCTCCAGTGGCCGAACTGAGTTACTGCAGAAGATTTACATTATCAGTGTTGAACATTTCAGCATTCTTACATGTGCGGATTACATGCGTTATGTGTTTCTGCAATGGAAATGCACTAAAAAGGCATAAGCGGTTTTTACCTGTAGATTTTCCACATCCAATTCAAGTCTATGTGGGAAAACCCGCTCTTATAATTCTTCATACATGACACAGAAATTGACATGTTGCAGATTTGAACCATGCACCCCAGGTTTACCATAGACTGTGTACTGGGTTGAGCTCACTGGGATATAGTGAAGAAGGAAAGCAGCACAACTCCAAACCTGCTGAATAAACTTTAAGGCTACATTCAGACTGTGCGTTTTTTTGGTCCATTTTTTGATCCGATTTATGCAGTGCACTGCAGAAAATGGATCACTCAAATGACATCCCAGCAAAGTCTATGGGTTTTAATTTTTGCCATTCAGACTGTGCTCTTTTAAAGTGATCTCTTTTTCCACTTTAGGAGAGCTCTGTTCTTGAAAATGACATGTCAATTTCTGTTGAGTTATTCTACTGCGTTTTTCCAATAGCAGCCCTTCAAAATGGGGAAAAAATGCAGCAGTCAAAAATGGATCAAAAACGCATCCAAAAATGGATCCTTTTTTGTTTGCATTTTTTCTGACAGTTCCTGTTTTGCAGCTGAAAATGCAGCAGAACAGAAGAGAGAAAAATGCACTGTCTGAATGTAACCTCACACTGTGCATTTTTGGACTGCTTTTGCTCATCAGTTTTTGTAGCTAAAAGCAGGAGCTGGAAACACACTGTCCGAGTGACATATGAGTTACTCGTATGAGTCTCGGATCATTCACCCAGAATGGCCTCCCCCTCTCTTGACCGGAGCAGTGGAGCTACATAGAAATAAATACAACTGACAGTAGCTCATCCAAAAAGGAAGGGGTCGTGACGGGTGAATGATCCAAGAATCATGCGAGAAACTTACATGTCACTCGGACAGTGTGTTTCCAGCCTAATAGAAACACGTCACCACTGATGAGCAAAAACAGATCAAAAACGAACAGTATGAATGTAGCCTCACTGAAGAATTTAGATTTTTTTGGAAAAGCATTCAAAGTGAACCAAGTTAACAAACACCCAGTCAAGACTGACCAGGACCACTATGTTGCACAAGTCAGCAGACCTGGAAGTAGTAACTATGATGCTATAACTTATCTAATCGTGCACCCGCCTGGTGTGGTCACCAAGCGTTAACCTAGAATTCTGGAACAATGAAATAAATGGTGTTATACAAACCCTTCAGGAGGGGAACACATAGCATTACTACATGCTATGGTGTTCTCCTCTTGAAGGGGTTAAATTGTGTAGAATTTTTCCCTCCTTAGGGCAGATCTGTCTGAGGCAGGGTGATAGGTCTAGGCGCTTATGGCCACTTTACACACACCAACTTATCTGTCCAACTTCTGACCAACTTACTGGTTGCAGTGAAATCATGGACACATTGTTCCATTTGTACACAGCCACAAAATGGAGCAATGTGTCCATGATTTCTCTGCAACCAGTAAGTTGTTCAGAAGTTGGACAGATAAATTGGTGTGTGTAAAGTGGCCCTCAGCCATTGGCAGGGTGTCGCTGGGGAGAAGGGTAGTTCTCCCCCAGTGACAGACTGTGATTGGTAGGTGTTACATGGCAATACCTTGGTGGGGGCTATACTAGGTGGACAGCACTGGCAGGCTCTGTTGCCTGTCAGCGCTGTAATCTACCTACCCACCTGAAAGCTGCGACCTGATGGAGGGACTTCTGGAAGAGCTGCAGACCTGGATGGGAGAAGAGGACGCCATCGCCTGCATGCACAGATGTCTGGATCACCCGGTGTGCAAGACCAGCGGGAACCAGGAGGCGGCCCTTGTCTGTAGTGATCCAGAAGCAGAGGAAGTCCCGGAAGCCATAGTGACCTCTGAGAAGTGTGCCGATGCCAGACTCTAAGCGAGGCCTAATCCAGTACTCCCCATCACCTGTGAGAGGCAGAAGACCAGAAGGATGTAGCCGGAGGCTGCCAGCTGCAGTAGAAAAGCCTCCTAGATAGAATCCAGTTATAGACTTAGTTCTGCACTCAACAACGTCTTAAGTGCAAGTAACTTCATTGATATACCATCACCAGTCATAGAGTACAGCGGTGTATATAGCAATGTATTGTCACCAGTCATAGAGTACAGCGGTGTATATAGTGATGTATTGTCACTAGTCATAGAGTACAGCGGTGTATATAGCAATGTATTGTCACCAGTCATAGAGTACAGCGGTGTATATAGCATTGTATTGTCACCAGTCATAGAGTACAGCGGTGTATATAGTGATGTATTGTCACTAGTCAGAGTACAGCGGTGTATATAGTGATGTATTGTCACCAGTCATAGAGTACAGCGGTGTATATAGCATTGTATTGTCACCAGTCATAGAGTACAGCGGTGTATATAGTGATGTATTGTCACCAGTCATAGAGTACAGCGGTGTATATAGTGATGTATTGTCACTAGTCAGAGTACAGCGGTGTATATAGCAATGTATTGTCACCAGTCATAGAGTACAGCGGTGTATATAGCAATGTATTGTCACCAGTCATAGAGTACAGCGGTGTATATAGTGATGTATTGTCACTAGTCATAGAGTACAGCGGTGTATATAGCAATGTATTGTCACCAGTCATAGAGTACAGCGGTGTATATAGCATTGTATTGTCACCAGTCATAGAGTACAGCGGTGTATATAGTGATGTATTGTCACCAGTCATAGAGTACAGCGGTGTATATAGTGATGTATTGTCACTAGTCAGAGTACAGCGGTGTATATAGCAATGTATTGTCACCAGTCATAGAGTACAGCGGTGTATATAGCATTGTATTGTCACCAGTCATAGAGTACAGCGGTGTATATAGTGATGTATTGTCACTAGTCAGAGTACAGCGGTGTATATAGCAATGTATTGTCACCAGTCATAGAGTACAGCGGTGTATATAGTGATGTATTGTCACCAGTCATAGAGTACAGCGGTGTATATAGCAATGTATTGTCACCAGTCATAGAGTACAGCGGTGTATATAGCATTGTATTGTCACCAGTCATAGAGTACAGCGGTGTATATAGTGATGTATTGTCACCAGTCATAGAGTACAGCGGTGTATATAGCATTGTATTGTCACCAGTCATAGAGTACAGCGGTGTATATAGTGATGTATTGTCACCAGTCACAGAGTACAGCGGTGTATATAGTGATGTATTGTCACCAGTCACAGAGTACAGCGGTGTATATAGTGATGTATTGTCACCAGTCATAGAGTACAGCGGTGTATATAGTGATGTATTGTCACCAGTCACAGAGTACAGCGGTGTATATAGTGATGTATTGTCACCAGTCACAGAGTACAGCGGTGTATATAGCAATGTATTGTCACCAGTCATAGAGTACAGCGGTGTATATAGCAATGTATTGTCACCAGTCATAGAGTACAGCGGTGTATATAGCAATGTATTGTCACCAGTCATAGAGTACAGCGGTGTATATAGCATTGTATTGTCACCAGTCATAGAGTACAGCGGTGTATATAGCATTGTATTGTCACCAGTCATAGAGTACAGCGGTGTATATAGTGATGTATTGTCACCAGTCATAGAGTACAGCGGTGTATATAGCATTGTATTGTCACCAGTCATAGAGTACAGCGGTGTATATAGTGATGTATTGTCACCAGTCACAGAGTACAGCGGTGTATATAGTGATGTATTGTCACCAGTCATAGAGTACAGCGGTGTATATAGCATTGTATTGTCACCAGTCATAGAGTACAGCGGTGTATATAGTGATGTATTGTCACCAGTCATAGAGTACAGCGGTGTATATAGTGATGTATTGTCACCAGTCATAGAGTACAGCGGTGTATATAGTGATGTATTGTCACCAGTCATAGAGTACAGCGGTGTATATAGTGATGTATTGTCACCAGTCACAGAGTACAGCGGTGTATATAGTGATGTATTGTCACCAGTCACAGAGTACAGCGGTGTATATAGTGATGTATTGTCACCAGTCATAGAGTACAGCGGTGTATATAGTGATGTATTGTCACCAGTCATAGAGTACAGCGGTGTATATAGTGATGTATTGTCACCAGTCATAGAGTACAGCGGTGTATATAGTGATGTATTGTCACCAGTCACAGAGTACAGCGGTGTATATAGCAATGTATTGTCACCAGTCATAGAGTACAGCGGTGTATATAGTGATGTATTGTCACCAGTCATAGAGTACAGCGGTGTATATAGTGATGTATTGTCACCAGTCATAGAGTACAGCGGTGTATATAGTGATGTATTGTCACCAGTCATAGAGTACAGCGGTGTATATAGCAATGTATTGTCACCAGTCATAGAGTACAGCGGTGTATATAGTGATGTATTGTCACCAGTCATAGAGTACAGCGGTGTATATAGTGATGTATTGTCACCAGTCATAGAGTACAGCGGTGTATATAGTGATGTATTGTCACCAGTCACAGAGTACAGCGGTGTATATAGTGATGTATTGTCACCAGTCACAGAGTACAGCGGTGTATATAGTGATGTATTGTCACCAGTCATAGAGTACAGCGGTGTATATAGTGATGTATTGTCACCAGTCATAGAGTACAGCGGTGTATATAGTGATGTATTGTCACCAGTCATAGAGTACAGCGGTGTATATAGCATTGTATTGTCACCAGTCATAGAGTACAGCGGTGTATATAGTGATGTATTGTCACCAGTCACAGAGTACAGCGGTGTATATAGTGATGTATTGTCACCAGTCATAGAGTACAGCGGTGTATATAGCATTGTATTGTCACCAGTCATAGAGTACAGCGGTGTATATAGTGATGTATTGTCACCAGTCATAGAGTACAGCGGTGTATATATGTGATGTATTGTCACCAGTCATAGAGTACAGCGGTGTATATAGTGATGTATTGTCACCAGTCATAGAGTACAGCGGTGTATATAGTGATGTATTGTCACCAGTCACAGAGTACAGCGGTGTATATAGTGATGTATTGTCACCAGTCATAGAGTACAGCGGTGTATATAGTGATGTATTGTCACCAGTCATAGAGTACAGCGGTGTATATAGTGATGTATTGTCACCAGTCATAGAGTACAGCGGTGTATATAGTGATGTATTGTCACCAGTCACAGAGTACAGCGGTGTATATAGTGATGTATTGTCACCAGTCACAGAGTACAGCGGTGTATATAGTGATGTATTGTCACCAGTCATAGAGTACAGCGGTGTATATAGTGATGTATTGTCACCAGTCATAGAGTACAGCGGTGTATATAGTGATGTATTGTCACCAGTCATAGAGTACAGCGGTGTATATAGCATTGTATTGTCACCAGTCATAGAGTACAGCGGTGTATATAGTGATGTATTGTCACCAGTCACAGAGTACAGCGGTGTATATAGTGATGTATTGTCACCAGTCATAGAGTACAGCGGTGTATATAGCATTGTATTGTCACCAGTCATAGAGTACAGCGGTGTATATAGTGATGTATTGTCACCAGTCATAGAGTACAGCGGTGTATATAGTGATGTATTGTCACCAGTCATAGAGTACAGCGGTGTATATAGTGATGTATTGTCACCAGTCATAGAGTACAGCGGTGTATATAGTGATGTATTGTCACCAGTCACAGAGTACAGCGGTGTATATAGTGATGTATTGTCACCAGTCACAGAGTACAGCGGTGTATATAGTGATGTATTGTCACCAGTCATAGAGTACAGCGGTGTATATAGTGATGTATTGTCACCAGTCATAGAGTACAGCGGTGTATATAGTGATGTATTGTCACCAGTCATAGAGTACAGCGGTGTATATAGTGATGTATTGTCACCAGTCACAGAGTACAGCGGTGTATATAGCAATGTATTGTCACCAGTCATAGAGTACAGCGGTGTATATAGTGATGTATTGTCACCAGTCATAGAGTACAGCGGTGTATATAGTGATGTATTGTCACCAGTCATAGAGTACAGCGGTGTATATAGTGATGTATTGTCACCAGTCATAGAGTACAGCGGTGTATATAGCAATGTATTGTCACCAGTCATAGAGTACAGCGGTGTATATAGTGATGTATTGTCACCAGTCATAGAGTACAGCGGTGTATATAGTGATGTATTGTCACCAGTCATAGAGTACAGCGGTGTATATAGTGATGTATTGTCACCAGTCACAGAGTACAGCGGTGTATATAGTGATGTATTGTCACCAGTCACAGAGTACAGCGGTGTATATAGTGATGTATTGTCACCAGTCATAGAGTACAGCGGTGTATATAGTGATGTATTGTCACCAGTCACAGAGTACAGCGGTGTATATAGTGATGTATTGTCACCAGTCACAGAGTACAGCGGTGTATATAGTGATGTATTGTCACTAGTCACAGAGTACAGCGGTGTATATAGTGATGTATTGTCACCAGTCATAGAGTACAGCGGTGTATATAGTGATGTATTGTCACCAGTCACAGAGTACAGCGGTGTATATAGTGATGTATTGTCACCAGTCACAGAGTACAGCGGTGTATATAGTGATGTATTGTCACCAGTCACAGAGTACAGCGGTGTATATAGCAATGTATTGTCACCACCATGGTGTTGACTTTAAGAACTATGCGAGCACAAGAGGGCTTCTCCCCTGAGTACAACTGTATGCTCAGATTCCACTTTACTGCTGTAGTCCCAATAAGGCAATGGTAGCTCAGGAAGCTGAATCTGATAGGCACTGAGGCTATCAAGTGCATGAGTTTGTTATCAAACTAACTGTGTATGTGCACGCTCTCACTGTGATCCCTATGGTGGGACTGAGCTCAGGACTTACTGACCTGGATCTGGTTCCTGAAAGACTTCATAGTTGTGTCCGCATGGCTGACAACTGCATGAGCAGGAAATGACGAGTCTCCAGCTGGTGCATGGTGCCATTGTTGTCTTGCTGGAGGGTCCCCTATAGGAGACACAGCTATGTGGATGGTGCTGGATGGAGATGCCACACATCCTCTGTCTTCTAGCTCTCACCTTCTCCCCAAGATGATCACAATCAGTCCCTTCCTTTGATGCACTTCCGTCTAGTTGCTTGCCGGCCCAGGATCCATCTTATGCCGGCAAAGTGCAGTCTAAACCATAAGAACAGAGTCTGTAACATGGCACAAGTGTCTGCAAAACAGGAGTGGCTTTACCATCTCATCACTAAACTGAGTGGAGGCTTATACTGCGTGGAGTTGAAACACAACACTTCTGTTTTCGCTCCCATTATTTGTGAGCTGAATTAAAAAATCTCAGGCTTTTTCTATGCACACTAAAGGCTTTTATCTCTAAATATTATTCACAAATTGGTCTTTGGCCTGTTTCATACATCCATGGAAACCACAGATGTGTAAAACAAGGCCATTTTTGGGCGTGGCTTGTATCATGTGTCACGGATTGTGTGACATGTGCTATCCATGGATAGCACATGGACAGCCTGTCAATGCATACTCACCACCCTCCAGCGCCTGTTCCTCTCACTTCTGGTCTGCTGTTGGGCTCTGTGAAGTGAATATCCATGAGCCTAATGAGCGCCACCGGAAGAGAGAGGAACTGTCAGCGCTGGAAGATGGGAGTATAAAATTCTTTATTTTTCAGTTTTTAACTTTTGCTTGTTGTCAGTGAACACGGATGTCACACTGTGAACATCTGTGTGCGGGATGTTTTGGCCTAAAAGCGGTCCGGGGTGCCGGTAATAAACAGACATGTCACCGTGTTGAGTACATGGACACGTGTCTGCTCCACACGGAGACACGGTCTGTGCAGTACCATAGACATGTGAAGGGGGTCATAGAGAACAATGGCCCTGTGTATGTCCATGCCTCTGGCATGTGTCGGCACGGATGTGTGAAAGAGGCCTGTGTGTGTGAGCACTACTCTAGTGAGATAATCCATCCACCTCAGGCGGCCGTCACACGCACAGATATCTATAGCGATATTGTAAGCGATCACGTGCACGCGCAATCGCTTACAATATCGCTCACATCGCTGGTGAGATGTCACACAGACAGACTCACCAGCGATGTGGATCCGCGATCTCGCTGGTAACTATGGTACACATCAGGTTACTAGGCGCCGCGCGTCGCTTAGTTACCCGACGTGCACCATAGTTAACATCTCCCAGCATAGGCTCTGCCGCTGGGAGATCGTTCATCGTGGTGTCACACACCACGATGAAGCAGATCGCTAAATCGTAAATCGGTAGATCTGAGGACCGGAGCTCAGATCAGCGATGTCACGATCAAGCGATTTCACATCGTTAATCGCTTGATTACACGCAACGATTTCTTGCCCGATATCGCTTAAGCGATCAAAAAGGAGATCGCTTAAACGATATCGGCAAGAAATCGTTGCGTGTGATGGCCGCCTCACAGGTATCTAGATGCTGATTAGCAGTGGCGTAACTTAAGGCCCTGGGGCCCCGATGTGAAAGTTCCAATGGGGCCTCCAATTATTGCAAATCTTTAATAGTATTAGTCTTTTTCTATGGGCCAAAGGGACTTTTGGGACCCCCCTGGGCTGCAGGGCCCGGGTGCAATCGCAACCCCTGCACCTGTTGTAGCTACGCCCCTGCTGATTAGACCAGGTGCGACTTAGGATGGGCGACCACAATAGATTGCCAGGACCCCCTATGTGATTTCAGCATATGAACCAAGAAGAAACTGACGAGTACCAAGTTGCTAAAAAGCTAAGAAAAAAACACCCAACATTGCTGCACTTATTTCTACAAAGCTGGTACAACTGCAAATAAATGTGACAAAATGTCTAAGTAAAACATGATTCCTGTAAGTTTTTGAATTTTGAGTGATTGCCATTTTTTACTTTTTTTTTTTTTTTCAGTCTATTTTTCCAATTCGTATCAATTCTTAGCAAGTTGCCACCAGGTGGCGCTCTGCTATCAGGTTTCAATAAAAGAAAAAAAAAATGTCTTATGGAATAATTTTTATTTTAGATTTTAGATAAAAAATAATAAACTGAAGTAATCAATCATACGATCAAACATAAAAGTTTCATTACTTCAAATGGGTAGCTCAGTAACAGCATATTGATTTATCCATCATCAATATCAGATCAGTGGGGATCCTACACCAAAGAGCTGTTATATGCTTAAAGTACCTCTCCAGAATTTTTTTTTACATTTCATTGCTGCATTGGTGCTTTAAATGTAAGCCCCTGGTCATACACTCACCTTCTGCAGTCTTCATCTTTTTTCATCGTCGCTCCGGTCTGTCTCCTGTGACTTGTGACCTGTCCGCACCTCCAGTGTTTCACGGAGAGAACTGGAGGTCACAACTTAATACATCTCTATGGGAAGCCTCATTCTAGCTCTCATTGACTTGCACTGAGAGCTTGTAATGTAAGTTCTGACTAAAGGCCCCGTTACATGGCACAACATCTTCAACGATATCGCTGATACGTCAAGGGTTTGAAGGTGTACCAGCGACGTCGTTGCGTGTGACTCTGGCAAGTTGCTACGATAAATCGTTGGATTGGAGTTGACAGGTTTACCAACATGTTGTGAAACCTGACGATCTCAACTCCAACAACCTGCTGCATCGCTCTGTGTGACACCGCGAGAACTATGTCATGGACGACTTCGCCCATTCACAGCAATGAGCAGGGATCATTTGCGGGGTCTGCGAAACGATCCCTGCTCACAACATCGTTGGTGAGTTGTTCACGATATCTACACGTGTGACATCTCACCAGCGATGTTTAAATGTCAAAAATGACCGCGCGCCCCCGGCATCGTTGCCGACAAAGTTTCAACGTCGTGTCGTCTGACGGTACCTTAACAGGCAGTCAGAACTTACAGGCACAGGATGGCGCCAAAAACAAAGCTGCTGGAGGGTGACTATAAGATAGGGAGCATGGGGACTTAAAGCACCACTGCAGTGCTGAAAAAAGCAACAACGCTCCATTCACTATGTAGTGGTACTGCAGAATACTTCAGCACAGCCCCTATGAAAATATAGTAAGAGTTTAGTGTGCAGGACCCAGTATCAGCCATTACACATTGAATGGCGTAGTGCAGCACCATTAGCATTTTTTACATCCAGGGGCCACTGGAGCACATAACAGGTGATCAGTAGGGGGGAAGGGGGCAATCCAACAGTGGGATATTGATGAGCTATGACAGGGCTATCAATATGCCAAGAGAGGACAACTCCTTTAAGAAACAGAGTGGTATCTCTTATCTTACACCAAGACAAACAGTGTGAGATGCATGCGAGATAGTCACGAGTCTGGCTTGCCTCACCCGGCATGGCATCCTGCTCTCTGGACAGTAGCACGTCAGCTGTATATAGCACCTTATCCCAGATATAGCCCCCATCCTGGTACATTAACCCCCATTCTGTTAAATAGCCCCTAATCCTGGATATAGCCCCTCATACTGGGATTTAGCACCCCCATCCTGGTAAATTACCTCCCCCTCCCCATCCTGGATATGGCCCCCATTCTGGTATATAGTCCCTTATCCTGGATATAGCCCTCACACAGGGATATAGCACACATCCTGGTATATAGCCCCTTATTCTGGATATAGCCACCTCATACTGCGATATAGCACCCCCTCATCCTGTACATTATCCCCCATCCTGGATATGGCCCCCATCCTAGTGCACACACAAAAATAATAAACAATGTAACTCACCTATCCCTCATTCCTCTCCATTGCTCAAAGTGTTAGCATCCTGCCGCTGATAACATGATTAACTCACATTGTTGTGCTGCACATTACCATGCCGCCATTGTCCCACTTTGGATACTGAGCTGACACTGTGATTGCATGCAGTCAGTCAGTTTCTATCAAAGTGTCAGCATCCGAAGACAGGATGCTGACACTTTGATTGTCAACTTCATTAAAGTGCCGCCTTGTCCTGCCTTCGGATGCTGACACTGTGATTGACACTGGCTGCATGCAATCAGTGTCAGCTCAGCATCTGAAGGTGAGACAAGGGCGGCACAGTAATGCAGCAGAGCCAATTATGTTATCAGTGGCAGGAGGAGGGGGAAACTGCGTCATGACATGTGCGTCAGCAAAAACACTCAGTGTGTCACTGCTGACACGTGTGTCATAAATTAGCCGTCACTCTAGAGTCTGGAATCTGAATTTAATTAGGTGACTTGTCTGAGGTCTGAATAATTTAGGGGTCTATGCAGTGAATATTTTTATTAATTTATGCCTGGTCTAACATCTAGACTGTGGTGTAATTTAAAAAAAGATAGCCACTAATGAATTAATTTTTAAATAACATTTAAGAGGGCTTAAGAGAAATATAACAAAGTATCTTCAGATAGCCAAATCGTGAAAGTGTGCAAGGTCCTGATTCCCCTGTACTTTCAGCGTGAGTGGGCAGTCATGCTACTTGCATACTGGCAATCATGTGATGACTATTTTCTCTTCCGCTGCTCTCAATATTCTATTTAAAGAAGCAAATGAGAATCTAGTCAGCTAGTAACCTTGAAGTAGCCCCATGACCACTCACTCGTGCCGCAGAGAGGGGATCCTGACTGTGCACATTGCACACTCTATGACTTGGCAATCTGCAGTCACACAGAACACGTTGTTATTCTACACTGCTTCCTTTGCTCTTATTGCAGAAAGTCAGCCCGTAGACTAGATGCGTAAATACATACAGACCCTAGACTATTCTCCAAAGAATTAATGTAGATTTTAGATCACACAAAAATGTCTCCCTTGACAGGCAGGGAATATTTATACGAGAAATCTCAATACAGTATAGGTGGTGTGGAGACACGGGAGTCAGTGGGTGCTCTCGTCCGTCGGCCCGCCACCTTTAGAAAGGCCGCATGGACTAGGGCTAATCCCAACTGAACATTAACCGTGGGCAGAACAGTACTCAGACAACACAGGGTGAGGGAACTACACAATGGTAAGACTTTATTGGATCCTCAACAGTCAAAAGGCATATAACACATAAGAGAAAAGCATACAATATAACGGCAACAGAGTCTCATCCTTCAGCTGGATCACCAGGAATTAGAATCTTTGTGCCTTCAGGTCTTCCAGGGCCACTTACCCCAATACAGCAGCACCCCGCTTTCAGCGAGCACCCACCGAGAAAGGCAAAGCGGCAAGCTAAGGAAGCTGACAGAGCACAGCAAAGTCTGTAGCCAGGTGACAATTGTCCAAACCTGGGTTTCTTACATAAATTAGTCTCCGATATTCCAGCCGAATTCCAGGCTGAACGCCTGCAGAATATATATTCTAGTTCTGGTGCTCTTCTAGTCAAACTCAAAGCTCCTAGACTGAGGCATTGCAGAGGCTGAAGACATGATGTTATCCTGGCAGCCAGAACCCAAATTCCTAGGCTGAGGTTATGGTCTTCCAATCAGGATTGGAGCCACCTAGATTGAAGCCATGTAGTATATGAACAAACTGGAGACTGAAGTATGTCATTTTATATAACCTGGGCACTCATCTCAGGTTATTGTGGTCTTCCAGGATTGGTGGAATAAGGCTATGCTCTTATTGAAAGAATTTCAAGACGAATGCTTAATTCTCCTTTGAGTGATGTGGACAGAAGGGGCTGAGTAAATTAACTTAGCAATACACAATCTCAGACAATAAAAACTCTGAATAGTCTGACAAGAAACAATATCTTACCAAACATGAGATAACAAACAAAAGAGCAATATGTCTGACCAAATTAAGAAAATTTAATCAACGCCCTGCATTCAGAAAAGTGGTGTCATCTCAGTGGCCATTTGTGCTGCTTTGACTTTTTCCCATGAGCATATTTCACAGCAATGCCTGGACTGGTGGTAGATCTCCTGACTTACTTCCTCATATGTTAGGGTGGGGAGACCCGTAGGCAAACTGGGCACTGCTGTTAGTTAATGGCCAATGAAATGTGCCCTTACCAGGTGGGGCAATCTGAAAAGCAACCAGAAATAACAGGAGAAAGGGAAGTGGAGAGGAGGAGTCAGTTTACAGCAGTTGCATTCTGTAAAGGTTTCCCATTGCCGTAAAACTTAAAAGTGTAACCACAAATAATGTAATTAGCGCAAACGTCTAGATGAGATTTAATTTTCTAGCACTAGACAATGACAATTTACAAAATAATGGCCACATGTGATATAACAGACAGCACTGGACAACAGGGTTTTCATAGAATGAACAGGTTATACATAGTATTTGCTCTCGCAATTTCATCCAAACTTTCATTGAAAACATTACAAAACACCTTAAAGCAGGGATCCCCTGTGGCTCATGGGCCCATGAAGTGTGGTTCACAACTCTCTGCAAGCTTGGTGCATTATCAGGTCTATGAAACAGATATGAAGGTCTCCAGATGGTGAATTATATGGGTAGCCACACACAGAGTAGATCTAAATTAGTATATACAGGCCTTGTAGTTGGATTAAAGATGTTGTCCTATCTTAACTATAGGTCAACAAAGTCTGATCAGCAAGGGTCCGACACCTGGCATCCCCCACTATCAGCTGTTCTCAGTGCCGGCAGGTGGTTGGAAATGCTCAGTTCCGAAGCTGCCTGTCTTCTGATAGTAGCCAGGGTCGAGTTCTTAACATCTGCCACATATTGATTTAAGTAGAAAATGGAACCACAGTACCCAGCCGTGGCCAATATCAGAAGATAGGGCAGCTCCGGAACTGAGAATTTCCAGCCACCTGCCATAAATAATTCTGAAACAGCATATTGTTAGGTCCCCTGGCACCGCTCCCCAGCTCACCTCTCCTGGGTCTCCATTCTCCGCTCCACTACCAATTGGGCATCCGGTGTCCAGGCATGCTGTGTCTCGGAGCCATTGCCGGGTCCCCTTCCTGTCTGCTGACCACCGGGCTCACACATCAGCACACTACAATGGTCGGAGTCATGAACCTAATCAGCGGTGCACTAGGCACGGTCGAGCTCCTCCCCTGTGAATGTAGTGGCTGGCACGGCTCAACCTGACACTCCCTTGACCAATAGCTGTCCGTCCTCCGGTATATCACTGATGGGAGGTGCCAGATTATTGTGTTAGTATGCTTCTGCTTCTCTGACTGGTAGTCAGGCCCACCTTGCGCTCTCCTCTGGTAGAACCCGTTCCAGCTCTCCTGAACCCGGGCTCTGGTGCCTCCTTCCCTGTTAGGCCTTACCAAAGTATAGGCTAACCCTAGGAGCCACCCGCCTGGTACTAGCAGATGTGATATTTAGACCCCCTGGGCTTGTCCCTGACAATCCCTGTATAGGGGTTGGCTAAACTAGGACCAGCTCACCCAGGGAGTTCAGTACCACGGCCCAGTGGGTCCACTCCAGGACGCCTTCCCCGGAAGCGTGACACTTATCTCCACCTTGCAATGTGATGCTCTTGTATTTCCTCCTGTTTATGAATCTATTGACAATTGAGTAGTGCCCTTACTTTTGTCAAGGCAATTAGCACTGATTGGACAGTGTCAACACACCCTTAACTAGTAATGCCCAGTTGACCACTTATTCATAAAATAAAAGGAAGAAATAAAGGAACAGCCCAATAGAGAGTTTTAAGAAAAGTTGCATTGCTATCGGTATATTATTAAGGTTTTGTTAAAAGAGGCATGTCAGGAGAGCAAGGTAAAAAAATCCAACATCCGCACAGAATTCCAAAATGAAGATGTTGTCTTTATCTCCATCCTATAAAAATAGTTACAAAAACCTTAAACCATTTAGATAGACAAGTAGACAAGGGCTTATGCATTTCAGGCAAGAAAATGCCCTTAATCATGACACACGTCAGGAGCACGCTAGTCATCACATTATACAATGCAAAAGTTCCAGAAGTTCGGTGTACTTGAGATATGGCGATACATGCACCCATCTGACTTCACAATTCATTAGTTCTTTATTGTCCTCCTTCACCTGATTACTTTTTTATTACCACTTGTAATAGGCCCCTTCTTGATGAAGTGGTAACTTTTCTTCATATATATAGTAACAAATCTCTCTTCCCCCTACAGTTCTTTTTCTATGCTGATGCATTTCTAATTTTAAGGATGGTTCATGAAGTGCAAAATGTTTCAGATTTTTCTCATGGCACCGTATATTGCAATCATATTTGTATTGTGCAATCGTACTTGTCTTGTAATATGACCGGGCTAGAAAGGTTGTTTTTATTCATTTCTAGTTCAAGTTCTAAAGAAACTAATTTCCTCATCCTACAGGAATCTAGGAGTGGAATAACCGTATCACGACCTGAAAATATGCAGAGGAGAGGAAGACTTATTATTTTATAACCGCTCAAAGAGATTCAGTGCTTGCTTTTGTTACAATGTCTGAGCATGTCCTCGTACTGTGGCACCATTGGAAGTAGTAAAATTGTCACACTAGAATCAAGTCCAGAGAAGCAATGAAAAGCACAAAGCTGCTAATGCATTAATGTAGAACATTTGTACACGCTCACACAACATCATGTCAGGATTCTGTTGTCTCTTTCCGGATTGGCCACTAGTAACTACCATTATTCACTTTTGCTATATTGTGCTGAAATTCCACTCCTTACCACTGGATGCTGTTATTGTGTCCTGCAATTGCCCTATAGTAAGATAACTGCTGCTGAACCTGTAAGCCATCTTGTTTCCTGTTGGGTCTACTTAACCACATGGAACTATTCCTCATTTCTTGAGTATTGTGTCTAGCAGTTAGCCTAGTTCCAGTCTCCAGCTCTGAAGGGTCTTACCTAGATTGTTCTCACCCTTATTTGGATTGTTTCCTCAACTTCCATTCCTGTGTCCAAGGACTTTTGCCACTTATGGCTGTTTAATGATCATGTCCCTCCGGCCATTGGATTCCAGCCATGTTCCACCAGTATTGTAACATAGCAATTTGCTGGAAGAAAAAAAAAAAAGACCTCAACGCATCACAAACAAATGTCCATACTTATCAACAGTAAAGGAACCCAAACCATAGGAGGCATAAGTCAGACATTAGCTGAGTTATTGCAGGGGTGTTCAGAAAAAATGCTTAGGCCGGCTTCACACTGCGTGTGTGATCCGATCCGTGGCTGTCCGCTTGAGGCAGACAGCTGCGGACCGGATCAGCACACAGGACTGGGGGCTATTATGCTTTCCGGTCCTGTGTGCAGCGCACGCAGCTGCAGCCGCTGACACCTATCTCAGCAGTGGGAACAGCGTGCGCTGCACACCGGACCAGAGGGCATAATAGCCCCCCAGTCCTGTGTGCTGATCCGGTCCGCAGCTGTCTGCCTCAACCTGACAGCCACGGATCGGTTCACACACGCAATGTGAAGCCGGCCTTAGAAAAGTCAACCAAAGTCTTTGGGGCCAATTTATTAAGAATCTGAAATGTGAGATAATGCGCAATAGGGTATTATCCTTTGACAAGTAGTGGCAATAACACAATGAAAACTGCACACCTGATATGGTTGTGCAACCCACAACCAAGTATGATCGCTCGAAAACACAGCTGCTGCACGGTCTGCACCTCCACGAGTAACCGAGGTGAAGACAAATCTGAATAAAGGACGATATGCTGCTCGACCTGCGCTGGTCTGGTTGTGTCACCCACAACCAGTATGATAGCCAGAAATCGATGTAGTAGCCTGAAAAAGACAGCTAAAGCAAGGACCGCACCTCCACGGAAACCAGGTTCTTCACCGCGGTTATCCGTGGAGGTGCGGTCCTTGCTTTAGCTGTCTTTTTCAGGCTACTACATCGATTTCTGGCTATCATACTGGTTGTGGGTGACACAACCAGACCAGCGCAGGTCGAGCGGCACTTCGTCCTTTATTCTGATTTATTAAGAATAGCATTATATACGTACAATGAAGTGGTATGATGGAGTAAGATGTGCCAAATTCATTATGAGGCGCACAGAACTTAATGGATTCAGAGCATTTTCTCAGTAGTGTGCACTTCTCTAAAAATGCTACTCCAACCTGGGACTGGAGCAACATTTCTGCCGAGCGTAGCGTTGTAAATTGCCAATGAACTTTGTGATATAGCACCATCATGCCCCACCCATGCTCTGACCACTCTGGAAGAGCTGGCCAGGATAAGCATGAAGACGCACAAAGCCGTACACCTCTTGTGCAAATATGCATTGCGCAAAATTATTTAACTTCTCTAAGCGTTTTACAACAGAAATCTAGCGTAACACATAGGGAAAAAAGGTTATTAAAAAGCTCATCAGATAAAGTTGGAGCGCGAAAAACCCCCCACTCCTACAGGCATGGATAATCTGGAAGGAGTAGTATAAATAGGATCGAGCTCCGAAGATGAATAAAAATGTTACTTTAATTGAAAAATTGTTAAAATACAAAATCCAGGATGTATGTTGGGATTAGTGGGGACAAGATAATCTGTGACAAACAGCTTCTCGTTTCATACAAACTCTGGTGTCTAACCTAGAGTAAGGAGGTGGACATGCCACGTTTTACCCTTGAAGACCCCAATCGCATTACGGTTGTATATGTGTATTATGTCTTGCGTTACTGTATAGTATGTGAATCGTGATGGTAATATGTATTGTGAATTAATAGTTCACAGGAGTACTAAAAGCTTTAGAAATGACTTTATAACTTTTTCCAGACTGATAGATCTCAATTACTTTGTTTCTCATTTGTTTCTGAATTTCTTTGGATCGCGGCATAATGTATAACGTTTGAGGATCTTTTGGTCTACTTTCCTTTGTCAAGCAGGTCCTATTTAAGTGCTTTCTCGACTGGGAAGAGGTGTGGTAGTAATCAAACCTGGGTGTGGCTCGGAAAGATTAACAAAAGTTCCCAAGAATGCAATAAATCACAGTTAATTTAGGTTTTAAGGTGGGGCAATCATTTTCTTTTTCACACAGGGCCCTGTAGGTGTGGATTTTTTTTTCCTTAATAATATAGACCTTCATTTATAAACTGTAGTTTGTGCTTATTTGCTTTATCTTTGTCTAATATTTACATTTGTTTGGTGATCTAAAAACATTGAAGCGTGACAAACATGCAAATAAGAAATCAGGAAGATGCAAACACTTTCACACCACTGTAAATATTGAGGTTACATTACAAGTAAGGTGTATTCATTAAACCTCATTTTTTTGTGCAAAATGTTCTAAAATATCCCATGAATCTTTAAGGAAACCTTCTTGAACAAGTGGTTGCATTAACGAATCCACCAACTCACTCTAGAGTAAACTATTTGATGACTCGGCCCCTATACGTTTTGGATGACTAGTCCTCGCCTTGCACCACTAAACTGACATGACTCTCCTGTGTGTGTGTCTAGGGAGATTCATCCGTCCAGGAATTCAGAATACAATTAACAAAATTCTAAACCGATCATACCACCTGAACTTTGAATCAATAGCAATTAGGGAAAGAGGTAAATATAATAACCAGGATCACCTTATAATTCAAAACCACAATTCATAATTTTATTAAGCCAATATAACACAAGAAACAACGACAGACAATTGTAAAAACAATTAAAAGAGCTGTAGCTGTACAAAAGTATGCTACTGGTGTGTACAATAACTACACCAGTTCTCCCCACAAATGTTCAGACCAAACCCTAGAGGATAATAACATTCATTGCAGTAGAGTGCAGATAATAATTTAGAGCCTCCTGATGCAGTGTGAAGGACCTTCTCTGGTAAAGATTCTATAAGCCCAAAGAGTACATATATGGTTCCCCCAAATGATGACCCCTGAGGAAGCCAATACGTTTGGCGATACGCGTGGATTATCTCCTCTCTACCCCACAATTATGACCACCCTTTTGGTATATGGATAGGCACTCCTGCAGGTAGCCATGCTGAATGTCAGTAGGCTTCTGGTGTACTGGGCACACTGGTGACCGTTTGCTCCAAGTGCATCATCTCCTTCCCTGATGGTCAATAACATTGTAGAAGGCATTGACAAGAGGGGCAACTATATGTGTGGCATCCCTGCAGGGGATTGCCACAGGTTACACTGGTGCAAGGAAGGACTGACACCTTGGTTTGCTCAGCACACACCACCTACCACTCCAGACCTGAAGGGGGAGCTCTACTGGCTGCATTAGGTCAGTTCTCCTTTAAGAAGATCCAGGCTGAGAGGAGGAAACAGTTCCCAGGAGACAGTTTCAGTTAGTTCGTGTGAGGAGAGGGGAGGAGGCAGAGTTGTTGGTCTCTGGAGAGAGATACAGGCCAGGACCAGGGACGACTGTCTGCTGTGCACA
Source organism: Allobates femoralis (assembly GCA_033576535.1). Taxonomy (NCBI): domain Eukaryota; kingdom Metazoa; phylum Chordata; class Amphibia; order Anura; family Aromobatidae; genus Allobates; species Allobates femoralis. Next base: position 60,433,451 of record JARQOC010000012.1, read on the forward strand.
CCCCTTTTAGCACACCCAGATACTCGAGTCCAATGCGGTCAGCCTGCAGAGCCGCAGCAGAAAGCCCAGCAAGCTCAGGAGGGATTCAGCCCTGAGGAGATAGAGAAAAAGACATTAAACTGACCAAGCACAGGACCAGGTGCCGCAGGCCAGGAACAGGGAACCCCGCAATAGGACCTCATTGTCAGTTTAAGATAACAGAGAAGTGCAGGGTTCGGGCTCAGGCAGGACTCATCCCACAACGCAGAGCACAGAGACAGAGGAGGCCTCATAACTTTCCAAGGTGATAGCCCTAAATTGCACCGGGGACCTGGTTAGTACTCTGGACTGTACCTGTTATGTGACCATCAGTAAAAGGTCCTGAAACAACCATCCCTGTGTGTCTGTGTGCCTGTTTAACGGCTGTAATTCACCTTTGTGCCAGAAAGGACCTCACCACTGCTCTCCCTCACCATCTTCCTTCTTTGCTGCCCTGAGGTAAAGCTCCACCTATGGGGAGCTGTACCACACTTTGCTGCCCCAACCATCACCTCAGCGGCCGGCTGGCAGCACCGGTACCATATTACCGAGAACTACAGGTGGCGTCACGTTTCCCTGTAAATAGCCCCTTCTCCCATCATCAACATCCCCCTTTCAAATGATCCCCAGGGCACGGCACCGGGATTCCGTCCACCCGTGACACCCGACTCAGCAGACCCGGTGGCCGAGTACCCCCCCTAGCCCTGGTCTTATCATATGTACTCTTTGGGCTTATAGAATCTTTACCAGAGAAGGTCCTTCACACTGCATCAGGAGGCTCGAAATTATCATCTGCACTCTATTGCAATGAATTTGTACATTACTAAGTGTTATCTATGAGCTCATTGTGTTTGACCAGGTATTACCTTTGTACCAGGGCATTGATTTACCTACATTGAATTATTATCCCCTAGGGTTTGGTCTAAATTTTTGTGGGGAGAACTAGTGTAGTTCTTGTACACACCAGTAGCATACATTTGTACAGCTACAGCTCTTTTAATTGTTTTTACAATTGTCTGTCGTTGTTTCTTGTATTATATTGGCTTATAAAATTAGGAGTTGTGTTTTTGAATTATAAGGTCATCCTGGTTATTATATACACCTCTTTCCCTAATTGTTATTGGGTTCCTAAGGGCCCCTTTACACACAGACTTTCCAGCGATCCGACCTGGCCAGGATTGCTGGAAAGTCTCTATGCAGTCGCTGGTGAGCTGTCAAACAGGCAGACTCACCAGCAACCAGTGGACTAGCGACATATAAAACTATTCTTTCCACGATGTCAAGCTCCCGCTCCTGTCTTCTGTCAGGCTGCGGTAAGCGGGAGCAGACTGGTAACCATGATAAACATCGGGTATCTAGGCAGCGCCTTGTTACCCGATGTAAACCTTGGTTACCAGCCTTCTCCGCTTCCAGGCTGGTATCCAAAGCATATGGCGGGTAACTAGGGACAGTGATGTGCTTAGATACCCGCTGTATACCTTGGATACCAGCCTGAAAGGAGAAGGCTGGTAACCAAGTATACATCGGTAACTAGGCGCTACGCCTGCTAGATGTCCATTGTTTGCCATGGTTACCAGCCTGGAGGTCGCTGATCGTTGGTCTCTTGCTGTCACACGCAGCAATGCGTGCTGACCAGCGGAGATCAAGACCGAAAAATGGTCCTAACGACTTGCAGCTGATCAGCAACCTCACAGCAGGCCTGATCGCTGCTACTGTCCACGCTACAACATCGCTGAGAGGTCGCTGTTACTCACAAAACTGGACGTTTCAGCGACATCGCTAGCGATGTTGTAGTGTGTAAAGTACCCCTAGTAAACTCGTTTCACATAATCTTTCATGTAACAGGCTAACCCACTGAACAAGCAAAACGCTCATTCACTGGTGAATTATCTTGTGTTCACAAAAGATCATTGTTCCTGACAGCGCATTATCTTGCGTAAACACGACTTCATGAGCGGAGAATAGCAGCCTATCACAGCGAGCGATGGCTCCGCCCACATCGCAGCGGCGTCGCCGGCAACATCCGCCGTGTGACACCAAGGCTGCGATGTCGGAAGCGAGGCGCACCCGCGCATATGCTTCCGACATCGCAGCCTTGGTTGCTGCATGTGACAGCACTTAGAGTCACACCCCCGATCATACAATCATCTATCAGCAGCGTGTAATACCTCGCCAGTCCTTGTAGATAAACCTCATCTGACAGTGGAGCCCAAGCCCCAATTATCCTAATCACCTATCACTTATGACATCTTCCTAGTCTTCACTTTACAACATATCATACCTTAGTGTCACCTGCAAAATGAGAAAATTCACCATGAGTCCCAATCTGTACATCAGGGGTCCCCAACACCGGTCGCAGAGCCGGGACCGCGCCACAGGGTCCTGCTGTGCCCGTCTGCGCTCCGCAGACCAGCCTACACAGTGTGCTCTGCGCGGCTCAGAGGCAGCCCCGAGCGATGTCACCGCCCCCCATTCTTCCACACCTGCAGCATTACGTCCTCTCTGTTCTTTTCCTCAGCTCTGTCTGTGAATAGAAGTACATGAGAAGCCATCGGCGAATCACAGTGCAGCAGCCGGGCCCTGATTGGCTAATGGCTTTTGCACTGTGATTGGCCGATGGCTTCTCATGTACTTCTATTACATTTCACAGAGCTAGAGCTGAGGAAAAGAACAGAGGGGACATAATGCTGCAAGAAGAGGAGACAGGGGGCTAGAAGAGGAGACGGGGCTGGAAGAGGAGACAGGGGGCTGGAAGAGGAGACAGGGGGCTGGAAGAGGAGACAGGGGGCTGGAAGAGGAGACAGGGGGCTGGAAGAGGAGACAGGGGGCTGGAAGAGGAGACAGGGGGCTGGAAGAGGAGGCTGCGGCCTGGAAGAGGAGGCTGCGGCCTAGAAGAGGAGGCTGCGGCCTGGAAGAGGAGGCTGCGGCCTGGAAGAGGAGGCTGCGGCCTGGAAGAGGAGGCAGGGGGCTGGAAGAGGGGGCTGAAGAGGAGGCAGGGGGCTGGAAGAGGGGCTGGAAGAGGGGGCTGGGGGCTGGAAGAGGGGGCAGGGGCTGGAAGAGGAGGCTGCGGCCTAGAAGAGGAGGCTGCGGCCTAGAAGAGGAGGCTGCGGCCTAGAAGAGGAGGCTGCGGCCTAGAAGAGGAGGCTGCGGCCTGGAAGAGGAGGCTGCGGCCTGGAAGAGGAGGCTGCGGCCTGGAAGAGGAGGCTGCGGCCTGGAAGAGGAGGCTGCGGCCTGGAAGAGGAGGCTGCGGCCTGGAAGAGGAGGCTGCGGCCTGGAAGAGGAGGCTGCGGCCTGGAAGAGGAGGCTGCGGCCTGGAAGAGGAGGCTGCGGCCTGGAAGAGGAGGCTGCGGCCTGGAAGAGGAGGCTGCGGCCTGGAAGAGGAGGCTGCGGCCTGGAAGAGGAGGCTGCGGCCTGGAAGAGGAGGCTGCGGCCTGGAAGAGGAGGCTGCGGCCTGGAAGAGGAGGCTGCGGCCTGGAAGAGGAGGCTGCGGCCTGGAAGAGGGGGCTGCGGCCTAGAAGAGGGGGCTGCGGCCTGGAAGAGGGGGCTGGGGCTGGAAGAGGGGGCTGGAGGCTGGAAGAGGGGGCTGGAGGCTGGAAGAGGGGGCTGGAGGCTGGAAGAGGGGGCTGGGGGCTGGAGAGAGGGGCTGGGGGCTGGAAGAGGGGGCTGGAAGAGGAGGCAGGGGGCTGGAAGAGGAGGCAGGGGCTGGAAGAGGAGGCAGGGGGCTGGAAGAGGAGGCAGGGGGCTGGAAGAGGAGGCAGGGGGCTGGAAGAGGAGGCAGGGGCTGGAAGAGGAGGCAGGGGCTGGAAGAGGAGGCTGGGGGCTGGAAGAGGAGGCTGGGAGCTAGAAGAGGAGGCTGGGAGCTAGAAGAGGAGGCTGGGAGCTAGAAGAGGAGGCTGGGAGCTAGAAGAGGAGGCTGGGAGCTAGAAGAGGAGGCTGAGGACTAGAAGAGGAGGCTGGGGGCTAGAAGAGGAGGCTAGGGGCTGAAAGAGGAGGCTAGGGCTGAAAGAGGAGGCTAGGGGCTAGAAGAGGAGGCTAGGGCTAGAAGAGGAGACTAGGGGCTAGAAGAGGAGGCTAGGGGCTAGAAGAGGAGGCTGGGGGCTGGAAGAGGAGGCTGGGGCTGGAAGAGGAGGCTGGGGCTGGAAGAGGAGGCTGGGGCTAGACGAGGAGGCTGGGGCTAGACGAGGAGGCTGGGGGCTAGAAGAGGAGGCTGGGGGCTGGAAAAGGAGGCTGGGGGCTGGAAGAGGAGGAGTATGGGGGCTGGAAGAGGAGGCTGGAAGAGGAGGAGCATGGGGGCTGGAAGAGGATGATGATGGGGGCTGCAGGGGGATTATGATGGGGTTGCAAGGGGATTATGATGGGGATAAAGTATTGTGCACTGCAAGGGGATGATGGGGGCTGCAAGGGAATGATGGTGATACCATATTGTGGTCTGCAAGGGATGGAAAAATAAGACATCCCCTGAAAATAGGACGCAACGCATTTGTCGGGGAAATGGGATACTAAACTCCACCCCTTCTCCATAGCCCTGCCCCATATTACCAAAGCTCCACCCCCTCTGCCGGGCAATGGAAAAATGGTTTTGCATGAAGCTGGTCCCTGGTGCAAAAAAGGTTGGGGACCACTGTTGTACATCATTAAAGGGGTGGTCTGGCATCTTTTATAAATACATATTGTGGTGAATCGGCCACCGAACCTGGCAGCTCCACAGCGCCTCTTGTTAAACCCAGGTCAGTCAGAGAACTGTCTGAGGATAAAGAAGGGCCACAGCTGCCCTGCCTGTGAAGGTTTATTAAGGCACCTCTCAGTGAGTGTGGTATATGCCTTCTAGCCCGCAGCCAAAAGCACATATAATAACCTCCACCCAGTCACTGATAGAGACCCCGAATAACCCCAAGCACAAATGCTGCCACCAGCTTCTCGTTTAATATAAGTCCGGTCCGTGGTCGGGCTTATATTGGGTCAGAAACCAACCCAGGTAGCGTTAAATGAGCACACGAACGTGGGGATCGTGATCAAGATAAAAAGAGCAATTCAAGATTAAATTTATATATTTAATCACGCTAATGGTACACTAGATATATTTACAGTTATCATTAAGATGTTACAAATACTACAGTCAGATATGCAAATAAAAGGATAAATGGAATACACAGAATTACACACACGTGTGATCAGTTACCTTACTGCTGATGGCACCACAAGGGCGGCGTGATGCCAATCTATTCCTAGGCTATTCTCTGGCTTTGGTGGATTAATAATGCCTCTTCAGAAGAAATAGAATATGGAGATGGGGTAGCAGATTTTTATACATTATGGGCTGACCCCTGTCTCCACCCATCTCGCACCTCTGGGCTGTCTCACAATTCCCACCCCTCTGAGGGGAAATATAGACACCCAAACTCTATAATCTTCCCTAGCTTTGTCTGTGGGCATCCCCCACGGAAGACCATGCTTTCATGTTTTCAGTTATGATTTTAACTTCGCCTGGATATGAAACATGACTATTATGAGAGCGGCCTACTAGCCAATATTATGTTTAGATGGCTTACAGTCATCCTACATTCATATAAATATAAGCCCCATTACCATCTAGATATGTAGCATTCATATTTACATTCAATATTATCACAGGATGGATGGCTTATGAGATATTAAAAGTTATAAAATAAAAAAGGAGAAGGGTGGCACTCACCCGGTAAATGAGATGGTCTCTTTATTCCAAATATCGGAAACAAGCAGGGTGCAGGGAGGGGGCAAGAGGAGCCGCCGGACTACGGCACCGTTTCGCGACACGTGTCGCTTCTACGGGTCCAGGCACACAGAAGTAAGTGGGTCGCCATGTTAAATACACGTGCAGGCCCTTCCCACTTCTGTCATCAGGTTCCAATTTTGAACCTGTCAACTTTATTAACACATAACAAAACACATAATGCAAAGCAAAACATACAAACGTACATAAAACGTACATAGAACCTGTAACAAGACAAGAAACTTACAGACACCTATAGCTGCGTCCTTGTAGGGACCCCACACAGATACTCCATAGGACCACCGCACCGATCTGTCCCCGCTGGTCCCTGTAGTGCCTTACACAGACTCCACACTCAACCCATCGCGTCTGGGAGGGGGCACGGCTACGGCCGGGCACTGAGCTCACAGCCAATCGCCGCAGCCCTCCCGCAGTTTTTTTGTGATTCAATGGCATTCTACTCCGATGATTTGCGTTTCAGTATAAGGCTATGCTTATTTATTTAGGTCTGTTTGCTCCCTGTTATTTTGACTCCGGCCGTTCTCTTTGTTGTTGTTTTTTCCTCTTTTCTCTCTCTTCTTCTTTTTCCCCCCCCTTTTTCTAACCTTATTTCGTGTATTTTATTGTTTCAGGTAAAACGCATTGGACGCTGTGAAGCCACGGAGTGGCGGTCAGCGGTTTGTGTGACCTATGCATGTTTCATTTACTTTGAATCGGTATTGTTAAGCTATGTATTAACCAGTTGATATTTATCTGTCATTGTGGTCTTTTTGACTTATCTGTCTAATGATGTTTAACCTTTTAAGTGCTTATGCTCTGGTTCTACCACATATGCTCCATGGGTCCATTGCCCTGTTATGGTCCCCGCTGCTTTATTGTTATTTATTTATTATTACTATTATTTTCTAGATTGCTCTTCCCTGGTAGTACGAGGTATAGACTGCTCTCTCCTGTTTGTTGAAAGCAGAACTTTGGTATTTTTTACTTCTTACTTTCTGCCTATCTGGCTATGATTAGGGCTCCCTTGTGCAAGAAGCGCGATTCTGGGCACTTACAGTGCCCGGACGCGCTGGTTACAGCATTCATGCTGTATTGCTACAGTGGGAACGATATCAGCCTGCTCCTCACTCCCCTACTCTTGTCTGGGCTATTGGAGGGCTGCGGCGATTGGCTGTGAGCTCAGTGCCCGGCCGTAGCCGCGCCCCCTCCCAGACGCGATGGGTTGAGTGTGGAGTCTGTGTAAGGCACTACAGGGACCAGCGGGGACAGATCGGTGCGGTGGTCCTATGGAGTATCTGTGTGGGGTCCCTACAAGGACGCAGCTATAGGTGTCTGTAAGTTTCTTGTCTTGTTACAGGTTCTATGTACGTTTTATGTACGTTTGTATGTTTTGCTTTGCATTATGTGTTTTGTTATGCGTTAATAAAGTTGACAGGTTCAAAATTAGAACCTGATGACAGAAGTGGGAAGGGCCTGCACGTGTATTTAACATGGCGACCCACTTACTTCTGTGTGCCTGGACCCGTAGAAGCGACACATGTCGCGAAACGGTGCCGTAGTCCGGCGGCTCCTCTTGCCCCCTTCCTGCACCCTGCTTGTTTCCGATATTTGGAATAAAGAGACCATCTCGTTTACCCGGTGAGTGCCACCCTTCTCCTTTTTTATTTGCTATCGTTGGTACTTTGGCTGTGCTCCCCCGGTGGGAAATCGCCATTCCTGGAAGGGAATTCAACCGTGACCTTGGCCCTGCTAAGTGCCCTGATTGACTTGCTTACTATTAAAAGTTATAACTCGTCTCCTCTCAGTCTAGCTGGCTGAAAGGATTTTTCTCTCCACTTGTGATACAGCGAAATTGCATTTGTCTCTTTAGGCACATCCTAGTTGGGAGTCATCCTTTGGATAATGGCTGGGATACAAAGTGTCATCTAATCTCCATTTCATCACACATATACCTACACCCTAACCACTTTTATTGCACATTACCCTACACTTTTCCCTATATGTATGACACTTACGGTGACGTTTCGATTGAGAGAAGTACTTACTAGTTTCTTGCATTGCCGCCCTCTTTGAAGACAACTTTGAGAGATGTGAGTGCAGCTCTGGCACTTCACTTCTATCTCTGCCACTGCCGAAGGGTCTAACTGATAGAAGCCGTCACCATGGGGCAGAGACAGAAGCAGTGAGTGGCACCAGTGCTGCCCCAAAGCTTCCACCACCATCCTCAAAAAATCATTGGGGGGCGGTGATAGAAGCAGTGAGTGACAACAGAGCTGTCCCCTGATGTCGATTTGAGATCGGTGCTAAAATCTGTGGGATGGCGCTGGTGTCACTCACTACTTCTATCTCCACCCTTGACAAAGTCTTTCTTCAGTTAGAAGCTACATCGAGGGCAGAGATATGAACAGAGTGCCGGCGCTGCACTCGCGTCTCCCACAACGCATGTTGTCATGGATCTAGGATGTCTTCAGAGGAGGCGGCAATAAACTAGTAACTGCAGTGCTGCCCCCTGGTAGCATCCTGTTCCAGAGAGGGCAATTGACACTGTAGTGAGTGAGTGCAGCTCCAGCCTCCGGTGTCATCACGTTTGAGACTCCTCTCAAAGAAAACGTCACAGAAACTGCAGTTTAACAAATACATTTAGGGATTAGCAGGATAGGGAGAAGCAGTGGTGTAACCTGAAGATCATGGGTTCCGATGCGAAAGCTCTAATGGGGCCCCCAATTATTGCAAAGCTTTAATAGCATTAGTCCTTTTCTATAGGTCAAAGACTTTCAGGGCCCCCTAGGCTCCAGGGCCTGGGTGCGATTGCAGCCCCTGTACCTGTTGTAGTTACACCTCTGTTGAGAAGTGTATGGTAATGTGTAATAAAGCGAATTACAAAAGTGGCTAGGTTGTAAAGATAGATATTTAGGAAATACATTTTAGATGGTGGACCAACAGTTTCGTAAGGAAGTTGCATGACAGCAAACCCTGCACTGAATCTTGGGCAAATTACCTACCTGGACACCATGCAGAGCAGCAGTCATTCACCACAACGTGCTGCATACGGTTCCCGATACAGTTTTCAATCCAGTTAGAAATTATATTTCTCAGCTTTCGGTGTCTAAAATCACAATTGGCAAACACCATGGAGTTCTTCAATTCATTTCTTACCTGTTTTCTAGACATATGTTCTTTAAACCTCTCCATGCATAAATAAATTGGAGGCAGTAGTATTTTCGTAAGATATCAGTAAACATTTTTATTGCTTGGAATATTGTTATGCAACATGGCTTCGAAATTAAATACACGGAAATGTTGTAAATATGCCAGGTTTATAGAAACACTGGCACGGAACACTTGAGCTTGGACGGCAATGAACAAAAAAAGAAAAAACACACAAACTGGTAAAATCTGCCTTAAAAATATGAAAAGGAACCACAGATGTCCAGTGACACACACACAAAGGCGGTGCAAACAATCGGTAAGTGCTTGTCTGCGCAAAGCTGCTTAAAATATTGCCACTAGACACTCAGGGTTCTGAACAAGTAATGTATTTCATATGAAGTCACTTGTGCCAGCAATAGAAAGAGCACCGACCTCCCCTTACCCAGCCACTGCGGAGTGGCATAATGCACATTCATGACACTGAAGGTATCTGGATAGCCGGCAATAATGGTACCTTCAATCACAAACTTTCAGTTGTCCAAGCTCTGCCTAATGCCTTTCCTTAAAATGCCGCGAGACTTCTGTATACGTAATGCCATTCCCGATTCGGTCCGTGTATTACTAGCATGGTAGTGGGTGCTGGAAGCGGCTGTACCCTGCATATTATTCCCAGAGTTTGTAACGTTGTGTTGCATTTGCACCACTTGTGCCCGAGAAGCACGATATGAGTGGCGAGAGGAAGTCAGTAGGTGTCCCATTCAAAATAAAGAGTTTTACTAATAACCTTGTGCTGAGGTTTTGGCATATAGAGTTCGGCAGGGGTATAGGTAATGACACGGTATTCCTGTCAAGAGTGTCAGCATTTATGTTTCATGGCAAGCTGTGGAGAAAAGGAAAAATGCTATAATCACTATAATGAAATTTCACATTGCACAAAGCATTGATATTAGAACGTGTTGTAAAAAGTACATTTTACAACGACACATACACATTTTACAAAAACACATTTTTAGCAATGATATCGATGAACGAACTGAGGGTAAACTCATTCATTTGATGATGACACAAAGCCAGGAAGCATAGCTAATACTGGAGAAGAGAGAGAGAGAAGAATTAAGAAGATGTTAACAAACTGGAAGAGTGGGCAGCAACTAACAGTTTGGCAGTACCGCACTGACTGTACCCAGTCGCAAGCCCCATAAAGAATGAATGGGGCTTGCCGGATCGGTGCCGCAAGTTGGCCGTTCCGCGGCACATCCGGTGGCATCTGCCCGATCTACCGCCAAATTGCAATACCGCTGAGGTGAAAGCACCTTTAAAGGGGTTTTCCCCACAAACTTAATTTTAAAGTTAATTTAATCAAACAGATCTTGGAGTAATAATAAGTTCCACATTTGGATTAGTTATTAGAAAAAACTTTTTGACAGTGAGGATGATCAATGAGTGGAACTGGCTGCCACGAGAGGTGGCGAGTTCTCCTTCAATGAATGTCTTTAGAGGCTGGACAGACATCTGTCTGGGATGATTTAGTGAATCCTGCTTTGAGCAGGGGGTGGACACGATGACCCAACAGGTCCCTTGCAACTCTTCTCCATCTGCCTCTTTCTCCTCTGGGCAGATCGATGATTCTTAATTCATGGGTAAAATCTATATTCAGTGCAAATATATTTCCCCATTACAGGAATAGAAGATCACAGTGGGTTCTTGTAAAGTTTTATGAAGAGAGGAGGAGATAGAGGAAGACAAGACATTCTGCTGCAAGTTCTCCTGAAATGACAGTTACAGTTTTTAGGTGTACCTGTCATTTCAGGAGAACTTGCAGCAGAATATGTAATTCTGCCTCTAACTTACTCCTTCCCTCTCCATAGAATTATAGAAGCATCGACTGACATCTCCTACCTCAACAACAGGAAGTCTGTCTTAACCAAATACAAATTTTACCCGTGAATTGATTGAATGTTCAGTCCAGGAGGATAAAGAAGCAGATTTGTCTGAAAAGATTTATTACAAAGTGGATTATTTTCATGTGTAAAATTCATTTATAAAATAAAAATTTAAATGTCGGCTACTCTAAGTGTGAGGACAATGACTAAAGAATAAATCTTATGGCAACTCCCATGATACAAGCCATTACATATACAGAACTAGGCACATTATGTAGAACATTAGATACATAATAATACACATCTACTACAGGAAAATCTAAATTCCCACCAGAAATATTTTGGCACAAACTGGCGACCTTGGTTGTACATCAGTTTGTGGCTACTCAAAAATACTATCATTTTAAATACTCTTGCACCAATATTAAGTCACAAAAGATTAAGAAAACCAATAAGTGGTGTGAAATTAGAGCCTACAGATGCCGATATATCTGGAGAATGTCTAGTAGAGAAGAGCAATACAACTCACACCGCACTGGTCCAGTGCCATCTTCCATATTTTATGGCAAATGCATAATGTTGTTTGTACTCTGAATTAGCTAAACATCAGGTCATCCACCTATCCATCTCCATATACATTAGATTTATAAGTCTTGTTCAGGTAAGACAGGCAATTGGGTTACTGGGAACTATTGAAGATGTTGAGAATTAGTTTAAAGGGAATTCGTCAGCAGGATTTTTGCTACCTCATCTGACAGCAACAAAATGTATGCAAAGAGATTCTGAACCAATGATGTATCACATAGCTTACTGGCTGCCGCCATTCTGTCATGATCAAAGCATTTAGATTGAGCCATGTAGCTGAGCTGGGAGAGCTGCCCCGTCCACACCAGGCTCTCTATAGAGACTGTGCATTGACTGTGATGTGTCAATCATAGCAGGGGTGTACTCCACTGCCACAGGTCATAATGGATGATGGGTCGACTTGCAGAGGAGTCTAGGGCTCTGCCAACCCCATCCTGGAAGATGCAGTACCCTGGAGAGGTTTTACATTACAATATTACATTATATATTTAGATTTGTAATATCTGATGTGGCCACTTGGTGGCTAGTGTATGGTTGACTGCTTCCACGAGGTGTTTGAGTTAGCTAGGGTTAATTATGGTGAGGAGTTTTATATACTCTTTAAGAGTGGAGTTACAGAAAGAAAAAGGGTTTGCAAAATGGGGAAAGACAGTGAATCAAAGAGAAGTAAAAGACGTTGTTGCCTGTGGAAGGCGTTTAAAGTAGGAATACCAATATCTAATTTGTTCAGACTCTCGGGTCATAGTCAGGACCTAGACAAGTATTGGTTGAGTAACCGGAGAACCAGTGATAAACAAAGTGACTTCATCTCTTAGGGCCCTTTCACATCAGCGTTTTTTTCAAATCGCGGCAGATGCGGTGAAAAAACCGCATCTGCCGTGATTACCGCATACCGGCTGCACTTGCGGCACGGTTGCGGCAAACGCCATACAAGGTATAGGCGGACTTGCGGCAGGTGCGGCCGCGAAAAAAACCGCGGCTGACAGTATTTTTTTTCGCGGCCGCACCTGCCGCAACCGTACTTGCCGCACGCTTACCGCAAGCCCCATAGACATTGCATGGGGCTTGCCGCAAGTGTGCCGCAAGCGTCGCGGTTATGCGTTAAACGCGGCAGATGCGGTTTTTTCACCGCATCTGCCGCGAATTTCAAAAAACACTGATGTGAAAGGGCCCTTAGGGGTTGAGTCTGAGTTCCCTGGTGGCAACAGTTTACTGTTGGCGAATACTCAATGATTCCTCTCGGCTGCTGAAGGCCTGATGGCACTAATGAGCAGGCAGCAGACGAAAAGTGGAGGAGTGTTGGCTCGGCCATTCCAATAGCTTACGCCAAGTCCCTGTGGGTGGGACATAATTAACCCAAAAAGACTATTTAATTCTGTTCAGCTACGATGGTGCTAGGAGAATGAGAGGCTTGAGAGTATCATGTGTAGTTCAACTGCCATGGAAGTGGTCAGCTGGTAAATTGTCATTGACTATTATAATGAAAACTCCATTATGCCCACATTACGCGTGAAGTTCCCATGTAATTTGCAACGTCAAGTAAAATTTCTTTTTAGGCAAAAATGTTTAAGGTATTTATGTATTCGAATAGTGAAGGAGATGGTGATTCAACTTGTGTCTGCACTGGGGAGGCAGCCAGAGAGCGGACTGCTAATTGAGAGCCGAGGGTTGGCCTCACCCGCGACAACTATGGCTCTGTACCTTCACCCCGCCCCCAAACACTGATATATTATCTGTTAACTGATCTCTTTTAAGAGTCGTATATACCAAAACACTAAAGGTGCCTGGAGACACTTCTAGTAAAAATAAGATCCATTATAAACAGAAAAAAATGCAAAATGTAAACATGAGGGGACATCCATTTTTGGCCCGTTTAGAAGGGATCAAGTTTTTTCTAACACTTCATGTAAACTAGACATGTGAACACGTACCATCGTCAGTATCAAGTGTCCACTCTCTCTTGAGCATCTTAAGGTGCCGTCACACCTGCCGACGTCGCTAGCGACATCGCCGAAAAAGTGACGTATCAGCGATGTCGCTAGCGACATCGCGCTGTGTAAACGAGCGGCGCGACCGCGTTTTATCGCTGGTCGCAGGTTGACAGGTTTACGGGAAGAACCATAAACCTGGCAACCGGCGACCCGCGATAAGGCTGGATCGCGCCGTGTGACATCTCCAGAGCGATGTCGGCGGCGATCCAGCCTATACCGCAGCGTTGCTGCGGATCGCTCGCTGGGCTGGGCTCATGTCACCGCCTGCATCACTGTGGTGTCGCCGGCCACAGCGATGCTGTGTGACAGCTGGCCAGCGATGTCGGAACCGAGCGGGCACCCGCGAATCGCTTCCGACATCGCTGGCCAGATCTTGCTGTGTGACGGCACCATTACAGAGAAACAGGTAAAAAGAGAGATGTGATCACCGATGCTCTACCTATACGGGATGGAATGACTGAAAATTGTCAGAGAAGGTCTACCGACACAGCTAAGCGACACCTATTCACTTCCAGACATTAATTCCTCCAATGCAGAGCAAATTCTGGCCCTGCCATATCAGTGTATACAGCTTCAATGCCTATTAGTTCTGTTCTTATACCATAGTTTGTATCAAAGTTTTAGCTTTGGTTGCCTGGATTTTACTACATGAAATCTACTCGCCTCCAACATAGTCTTGAGATCAGCGGACCTCAGGCCTCAGAGTCCTACATTTGCCTATCAGCAAGATATTAACCTTCTCCTGGCAAAAGAATATGGAGGTATTTCTAATTCTAGTCTGCCAGATCCCTTCCACCTCTTCAGGTCTCTAAAGTGAGAATTGACAAAGCAGCCGACTGAGCTCATATACAGGTGTATCTCAATGAATTAGATTATCATCAAAAGTTCATTTATTTTAGTAATTTAATACATAAAGTGAAACACATTACATAGAGTCATTACAGAGTGATCTATTTCAAGTGTTGATTTCTGTTAATGTTGATGATTATGGCTTACAGCCAATGAAGGTCTATCCTAGCAAATTAGACAGGGTTAAAAACCATGCTTCCTCATTCCACGAGACATCATAGGGTGAATATAATATTGATTTATTTCTTTATTAATTACCAATGCTTTTCTCCCGGAAACACACTGAAACATGGTAATATAATATTGATTTGCCCTGAGGAAGTGGCCAGGGAGGCCTGAAATGCGTTGACTAATAAATCAATACTTTATTTCCCTTTTGATGTCTCTGGAATACGTCAGCGTGGTTTTTAACCCTTCATCTTCCCTACTCTATATGCACCACACTGGGGACTGCAGCAGCCGTGATCTGCTTTTATAGTGGTTGTGACTCTCACAACCACACAAGGTGAAGCCTCTAATACCTATTTAGGTCATATTTTATCTTGCAGACCTTTCATCCCCCTACTAATTTTCTGAGATAACGACCTTTGGCTTTTCATTGGCTGTAAGCCATAATCATCAATATTTACAGAAATAAACACATGAAATAGATCCCTCTGTGTGTAATGACTCTATATAATATATGGGTTTCACTTTATATATTGAATTACTGAAATAAATGAACTTTGTGATGAGATTCTAATTCATTGAGATGCACTTGCAATTGCACTTAGCAGCATCAGTTTTTGTTTAGCTCCCCTTCTGTACCAGACTGTGCCCGGCCTTGTACTGACATTGATGTTTAGTTCATGAAATACTGCAAGAGGAGCAGGTGCTTTACTTCAGCAAGATCAGAATTATGTTCACCTTGTGAGCGGTGTCTGCAAATTGTTGTGCGCTGTTCATCATTTCTGCTGTGGATTCTTCGGCACGGCCAAGGCGCTCTCCGCGCTCATTGAGGGCTTGGCTGGCTTTCTGTACAGCACTGGTTACACTGTCAGCAGCCGAGTGAAGTATGCTGTTGCCTACAGGGAATACAATGTTTAGTCTTGTAATACCATGTAAAACGTTATAAAAAAATAAATAAAAGGCAACAACTATTATAGGAGACTTTTCCAATATAGTTACATCTAGTGGATTGGCAGACGTTCAACCATTTACAGCCCCTCTAATGCCTGATCCCCAGCAACATTTATGACATTTCAATCGTATCATGCGAAGCACGGCAACCACAAGAAATGACCACCCCAGGCTGTACTGCTCCAGCCTGATAGATGGGCTTGTATAATTTAGGGTGCATTCATAGATCCGCATATCACAGTCCAAGCATGGACCGGCTGCATGTCTACTGACAGCTAAATTGAGAGCCTCATCTATGACCATAAGGCTGAGTTTAGATAGCACATACAGATCTGCGAATGTAGCTTAGGCTGGAGTTATATGGCAGTTTTGGATGCAACCTGTGACCAAAGATACGCAATGTTGCGGCTATACTGCAGTGCTTCAACCACAACAGGAAAGTTGCAAAAATTCTAAATAATTTTGACATTTTGCAACTTCTTTGTTGAGGCAAATTGAAAGTTGCAAAGCAACCAAATGAAGGGCCTTTACATTGCAATATAGCAGCATCATAGTCCAATCTTTGACTGGTTGAATGTGTCATAGCTGAAGCCACCATTGTAATCCCAGACCTTCTTGTGTGTATAGTATTGGACATTTATCATTTAAATACAAGATCTTTTTGTTCTCCATTGTGATAAGCTGCCAAAAGAGGCATCTAAGGGTATGTGCTCATGGCCCAAAGGAGCTGCATCTTGGAACCCGCGGTGGCCGCAGACGCCATTTACTCACTAAATGCAGTGGGTGCGATGTGGCTGCTCCCTGCGTGCAACCAATGAGCCCGCTTCCGTCTCTGCAGCACGAAATCAACATGCTGCGAGGTGTGCAGAAGTGGACACTTGCACGGCAGCTGTCAAAACACTGCGGTTGGGAACAGCATAGTTAGGATGGGATTTCTACAAATCCCATCCACTATGCTGCAACTGTACTACTCAGCATTTTGAACGCAGCAGCAAGACGCTGCATCCAAAACGCTGTGCATCCTTATCGTGAGTATGCACCCTCAGGCGGGAAGGGGGTGGCAGGGGCAAGAAGGGGGAATCTGGTATCTGGCAGGACCTTAAAGCTACGCGTTACTGGTTGTTTAATGCATATGGATACACCAGTTGACTGATCTATGGGGAAGAGTTTGGGGAAGAGTTTGATTACGCATGTCTGATTTTGGACTGTTGATCTCATTGAACAGTGCCGATGTTCGCGAGACATCTGCACTGACAGGTGCGCCTGCACAGTGGAGCGGATGTCTGTGCATAATGCCAACGTCTCGTGAGATTTGTGAAGTCACGCAAGACATCGGCACTGTTCAATGGAGCGAGGACACCTGCACCACTGTGTGGGTGCGAGTGCGGCTGTCACTCAAGCGCTGGCCAGAAGAGGGGCGCAAATTTAAAAAGGTGCAAGGTGGGTTTTGCAGCCTGGAGGGGCGGCGAGTACAGCATCCACCAGGACTAAGTAGCAGCTTCGCTGACTCAATAGAAGGCCAGCGCTGGACACAATAAAAGTTATTATCTGTGGTATGAGGGGCACGTCTGGGCACAGAGGGGTTACTAGAACCCCATATACATAATATGGAAGCTGGTGCACACAGTTTAAAATGCCCAAAGGGTGTGACAGGTTCCCTTTAACAGAGATTGTGAGTGAGCTGTGTGTAGCCAAATGACATACCTTTTCTTGGCACAAGCTTCTGAGGAGTTGGCACTGATCCAGACATTACTTATCAACTGTTCTGTATGCTGAGCTAATCTGATACATTGTTTCCTCACCAGCTGCAGTCAGTGGTTCGCACACAGTGTAGGACACGCCCCCTTTACCCTTATATGGTTACATGCCCGTATTCACTGTGAAGACAGGTCTGACTGATAATGAACATATGTCTGCTTTACACCCATGCATGGGGACATCTTATAGAAAGTTTATAAATGGTTTTCAACCAGAATTTTTTGATGAAGTATATTTGAAAGTTTATTATAATCACTTGCTCTACATTATTAAATAAAAATTTAAACGGTGGTTATACTTTAAGCTGGCAATATGGCACATCCATATCTAGCAAAAGAAGAGAGACCAAGAGTCACCTGAGAATAGTCTGGACTGACAGTTGATGAACTCAGGCTTTCTATCCGAGAGATATCTCTGACATGTATGATGCAAGATTTGGAAAAATGTAAATTTCTCTGAGCCAGAACTTGCCACCCACTGATCAGAGGCGTTGTCAAACTGAAGATCAAATTCTGGAGACTCCTACATAGGACACAAGAGATTAAACAAACAAAATATGTGAGTCCAAACAATTGTCCAGCTATGTCATAACCTTATCTGAAGCAACATTGTCTAATGTTTCATTGCCCCAACCATATTAAAACTTTATGCAATACCCTAGTTGTACTACAGAGCTGTAATAGGGCAGCTGTATACTCCTATAAAGCCCTTCTGTACTCTCTATGCTTATTTTTTTTACTTAATTTTTTAAATTTAAAAGGGAGTATTTCACCCCAAATCTACACTTCTAGCTAATCACACAGCCTGGTAGAAGGAGAAACAAACAAATATCACTCATTTTGTTTTTAAATCTTTTCCTATGTTGCCACTACAACAGCTAATGTAATATACAGATCAGTGTTGATCAGTACACCCATTGCATGGTTGAAAGCCTCTGTGCACCACTTGTTCAGATATTAATGCCTTTCCTAGGTTGATTTGACAGCACTTGCTTGCCCAGAACCACCGTGTGAAGATAAATCTGTTATGTGATCAGTGCTACTGTTCAGGAGACAGCATACAAATCATACTCTCCTCGCTTCTGACATTTCTAGTATCCTTTGCTCTCTCCCTGTAGTTTACATCACTACAAAGATATACCCGAGTTAAGTAATCAGCAAGGAGAGTGATTTGAGTGCTCTCTCCCACATTGAAGTGATAGCAAAGGAGATTTGTAATATTGGAAGTGAGGAGGGATTTTTCTGCTCTCTGTGCACTAAAGCAATAGCAGACAAGATCAGCAATGTCAGCAGCGAGGAGAGAGCGATTTGTGTTATCTCTCCTGCACTGAAGTGATAGCAGAAGTTTTGCAATCTTTTGGGTCCTGAACACCACTTGTAAGGAATTGCTGTACATACACTTCAATTATGTAAAACAATGACCACCATCCACAGGCACTGGATCTTCATACAGAATACATTGTGTGATACACATTTGTTGTAAGACTGCACAAAAGTACAGTAGTGATATATACTGTACTTAATTGTAGGGCAGGGCATTGAATAATTATAAATTACCCTCTCTGATTAAGCTAATGTGATACTGAATAGGTCGACAGGGCAGGGGGTACTTGGATACCGGGACAGGTGGTTTCTTCGGTGGGGGAATCACAGCTGCTCTGTTCCCGATTCCGTGCCCTGGACCCTCAATGGCGGGGATGGGGGTGATGATGATGGGGAATGATAATGTGACGCCACCTGTGGTACCTGGTAACTGTTACCAGCGCTGCAGCCGGCCGCGGAGGTGATGGAATGCAGCTTTGGTAGTACAGCTCCCCACAGGTGGAGCTTTACCTCAGGACAGTGGGGTTTAGGATGGGTGTAGTAGTCCTCACCTCCGGTGATGATGCGGTGGCCCTCCGGGCGCCGAATGAAATGAGGACAGACACCACTTCAGCTCAAACGGTCCTTTACTTGCACCAAATGGAAACAGGTACACAGTACAGTCTGGGTTAACGGGTATTCTAACCGTGGGTTGTGAAGGTTTCCTCAGAGTCTGACAGTGATGCCCTCAATATGGTGGTCTTGTTACCTACTCTCTCTCTCTCCTACCCCTCTTGACCAAGTCTCTAGTCCACGGGGTCTGTTACCTGAAAGTCTTTCACTCGTCGGTGTCGTGAACCCAGCTGCAGGACTGATGTTGGGCTGCTTTAGGGGTGCTTCAGCTCCCTGTGTGTGTCGGGCCCTGAGCTTGCCGGTCTGTAGTTAGGGATGAACCTTGTATCTAGCTACCTCAGCTCCGGTATGCCAGTGTCGACCTGGGTCCCCAGCTGGCTCCAACCAGTCCTGGGTAAACCCCATTCAAGTCTGGGTTGCCGCTCTACAAAGAGGCGCCCTCCTGATGCAGCTGCAGGGTCCCCTCCTTCTGCCTTGCTTGCTCTCCTCACACCAACTGTCTGTGTTGTCACTCCCCGTCTCCCGCTCTCTAGGCTCCACCCCCTGGGACCTACTGAATATCAGTCCAATCTAATAAAGTGGCCTGTGTTAAGTGTTGGGGTGCAGACTCTGAATATTCCCCACGTCCACGGTTACAGAGGCATCACATCTCTAATTAGGATGTAATACCTCCCTGCCATAGGGGCGCCACAATACGTACGTTAGGGGTGTCACTTCTGGCCACGTAAAAGTAATTATCTGACCTGCTGAGGGGCACTTGCTGTGATATTAGATGGGCTTGTTAGGGTACATGGCACATAGTAGAGGGTATTAACCTTTGAGATCTGTGTATAAATGTGTGCCAGATTTGTTAGTCATTGTATTTACTAGTGGTTATTTATAGTGTTTGCGCAGTTTACAAATATTTAGTGGGTTTACCTATAAAGTGTGCCAGTTTTTTACTGTCTCTCATTTTAACAAGTTGTATTGGATTGATAAAGTGGTCAGATTTGTGTATATCTGACCTGACTCTGGAGTTTGTTTATGAAGTAATGTGTACTGGAGTGCCATACATAGTAAGACTGGTCTTATAGGAGTTGGATTAATTATGAAAGTTGTGTTATGCCAGACTATTTTTTGGTGATATTATAGCAATGTGAAGAATGATGATGCAAGGCTGCCTTCGCATTTCATTCTTCTACACGTTCAGTGGTCCTGTCAGGGTTTACGTCCACCCACATTAGCCCCCTCCCCCGGGGGGTGGGGATTCGGACGTATGCGATGGCAGGGCCATTGACTTTAATGGTGCAGAGAGAGGCAAGTCATCGTGTGCTTAGTCGTGCAACATTTTTGGAAGTATACATCTACTGGAGGTGGACCTCAAGATGTAGTACTCTGCATGAGTCCCTATGATGGACAAATGGAACTGCTTAGGGTATGCACCTGAACAATGGGTACACACATCGCGTCCCTGTAACCTAATAGTCTAGCAATGCGAGCCCTACTGGAAGGTATTTTATCTTAAGAGCACCCTTCTAGTGCAGAATGGATGCATTGCACAGGCTACATTGACATCTACGCCAGACATTCTCCATGTGCCCCGGTTGGGGTTTAACTGCTACCAAGAGCACGAGTATTACTCAACCAAACGTCATCTTTAGAACGAGCATTTTCGGTGTCCAATTTTGCTTTTGTAATTGGTATTAAAAGGAGTGTTAGATTCTGCGGATACATATGATATGCAAGAATAATTAATTCAGTCCTGTGGGAAATGATTGGTATTGATCAGTATGATGCACAGCCACGAGGTACAGTCACATCTGAGAGCATTCAACTGGATAACCATGTGCAGAGAATAATGATGAGAAAATGCAGACGGAACGCGAGCTGCGTCTCTAGATTACCTGGGATAAGGCAATAATATGAGATTAGTTAACTGCTAGTACTGTAATGTTAATAAAAGGAAATGAATATATATTTACAGTAGGATCATCTAAATCAGCCTCCAAATAGGGTTGGATTACTACACGTCATTCTTCCCAACGCCCAGAACTCTTAAAACAAAGTTCACTTTTATGATTTATATAAAGACGGAGCTTTTGGCTCTTTGCCTCTGTACATCTGTGTATCCTTTCCAGTCAATAGGTGTGACAGCTAAAGTCCACACGGGCTGGGAAGTGTTACAACAGAAGTTATGAACACCACCTGTCCTATTTGCAAAGATCCAGGTTTGCCACATCCTCAGCTCAGACCGGCTGCACACACATTTAGGCTCTGTTCACATTAGTTCTTAGCTGCACCCAAAGGAGGTCTCTGGCTATATCTAGTTTATTGGGTTTTAGGCAGTGATTGTGGTCTAACCAGACACAAATAGTGCAGGACACTTCTCTGTTCCCTTAGAGTGGATTCGTGATGGAGGATCCCAACAATGCCTTTATTTGTGAATAGAGCCCTGAAGGGGTTTTCCAGACATTGTTATTTTAATAGAAATATAACAGAACCCTCTCCCCTCCTACACACACATCCTTATTTCCATGCTGATTTGCCCATACGCGCTGTGTCTGAAGTCATGGACAAGTATGACAAACTGTATGACACTAGTGCATGCCTTCAACATCTCCCACCTTGATTACTTGCAAACTCCTGCTGTCCAGCCTTCCTTCTAAACCTCTCACACCCACAGAATATATCCTATACTCTGCTGCCCAACTAATCCACCTGTCCCCCTGCTATTCTTTGGCCAATCTCTTCATTGGCTTCCCATTGTCCAGAGACTCCAGTTAAAAACCCTAACCATGACATACAAAGCCATCTGCAACCCGTCTCCTCCGTACATCTGTGAAATGGTTTTCCGGTATTTACCTACACATACCCTCCAATTCTCTCAATATCTTGTTCTCTACTGCCCTCATCTATTCTTCCCAAAATCGCATAAAAGATCTCTTCCGTGCATTCCCCATACTCTGGAAGGCTCTGCCCCAACACATCAGACTCTCGCCTAACGCTGAAACCTTCTAAAGGAACATGAAGACCGCCCCTCTTCCGACAAGCCTACAACCTGCAGTAACCCTAAGTCCCCTATACTGCCACACAACCGCCTCTACCCTCTCCTAGTGTATTATAACCCATCCCTTGTAGACTGAGTCCTCACAGGCAGGGTACTCTCTCATCTCCTACTGTATCCTCACCCATCTCTTGTAGACTGTGAGGCCCTCGTGGGCAGGTTCCTCTCTCCTCATCTACTGTATCATCAACCATCCCTTGTAGACTGAGCTCTCAGGGTAGGCAGGGTCCTCTCTCATCTCCTACTGTATCGTCACCCATCCTATGTATAATGTGAGCTCTCAAGGGCAGGGTCCGCTCTCCTCATCTACTGTATCATCACCCATCCTTTGTAGACTGAGCTCTCAGGGTAGGCAGGGTCCTCTCTCCTGTACCAGTTGGTGACTTGTATTGTTCATAAATATTGTACTTCTCTGTATTATGTATACCCCTTTTCACATGTAAAGCGATATGAAATTAGAGTGCTATTATAAATAATATTTGTTTGAAATGTAGCAGGTGATTGTGAGCTGTGCCAGGTACATGGACGCCATCATTCAATGCCAGGATGTGGCATTCTATATTCACTGTGCAATGCTTTGTGGAATATGATGCAATTTAGATTGTAATTGCATTCTGGTATTCCACTTTGCGGTAACACCAGAATAAAAAAAATGTGCACCCGTTGGGTAGGTTTTCTAAGTTCCCAACAAATGCATTATGACTTTTCCTAATGCAGTTGATGAAAAATCAGCTTCAAAACCAGAGCAATGGAGTCAGTGAGACAAAGTTAGAAATACATAAAATCATAATAAATAAGAGGTCTTCTAGATCATAATATACACAACTCACAGAAAGTTAGGGATATTTGACTTTCCAGTGAAATTTATGAAAAACGTAAACCGTTTACACTACAATAATATTTTATTATGGAAGTAGGACATTTAGTAGAACAATTCAATGGTGGATTTTACTCATCTCAAACAATTTATTGAAACAAAAGCCAACAACAGTGATGGGTATACCCCAATAAAATATCACTGTGTCAATAACTTGTCCTGTGGCCTTGAGCAATAATTACAGCTCGACAACGACGTATCCTACTGTTCACAGATGAAGTTCTTGTCTCCTGAGCCGGCATCACACTCTTCTTGAAGGGCAGCCCTCAGGTCATTGAGGCAGTGGGGTACAGAGTTATGAGCCTCTACCCAGTGACTCTGCTGATCCCAGAAGTTTACAGTAGACTTTAGGTCTGGAGAAAGTGCAGCCGCTCCATTTGAGGTTCCAAAGTCTCCAGCAGCCATTACCTATTGATGTGACCTTGATAAGCTGGAACAAGGTCATCCATGAAGATGAGATTAGGCCTGTGTAGTTCATGCAGAGGCACAATGACGGGATTAATTATGTTATTCAGGTAGTAGGGGCTGTCACTGTACCATTCACAAAGTGTAGGGTAGTTCTGTAATCACTAGACACACCAACACCACCAAAGGCTCGTCTGGTGCCAACAGTGGCTGATGCAAGTTGTGCAAAAAGACTGCATTTTACGTTCATCAAGAAACGCCAAATATTAACTTTTTGTGCGTGTGTATTTGTACTATTAGCATTGGTAGCATTAATTAATTAGTAATTAAAAACATATATTGTTGTCCTATTTTTCCATAGAGTAGTTTTTATTTGACCTGTGACTCGCAATCTTCTATTAATTGTCCCCAATACAGAGCTCGATGTGATGACTCCACAATGAATGGACGATTACTGAACACCAGCCACATTTCTCACATTTTGTTTTATGCCTTTAGTTGCTGACTAATTTATGAATTACTCAGTCTTTTTGTTGGAGATGATTAGTCTGAAACGTCAACTTGAACTTTGGTTTTCTGGAGTTTTTCTATCGTTATGAATGTGTCTGCTAATCCAATTCGGCAGCCGCAGATCTAAGATGATCTCATCTTCTCTTGCTTTTACAGATGATCTGCCATGAGTACCACCGGAAGGACGGATTCTTACACAGAGTTGTATATATTAGATATTGCCCCTCCTTTATTTGTTCATACAGCTAGTGACCGGATTCGAGTGTTTGCTGAGATAAGAATGACCAGTCTCACATGTTCGTGGGAAAGAAATGACCTCCTCTTAGGTAAGAAATGAAGACGAGAGAATGCAAAACTCATTTATCACAACTCTTCTCCATTGTGTGCTGAAATCAATTGTCATTCCATGGAAAATAAAAACTAATCTGGCTTTATGATGTATATTATTCACATTTCTAACTTTTTCTAAATTTCTATGAAAAGTAATATATGATCTACATATTAATAATGCACTTTTTTTTTAAAAGCTTTTATTTGGTGTCAGTATATTTCTACCGACTCAGAATTGGACCCAGTTTTGGGTGGAACATTCCTTAAGGCCAGTTGACAACCCCTATAAATGCTGCAAAATACAGTAGGCATATCCTAAACTTTATCTTGATCGGCTTCCTTATGTTAAATTGGGTAAAAAACACCCCACTAGCCTTATTTGTGAATGTAACTTTAAGATTGTAACATCCTTGTATGTGATCCTTCAGATCGTTAAGAGCAAAAAACCTAAACAGGAACCGGTTATGTTTTGTGATATTATACCACCTCCAGGGTGTTATAAATGATGCAATGTGCATTACTAAGGCTGGCTTCACACCACGGCAAGGTCTGATCCGGGGCTGTCCGGTGTAAAGCAGACAGCCCCAGACCGGTTTTTGGCCCCATAGTAGCCTATGGTGCTGGATGGAGCTGGATGGCAGCTCTCCGCCATCCGGTTTCCATCTCTCCAGATGAATCCGGGAGAATTCGGATTATTCTCACCGGACACAAAAATGTTGTCCGGGGAGAAAAATCACCCCAAATAGCCGGATCCCGGATTTGCCCAGATTGTCCCGGATCCGGGGCAATCCGGTTCTCCCTAACATGGGAGCCTATGGGGCCGTATTGCCCTGGTCCGGGCGAATCCGGGAACCGGATACCGGCGGCTGCATGCCCCTGTTGTTTCAGGACCGCGGCTATCTCCATTCTAGCCGCGATCTTGAAAAATCAGCAACTGCAGCTGCAATTACAGCCAACTGGCTGCACACAGAACCGGAGGGCACATTTGGCCCTCCGGTTCGGTGTGCTGATCCAGTCCGAGGCTGTCAGGTTCATGCCTGACAGCCCCGGACCGGACTGCACCGTGATGTGAAGCCAGCTTAACACTGTTTTCTAAAAACAAAATTCCATGTATTTATCTTAAAGGGAACCAACCACCCCAAATGACCCCCCCGGACTGTTAATATGTGTCCCTACACCCAGCAGACACATTTGGGGCAATCGTTTTTGCTAAAAAAAACTGTTTAGTAGAAGCTAAGATATAGCTTTATAAACTTTAAAACATGTGGCCGACTGGGTGTTACCTAGCTTGTCCTCCTGCAGTGTTCATGTGCCTGTCAGCCTCCTCTCCCCCCCTCCCTTCAGTAAAGCCCTGCCCTTTCAGCCTCTCAGGTTTCAGCCTTTCAAGTGATCCTAAACCCAGAAACTGACCCCCCCTTATCTTTAGACCTGTCCCTGCACCCCCTTCTATCATTCCTAGCCATCCCTTTTGCAGAAAAAAATCGCTTTTGTAAAGTAAGAGAAAAGGTTATATTACTTTGTCCTGTGTTTCTGTGGAAGCCGCAAATGCCCCGCCTGTCTGCTGCTGCCTGGTAATTATGCACGCCCCTCTCTGCTTCTAAAAGCCTGGCCGCCTCATGAAAGGGGCGGGGCTAAATCGCGTCATGCCGGAGCCCCGCCCCCTTTCATGAGGCGGCCAGGCTCTTAGAAGCAGAGAGGGGCGTGCATAATTTACCAGGCAGCAGCAGACAGGCGGGGCATTTGCGGCTTCCACAGAAACACAGGACAAAGTAATATAACCTTTTCTCTTACTTTACAAAAGCGATTTTTTCTGCAAAAGGGCTGGCTAGGAATGATAAGAGGGGGGTGCAGGGACAGGTCTAAAGATAAGGGGGGGTCAGTTTCTGGGTTTAGGATCACTTTAAAGGCTGAAACCTGAGAGGCTGAAAGGGCAGGGCTTTACTGAAGGGAGGGGGGGAGAGGAGGCTGACAGGCACGAACACTGCAGGAGGACAAGCTAGGTAACACCCAGTCGGCCACATGTTTTAAAGTTTATAAAGCTATATCTTAGCTTCTACTAAACAGTTTTTTTTAGCAAAAACGATTGCCCCAAATGTGTCTGCTGGGTGTAGGGACACATATTAACAGTCCGGTCCGGGGGGGGGGGGTCATTTGGGGTGGTTGGTTCCCTTTAAATAAAAAAGCCTTTATATGCTTAGGTGACAGCCCACACATACCTGGCTTCAGTCATAGGAGAGGTGACTGCACACACATACCTGGCTTCAGTCATGGGGAGGTGACAAACTCACTGGGCAGGTTTCAGCAGTGTTTCTTTATTGTTTATTCCATGAAAACAGGCCGTTTTTCAGGGGTAGTGGAGGGAGGATGGGGGTCGCAACAACGGGCCGTTTCGCACGCTCTCGTGCTTCGACGAGTCGCTACCAATCAACGAAGTGGCGTGGATTGGCGGGAAAAATGAATCCCGCGCTGCTGACTGGTTGCCGCTCTCAGCGGCGACCAATCAGCCGCGTGGGATTCAAACCCCTGCCAAGCCATGCTTCACTTCGCTGTTTGGTCATCGCCGCCCGCGGCGACCAATCAGCAAAGCGTGTCTTAAAACGTGCACCAAGTGCACTGATTGGTCGTCGCGGCTGGCGGAGACCAATAAGCGGAGCACAGCTTGGTATTTTGGCGCGCAATTTCAACTGGTCTGGTCCTGTGGTGTCCTTTTCATATAGCTTCTGACTGTCCGGTAGTCAGAAGTTACGTCACAGGGTGCTAATGTATCTCTATGAGAGTCAAAAAGAGGCACCCATATCGGGGCTGTGGAGTCAGTAAGCAAAACCACCGATTCAGACTCCTCCATCTCCACGACTCAGACTCCTTCACACCTTGTTCAAGTTTAAGTGATACATTTTTTGTAGTACAATGTGAACATCATGCTTTTAAAGGGACACTGTCACCAGGTTTTTGTCATCCCATCTGACAGCAGCATAATGTTGAGATAGAGAACCTGATTCTAGCGATGCGTCACTTTGATAAAATTACTGTTTTCTGGGCTTCAGATTTAGCAGTAAATGACTATGGCGGACTATTTGATTAGTCCTACAATGTTATACAATGTTAATCTCTGATGGTACCTTTACACGACGCTACAGAAGGTTGGAAACAACCAGGTGTCTCACGTGCACGAGCACGTTCCAACGGTTGCAAACGGTAGCCGATACCGCCTTTACACGCCGCTACAAGGTGCTCTACAGAAGGTTTAATCTATCTCTGGAGGCACCGCCGGGTGCCACAAGTTACCTTCTGTAGAGCACGGTCCCTCATTTACACGCCGCTACAGAAGGTAATATGGGAGGACCTGGGGCAGCAGGGACAACACATAGGCGTGCCAGAGTTGTGGATTACGAGACGCTCGTACGGTGATTGGACAAAGCAATAGCATCATGATTGGCCAGCCAGCGCAGGAAGGCTGACTAATACATGATGCTATTGCAATTATGTAGTCTGACTGGTCAGCTCCTTAAATATGCCGCCCTATGCAGGGACAACCAATCGTAACGCAGGAGCTTCCACCAATGATCGCTGAAGGGGGGCGGTTTCCCGGAGGCTGTGTCACGCCCCAGGGAGTTAACTAGGTGACGAAAAAACCTTCCTGTACCTTATTTACACGCCGCTACCATTGGGTTGAAACCAACCTGTTTTAGAGCACTGCTCTGAAACAGGTGTCGACAGTGACGGCTGGCAACAACCTAGTTTACACGCCGCTACCTCGGGTTGTTTTGACGGTGCAAGATACATTTGTCTCAGACACTGGGTTGTTTCCAACCTTCTGTAGCGGCGTGTAAAGGTACCATTACTGATTGAACAGTGATTTTATGGAAACTACACTGAGCAGCCCAGTAAGAGACACATCGCTGGAATCAGGGTCTCAGTCTCTACATTATGCTGCTGTCAGATGAGATGACAAAAACCTGGTGACAGTGTCCCTTCAATCATTATTATAATAGAATATAATAATATTTAGCATACATTGCATTGAACTACAGTACTCAATTCATTATATATTTTAAGAGACAGTCCATTTTTTTACCGATCCCACCAAAATTGGCATTAACTCAGACTCCACAGCCCTGATAGAGATGCATTGAGTTGTGACCTCCATGAAACACTGAAGCTACCGGCAGGTCACTTCACAGCCGACCAACTGGAACGATGCTGGAAAAGCATAAAGGCAGGGGACTTACATTTAAAGCACCACTCCAGTGTGAAATAAAAAGAAAATACTTTATCAGAGCTTTAAAGAGTTCCTAAGTATGTGCTTGCGAGTCTAAACATCCATGTAAACGTCCATTACTGTGCAAGTTTTAGGCACATGTAGAAAAAGTGCTGTAAAGTAACAATGCTTTAAAAACTTAAGTGTTAATAGTTTGCATTTTGCTAATTGATAAAAATAAAGTAAACAAACAAAAAGAGAAATTAAGTCAAATGGGTGTGATCGCCCTTTGCTTTCCAAATAGTATGAAGACATCATCACTTTTTCTAGGTCCACTTGTTCACAGTTTTTGAAGGAGTTCATCAGGGAGGTTGTTCCAAACATCTACGAGAACTAACCACAAATCTACTGTAAAGGTGAATGTAGAGAAATCCAAACATAGGTCAAACATACAAAGTCATTTTCTTTGTTAACCAAGGTGTATTATAGGATCAAAGTTACATGGTAAGCGTGACTCCTAGTCAACAGGTTTCAGATGCAAGTAGCATCCTTACTCATAACAACTCGCTTAACAATTGGCTCTCCCTGCTATGTAAGGACATCGGAAACCAGTGAATGCAGGAGTGGCCCAACCTCAGCCCAACAAGACTTCTAATAAGCAGATAGGAGAGGGTGTGGAAGATCAGTTTGAGACATTTTTTCAATAGTCATGGCAAGAAAAAAGATTGAAAAAGCATATTACCTACAATCTAGGAATGAGGTGTATTCACCGTGCGTGTACAGACGTACTACGATAGAACTTACCCGATTGGCCTGCAGCTCTATGTAGAAGGCAGCTTTTACTGAGCTCCGGTGCCGGACATAAAGCGACGGGGAATTTGTCTTTTTAAAGACAAAGTACCCCATTTATCTCTGACAAGATCGTTTTAGGATACTTCTGACCTCATCCCGGTCAATTGTTAACCCCCTTTTGAAGAACCGTTTGTCTGTATCAGCTGAGGCCCGTGACAGGACTTTCCTGACTAGCCGCCATTTTGTTTGGCGCTATTTGCCTGCTCCTGCTCCTGCCTAACTATAAAGGGGTTTTGTCTGAAATCTTCCCCCGGTCGCTCCTTACCGGTGTTTGCTATCATCCTCCCGGTGTCTGGTGAGCATCTGACCGTTCATCTGGGGCCTCCCCGTCACTCAGAAGAGACCGGGAGCGGAGGATGATGTCTGCCCGTGATTAATCGGTTGTCCGCGATTAGTCAGCTGACACAGATAGTGTCTGAAGTTTGTGGCTCCATTTTGAGGCTCGGATGGTCCCTGTGGAGGCAAACGGTAACGGGATTACCGGGCACTACTTTCTCTTCCTCTCAGCTTCATCGAGATCCGGAGCGGAGGAATACGAAGTTTGAAGCAGCTTCAACTGCGGCGTACACAGACGCCATCTGCAGGTGCGAGTGGAATTGCACCTAATTTAATTTTCATTTCACAGCGGGCGGATCTGGTGGGCGCCAGCAACGCACCCTAGCAGCTCTGATCAGAGGGACGTCGGCCATCTGAAGACAGAAGAAGCGGATCTGGCTGGCGCCAGCAACGCACCCTAGCAACTCAGACCAGAGGGACGTCTGCCAGCTAAAGAAGAAAAGAAGACATCTTCTATCTTTGCCTGTGACCACTGTGGTCACCTTATCTGTAGCTATCTTAATAAGGTGTATTACTTCATCATTTCTCTCCTCATTCTAATTGGTGAGACTATCTATTAGGTGAATTTCTTGTTTTGGGCCATTTTCTGCTTTCCACCTATCTCTCATGATGTTTGGTGTTTGCATTATCCTTGTAAGGCCCTTTCTCTCCTCATAAGAGAGAGATCTTCTCAGAATAGCCTGTCTTAATATAATATAATTAATTTATGTATTGAAACCTGTATCCTACCTTTTTACATTTATTCATACTGTATTTGATTTATTGTTGCCTTAAACTTCTTCAATAGCACTATATGTGCTATGCTATTATATGGGTCTTGTAGTGTGAATTATAGAATCTCAGCCAAGTCAGTACTTTAAGTGTCATCTACTGACACCTAGTGGGCAGTAACTGTTAGTTCCTTCATTTGAAAAGGAATTATTGTAATTACTATTGTCTTGCATTTAACTGCTATCATCTTATATACTCTCTGGTAGTTCCAAACTTTATCTCATTCTTCATCTTCATTTTTTACTTACATACTATTTGAGTCTAGGTTATTACTTAGATTTGATCTTCTTTAAATCTTCTCCTCCTCCAAATTTCCATTCCATTAATAATTATCAGTTTAACTTAATTGACTCAATTCCATTATATATTCCCACAAACACTAAAGCTAATAATTCTAGATTTAATTAATTAAGTGACAAAATGCCTTCTAAGTCTAAACTAACTACGAGCTCCAGCACTTCAGATATGTTAATTAATCCTCTTAAGATCTCTCCCACTAGTAAAATCCCTACTCCCAAACCAATTAACTCCTATGCTAAGACAGGGAAAGATAAAACCAATTCCGATCATAATTTGAAGGATTGGAGTTCCCCCATGGAAGATCTATCGTTTCACAAAACTCCTTCTGCAAGCACGAAGAGGAAGGAGATGGAGACTCATTCCAAATCTAGCTCTGGCTTCTCCCCCTCAGACAGCCCAGAAGTAGACCGAGAATCACTCCTTAAGAGCCCAGTTAGACAAAAGCTCAAGAAAGACTTACCCAATTTGGAACCACTTCTAAATTTTGACGCAGGTCAGCCTCTAAATAAAGATTTTTTTCTAAAACTTTTTACCGCTTTTAATCATTCACTTAAAGAAGAAATGATGGAGCAATTCGATGAGGTCAAGTCGTCAATGTCTTCAATAGTTTCTCGAGTAGAAGAAAATGAAAAATTGCTGACTGACCTTAAATTAGATAACAAAACCACTAAGAGTGAACAAGCCAAGATGAAAGAAGAAATTAAGGTCCTGAAAGACAAACTTATTGACAGAGAAGACAGGGACAGAAGACTTAACCTCAAATTTAGAGGCATACCAGAGAGCGTTAAAAACTATGAGCTAATAGACTATGTCAAAAACCTAACTAAAAAGACCATACCCTCAAAAACCGAAATTGAATACTCAATTGAAAGAGCCCACAGGCTTCCCAAACCTTCACACCTGGCAGACGATATTCCCAGGGATGTAATCGCCAAATATTCTTTTTTCCAGACTAAAGATTTGATTAATGTTTATATGAGGAAAAACAAAACCTTACCGCCGCCCTTTGACAAGATAAAAGTCTTTTTAGACATATCTAAGGAAACCATGACTAGACGAAGAATTCTAAAACCAGTTACAGAGGCTCTGAGAACCAGAAACATTCTGTACAGATGGGGTCGTCCCTCCTCAAGTGTTATCTTCTCCTTCAATCATAAAACTTTCAACATTGAGGATGTCAACATTGGTCTCAAGACTCTCAAAGATCTTCATATTGATGGAACGGGATGAGCACCTACCTTGCTGTCAATTTACTCGATCAGTTCTAGGCACCTTGGCCATAACGTTAGCCCAAAGGAAGTTAAATACCGGTTCTCTTGAACCCTTCCTCTTTATAGGAATACTTGTTAACATTATTTAATTAAAATTTCTTTAGATTTAAAAATCTAAAAAGTTTAAATTACTAGTTAAATTAGTAATCTTAGTTTATTTGTCCCCTTCTCCATCCCTCTCTAAACTTTTTTTAACTTTACAAACCTCTTCTTTCCTCGTTCTCTTACTGCGATTAGCTATATAGCCAGAACATGACCCTTAAATTTTTGTCAATTAATACTAACGGTCTAAACTCTCCTCAAAAGAGATTCTTTGTTTGGAAAGATCTAAAAAAATTTCATATAGATGTGGCCGGTTTACAGGAAACTAGGTTTTCTTCGGTTAATTCCCCTAAATTCACCAATTCCAAGTTCCCCCACACTTACTTTTCATCAAACAAAAAGAAAAAATCAGGCGTAGCCATTCTTATAAAAGACTCAGTCAAATTTGAAGAACTAGAGGTCACAACAGATGATGACGGTAGATTCATTATCCTTGTATGCAAGTTGAATGAAGTTACCCACACTCTAGTAAACCTTTATGCTCCTAATAATGGTCAAATATCATTCCTTAAAAAACTAATTAAAAAGGTGAGAGAAACTCAAAGAGGTACCCTTTTCCTTTTTGGTGATTTTAATGCTGTTCCCAATATCAATTTGGATTCATCAAACAAACACAGAAATATTAATACTCAACTCAATCCCCTCTTTGACAGTGAGGAGTTGTATGATGCTTTTAGGTGTGTTAACTCATCCTCAGTAGAATTCACACATTTCTCTAATGTACATAAAACTTTTGCCCGTATTGACCTAATTATCACTAACTTAAACTCACTTTGTAATATTAAATCAGTTTCTATCCTCCCTAGAACCTGGTCTGACCATTCCCCAGTAATTTTTGAAACGTTGGGCGGGTTTCCCACTAAAAATCGGGGTATATGGAGGGCCAACTCTTTTCTTTTCAACCACCCTCGATTTAATTCGGAGATTAGAAATGAGTTGAAACTCTATTTCAAAGAAAATGATCTAGAAGAGACCCCTATCACAGCTATTTGGATGGCCCACAAAGCAGTAATTAGAGGCCTTCTTATCAAGTTTAACTCAACTCTTAAGAAATCCCTATTAAAAGACACAGAAACTATAGTTAAAAAAATTAAAGAACTGGAGGCAACTGCTGTAAACTCCCCTAATGAAACAATTTTTCAGGAACTACTTGCCCTAAGGATAGAACTCAAATCTTTGTTAATTTCTGATTTTGACAAGCTTTCGCGAATAAGCAAATCTAACTATTATAGCTGTACAAATAAACCCTCTAAACTCTTTGCGAGAATGATAAAAATCCGCAGGACCAGAACTAACATTACTCAAGTTAAGAATAATCATAACATCCTTCAGAAACTCCCACAAGCAATTTCAAATACTTTTGCCGACTTCTATAAATCTCTTTATAATCTCAAGGAGGATCCTTTGGAGTCCTCTCCAACTCTTCCCAGTATTTCGTCATTTCTTGATTCAGTTGAACTCCCGTCTCTATCTCAGCAAGACGTAGAATTCCTAAATTCCCCCTTTACGGAATCAGAAGTCTTAGATACGATTCACTCTCTCAAGAAATGCAAATCCCCTGGTCCGGATGGATTTCAGAACGAATATTATACTGCTTTCCAAGAAATTCTATCCCCTTACATTACAAAATTAATAAATTTTTCTACTTCTAACAATGCATTCTTTCCAACAGAAATGTTACAAGCCACCATAACTGTCTTATCTAAAAATAAGGAGGACTCAGAGAATGTTTCTAATTATAGGCCCATCTCACTTTTAAATACAGACCTCAAAATTATCACTAAAACTATCAATACTAGAATTCAGAAAGTTATTCCGAAACTAATACATAGTGACCAGGTGGGATTTATTAAGAACAGAGGAACATCTGATGCCACCCGAAGAATTTTAAACCTAATGTCCTATATAGAAAAAAACTCTATCCCAACAATTATGGTCTCTGTCGATGCTGAGAAAGCATTTGATAGAGTACATTGGAATTTTCTTTTTGAGACCCTAAAAAAAATTTGGTTTTAGAGGCAGTATACTTAATATACTCCAAGCACTTTATTCCTTCCCCACTGCAAAAGTTCTAACTAATAACGTCCTCTCCAAGGAATTCCCATTATCAAACGGCACGAGACAAGGCTGTCCACTGTCTCCTTCCCTGTTCGACCTCTTTATCGAACCGCTGGCTGAGAAGATCCGCATGAACCAACTTATCAAAGGGATACATACAAATTTTAGAGAATATAAAATCAGTCTCTTCGCCGATGATATAATCCTCACTCTTTCAGATCCTCTTAATTCATTACGCAATCTTCTATCTACAATCAAGGAGTTTTCTAGGGTTTCTCTCTACAAGATTAACCTTAAGAAAACCCAAGTTCTTCACATGAACTTAGATTCAGAATTATTGAAATCTCTTAGGTTCGAGCACAATTTTCCTGGGACAAAGTAGACTTAGATTATTTGGGCATTAAAATAACTAAACAAATTTCCAATATAGCAAACACTAATTTCTCTGAAATTTTTAAAACTATCCAAGCGGACCTTCTCCATATATCTAAAATTGATGTATCTTGGATTGGTAAAGTTGAAGCATACAAAATGTTCGTACTCCCTAAGTTACTTTATGTCTTCCGTTCCATACCTTTACCCCCCAAACAGTCGTGGTTTAAAAAATTACAAACCCAATTAATGAACTTTGTTTGGGGTCATAAAAAACCTAGAGTGGCAAGGACTATACTTGAGAAATGTAAATCAAACGGTGGGCTGGCAATTCCTAACTTGTCGGCATATTATAACGCTTCAGTAATAAAACTTAGTCAGACATGGTGGAATCAAGATTCTAGACCTGGTTGGCTCTCTTTGGAGGAAACAAAATTTTCCAGAAATGGACTTACTCTTCTTCTGCTCTCTTACTTATGTGATTCTTCTAAGCGACTTCCTAAAGAGCATACAGTTAAAGCGGCAATTCAATCCTGGAGGCGCCTTATGGCAAAAAACACTAACCCTCTGTCGACTACTACTCCAAACTGGATTCCCTTAGAAATAATGGAATTTCTTTCTCCGGGCCTGAAAATTGACTCTTGGAAAACTGCTGGAATTAATTATATCTCGGACATAATTAATAATGAAAAAAAACTTATCCCTTTTGATGAACTGAGTTCAATTTTTAACTTGAAGGAGCTGGAAGTTAAAACTTGGGAAAAATTCAACAATCTTTATAGCAAACATAAAATTAATTTCTTTCTCCCCCTAAGTATCACCCAAATGTTCAAACACTCAAATAACATTGTCTTTTGGAAGACTAATAATATTTACAGGGAAATCAATGCTGATGTAGCACTTACCAAATCCACCAATATAGTAGCATGGGAAAGGGAATTAAAATCCTTTATCCCCACAGACTGTTTAAGTAAAACTCTCACTACTTTACTTTCCTATATATCCTGCTCGTCTCTTATCGAATCTCACTACAAGATTCTTCTTCGTTGGTATTATACTCCCGTCAGACTTCATCAGATCAAGGAGGATTTTTCTCCTTTGTGCTGGCGGAACTGCCATAAAGAAGGAAATATTTCCCATGTCTTTTGGGACTGTGAAGCCCTTAAATTATACTGGGGTGAAATACAAATACTAATCAATGAGATCACTAACAGTAACATTATTTTAACTCCAGAACTAACACTTCTTCTAATTGGCATAAACTCTATCCCTAGTGATTTTAGACCCCTTATCGCACATATCTTATTAGCCGCCAAAAATCTTATAGCAACAAAATGGAGAGACCCCGAGCCACCATTATTTAAAGCATTACTTGAAAAAATAGCTACTCATAACTCTTATGAACTCTCGTTTGCTTTGAGAAATAAAATTTACAGGAGGTATGAGAGGAAATGGCGGTTGTGGAATCGTTATTTTCCTGCTAATCACTCATCTATCCCTTCTCATATTTCCGTTTCTGGCTTTACATAATTGCAATGTTTAGAGAATTATATCTATTCCCCTTATCCCCTCTGTTCATTCCCTTTTTTCTCCTCCCTCTCTTCCCTCTTCTTCTCTAATTTTAGCGTTATTTTTACTTTAGTTTCGTGATTCTTGTGTAACTCAATCAATTTGACCCTTTTCATGGTAATTTTCCTACATTTGATTTTTACTTATTTTTTAATTATTATTTTGTACTCATTTATAATCTACATCTAGATTATAACATTGCTTTGTTTATATTTTGTTTGTAAACTGTATTTTAAAGGGTGAGTTTATACCCTCACAAGTATTGTGTTATCTGTTATGCTTTTTAAAAATCAATAAAATACTTTGAACAAGAACTTACCCGATTAGGGTCAATACCATTTACTTGTCTGAGCTGATCGAGAGTCCACTGGGATCTTCTCACGAAACACGACGAGCCTTCAAACTGTTTAACCTTGGTAATGTAGACTTGTGAGGGTTTCTTATTCGTAACTAGAAAATAAAAAAACAAAAAAAAAGTCATACAGAAAACAATCCTTTCCGGCATCCTCTAAAACATCTGTTACAGTAAGTATTTGGCGGTGTGCACACGTTGTGTTTTAATGTTTTTTTAGTGCAATGGGTGTCACTAATAGGCTGTAAGCCAGACACTGTGCACTACCTGTGTGTGACCAGTGCCCTATACAAACTATACAAAATAGTTAGCTTTTGCTACCTCATCTGAGAGTAGCAAGATGTAGGCAGAGACCCTGAATCAAACAATATATCACTTAGTGTACTGGGTGCAACTGTTCTGACAAATAGATCTTAGATTTAGCCATGCAGTAGAGCTGAAAAAGCTGCCTCTCACCAGGCTTTCAAAGTACAATGTCTATAGAGAGTGAGGTGCTAATCAAAAGAGGAGGTGGAATCATACAACAAGGCACAGCTAAGTCACAGAAACGATAATGTCCTAGTGATAAAACAATTTAAGTAATAACTACACAGGAGCTTGACATGTGACACACTGTGTGTGTAATCCCCTACCTCTTGTCTTCAGATTACATTGCAAAAAGCAAATTAGGGTTTTCAATGTCCGTAGACCACATTCCTGGATACAATAAGCATGGCCTATAAGCAATAATAGTCTGGACACATGCCAAAAGACTGTCCTTTAGGCATAGCCTACCCATTTACTATAGGAACAATGTATCTAATCTCTAGCAACGGAACTATAGGAATGCTGTATCTACTCTCTAGTGAAACACTATAGGAACCCTGTATCTGATTTCTAGCCAGGTACATTAGGAACACTATGTTAACTCTTCTCTAGCAAAGTTCTACAGGAACGCTGCATCTCTATCTCTAGCGAGGTACTATAGGAAAGCTGTATCTTTCTCTAGCGAGGTACTATTGGAAGGTTGTAACGCATCTCTAGCGAGGTACTATAGTAACGCTGTATCTGTTATATAGCAATGTATTAAAGGTCTTATTTAGGATAATGTTTAGGAGGTAATACATTCTATTTTTATCAAATTGATCAGAATTACCAACTTAATTTCACTAAAAAATATACTTTTATTAATACAAAAGTTAAAAAGTCATAGACCCACAGATTAACAGACAATAAAGACAACATATACACACTGTAGGGAACACACTTTTTTGTCACTGATATACATAGTCTTAAATGACTATTTCTTTCTCCTGCCTATCAGTGGAGATTTTAACGCATCCTATACAATATGATGTCCCCACTTAAAGGTGGCTTGCCGTAAAAGATCCTTCCGAGTACCGCCGAGATGCTCGGACTCTTCACTAATAATTATCACTCTGACACATATACACAGCTCCATCAGTGCACACAGTGAGCTGGCACCTCACAGAGAGGAGATTGATTATTAGGATCCCTCTGGGGGGCACAGCAAGGTGTTTGCTGCGACCATTTGTAAAAAGCCCCCCCTCCCGCCCTTTCCCAGAAACACTCGTTTTATAGCCAGAAGTCTGTGGGCGGAGCCTGTCACTAATTGACTTGCATTCGGCTCGGTGCTCGGTCGAGCACCCGAGCATTTTAGTGCTCGCTCATCACTAATCTTTAATAGACATATGAAGAAGCACTGGGAGAGTTGAATATCTGACATTTCGGTACCCCCGCTGCCCCACAACCTGATGAGCCTCACATTGTATGCAGATTATTTCATACATCACTATCTGCTCACTACAGAAGTGCAGTCCTCAGAACTTCTTACACATACAAACCTTTGAACCAGGGGTGTCAACCGTCAAGAGATTCCACGATGATCCATAACAGGGCACTTTTTTTTGTCCGTCGATATAAAAAAAAAAATAAAAAAAAAAAATGGGAAGGCGTCCGTAATTTCTCTTTTTTTTGAAGCTGACTAAACTTATATTATCTTACACGTGGACAGGATGGTTCTGTAAGCACTCTCTTTATTTGTCAGTGAACACAGTCCAGTAAATGAGCTCTGATCAGCCAGCGCTCGGTAAGTGGTACCTCTAAATAGCCATGAAGATAAACTTGGAATTGTGATGGTTAAAGCTACGAGAGACCAGTGAACTGTTGGGGTTCCGATACTGTTCCCTGCACATGTGGAATATATAATGCATGTATTCCCATTCACAGGCAGTGTATAAAAAAAAAAAAACCAGCATGGACATTTAACGGTTTGAAAAATCATTATATGGCCCCACGCACACATTGAGTATTTGGTGTTTTTTACCTCAGAATTTGTAGCCAAAATCAATTGTGGGTGATAAATACAGAAGTGGTGCGTGTTTCTATTATACTTTTCCTCTGATTGTTCCACTCTGGTTTTGGATCATAAATACTGAGGTAAAAAACTCATCCATAATCAATGTGTGCACATTGCCTTACAAATACTGAGGTAAAAAACTCTCCAAATACACACATGTGCATGTGGCCTTACAAATATGAGGTAAAAAATCTCCAAATACACAAATGTGCATGTGGCTTAAAATATTGAGGTAAAAAACACCAATACTCAATGTAGCATGTGGCCTTAGATTTTTTTTTTGATGATTTCACCTTTTGTAAGGGCTGAAAACAGTGCAGCTTTCAAGATTTCCTTATCATTGCACAGGGATTGGAATCATCACATTATATTATCACCTGTGCAATACTGAGGAAATCCTGAAAAACCAGGGCTGTGGAGTCAGAGTTCATTTTTGAGTTGGGTAGGAGTGACAATAAGGGGAAGTGAGGAGTCGGATGTTTGTCTCACTTACTCCACAGCCGTGGTTATGGAGTCGAGTCTGTGTCCATTTTGGTGGAGTAAGATTCAGGGTACCGTATATACTCGCGTATAAGCCGAGTTTTTCAGCCCAAAAATTGGACTGAAAAGTGCCCCCCTCGGCTTATACGCGAGTCATACGGCAGAGGCCGCCCGCCCGCCACCCCTATCAGTATACAGGCGCCCCCCCCATCAGTATCCAGGGCCCCCCCTTGCTGCCGCAAACCTGTAAAGTAAGATCATTATACTTATCCCTGTGGCCGTCCCCGCCACTGCCATCGTGCTCCTCCGGCTTCATCCGGCTTCCTCCTCCGGTGGTGCGCAGGCAATGACGTCATTGCCTGTGCGCCAGAGGAGGAAGCCGAAGAGGCATGAAGACCCGGAAGAGCGCGATGGCAGCGGCGGAGACGGCCACAGGTATAAGTATAATGATCTTACTTTACAGGTTTGCGGCAGCAAGGGGGGGCCCTGGATACTGATGGGGGGGGGGGGCGCCTGTATACTGATGGGGTGGGGGGGGGCGCCTGTATACTGATGGGGGTGGGGGGGGGCGCTGTATACTGATGGGGTGGGGGGGGCGCGCCTGTATACCTCTGGGCTGCTGCTGTATATACCTCTGGGGCTGCTGCTGTATATACACCTTGAGGCTGCTGCTGTATATACCTCTGAGACTGCTGCTATATATACCTCTGGGGACAGCTGCTATATATACCTCTGGGGACTGCTGCTGTATATACCTCTGGGGACTGCTGCTGTATATACCTCTTGGGCTGCTGCTGTTTATACCTCTAGGGCTGTTGCTGTATATATACGCTGGGGCTGCTGCTGTATATATACCTCTGGGGCTGCTGCTGTATACACCTCTGGGGCTGCTGCTGTATATACCTCTGGGGCTGCTGCTGTATACACCTCTGGGGCTGCTGCTGTATACACCTCTGGGGCTGCTGCTGTACACACCTCTGGGGCTGCTGCTGTATACACCTCTGGGGCTGCTGCTGTATACACCTCTGGGGCTGCTGCTGTATACACCTCTGGGGCAGCTGCTGTATAAACCTCTGGGGCAGCTGCTGTATACACCTCTGGGGCTGCTGCTGTATACACCTCTGGGGCTGCTGCTGTATATACCACTGGGGCTGCTGCTGTAACACTGCTGGGGCCTGTATATACCACTGGGGAGGCTGCTGTATACCACACTGCTGGGGGCTGTATACCTGTGCTGGGGTCCACCCTCGGCTTATACACGAGTCAATAGGTTTTCCCAGGTTTTGGGGGCAAAAGTAGGGGGGGTCGGCTTATACACGAGTATATACGGTAATTAAAGAGTCAGAGTCAAATAATTGGCTTATTGACTTCACAACCAGGGTTGTGGAAATTGAGTCAGTGTCCATTTTGGTGGAGTTGGAGTCGGATTCAGGGAAATTGAGGAGTAGGATGTTTGACTTATTTCCTCCACAATCCTGCTGAAAACTTACAATTTTTGTATCGGATTGCACTCGGCATACTTCTAATCAGATATGAGCGAACCCTTAGGCTATGTGCACACGGGGGGCGGGTTAGTGGCGGCGGCGGCTGGG
Organism: Allobates femoralis; assembly: GCA_033576535.1. NCBI lineage: Eukaryota > Metazoa > Chordata > Amphibia > Anura > Aromobatidae > Allobates > Allobates femoralis. Next base: position 60,474,264 of record JARQOC010000012.1, read on the forward strand.
CGGACCCGACAGGAAGCTCCGGAGCCGTCCACCGGCTTCCTGTCGGGTCCGTGCTGCGGGAGACGGGCGGGTGTGCGGCGGGTGCACAGCGGGTTAGCCGCGTCGGTTCTGCAGCGGCTGGAAGCAGCACATGATTCTGCTTGCAGCCGCTGCAGAACCGGCCGGATTATAGAACATGCTCATTCTTTGCTAACCCGCTGGGAACCCAGCGGGTTAGCAACAGATGAGCATGTGGAAACCGCCGGTGTGTGCACACCGGGTGTCGGTTTCCATAGGTTTATATGTTAACCCAAAAGCCGCTTTTGGATTAACATAAATTTGCATAAACCTAATGGAAACCGACCGGCGGTTTCCGCTGCTAAAACGGCCCTAAACCTCCCTGTGTGCACATACCCTTAATGCGTCCTTTAAAATGATGGAAATGGAGGTGAGAATTAAGATTCAGTACCAAGTACAATTATATTCTTTATTGGAAGGCCATAAAAATGTGGTATAAAAACAAAAGGTGCTCAAAGGCTGATCACAGCCCCCGCCCTACGCGTTTCCTACTCTTATACGCCCCTTCATGTAATTTTACTTCTTCTCTTTTGCTCCCGAGTGCGTTCCCTTCCATTTGGGATCCCACAGCGGGCATGACTTGTTTCTTGCTCCTTTTTTAATCCACTCCCGTGTCCAAGGATTCTCATAGGCTTCCCCCATCACGCTCCCTGACATCCTATACTGCTCCAGCTTTCTCCCTCCGTCTCCAGCTCTCTCTGGCTGTTCCTTGACAAGTCACATACAAGGTATGAAGGTGCAGGCAAGTGCAGGACGAGCCATGTCAGTACATAGTATACACATTCATAGCTCAATCTTTGCTCCTTCACAGCTGGCATGCAATGGCATAGATGTACAATACAGGGTGGAATGTGATAAGGGAGGGGAACATCAAACCCGCACACAGCCTGTGATATGCATTGGTCCTTAGTTTAGCTTTAATAAGGAGCAAGATACAAGCCACACAACCTAATCTGTGACTGTAGAGAGGAGGCTTGGTCAGGGGGCTAGCTTGACTAATCCACACCCCTTGACTCCTGACAAATGGTACCAAAGGGAGAGCAGCACTCAGGAGCAGCAGTAGTGGTCTGATGTGAGATCAAATCACATGAAGTGGTGTATAAGAGTAGGAAGAGAGATATGAGCCTTTACAGATTTAGATACGATGTATATTGTAATACATTTTTTATATCATTGGAGAACCCCTTAAATGTGAAGATTCCATGCCCTAACAATGGTCAATGAGAGATACACACTTTTAAAAATTTTTTTTAGGTACGGTAATTTATCAGATACTGTATATTCCACATGTAGGGAAGGAGTGGTGGGTTCTGTTGCTGCCTGGTGTCCAAGTGCAGGATCTTTAGTCAGACACTAATTTTACCAGTAATACAGCTGTAAAATTTGAAGTTTATGGGATTGGTAAAAATGCACATTTTAGGCGTTACTGGATAACCCGATGGAGTGTTGGCGTTCCAGAAAACTCACTGTAAAAATTTCTCCTTTATTTCCACTTCCAGTAACACATCACAGAAAATCAGATCCCCACTGCTGTGTTTTAGGCAGCGTATCATTGTCAGGAGCCCACTGTCCTCTCCAAAAACAGAACATATCCGTGCAACCAGAAGAACTGCAAAACCTGTTCATTTATAATGACAAGATGAAGATTTCCAGCATAGACAAGGTCCAAGGTACCTTCAGCTGCACCACAACTAACATGTACTTACTTATATATATACCAAATGTAAGAGTGGGGGGTCTGTATGTAGGGAGCCAGGACTACAAATCAGGATCAGGATGAACACTCATCGCCACACAATAATAAACAACAACAGGTCTACCCGTTCCAAGCAATTTTGTAGCCCTAATGTATTCCAAATATAAGAGTGGGGGGTCTGTATGTAGGGGAGCCAGGACTACAAATCAGGACCACGATGAACTCTCATCGCCACACAGCAAGAAAAAAAAAAAACCATCCACCTGTGACCAATCATTTTTGTAGCCCTGACCACAACAATGTCTATGAAAATACTAGTACGGTGGTGAAAGTGTATTTCAAATCCCAAAGAGACAGGAGAATCGGGGAATACAAATTGATTATGACCTTTGACACATTCAGAGCAGGAATAAATTGGTCACATGGATTTATGTCTTTTTACATCAATTTAGGAATCTTCAAACCCAGAACCAGACCAACTATCAAAGGACAATAAAATTATCACATTTCTTCTCTGAACTTCTCCAGCTGCTCCCCCCCTCCTCCCAACATGTTCTGTTGAGTATAATTATGTGTGTTCAGAATAGCCTTAAGAAGAGACCTGACTTGTCTGGAAAGCTTGCTATGTTTACCATCTTTTCAGTTAGCCATTAAAAAGGTATTGACCACTGAGGACTCTCAGATATTAATATTTTAGAAAATCACTGAAATATATAATTCCAGAAGACGTCCATGTGTTAAATATTGTCCTACCCCTATCTGGCCAGAAAGTGTGGATACAAAGCCATAGAGAAATGCAGATTACTGTGGAAGGATTAGAGCCCCACTCCACAACAGGAACCTCCGATATTTCCTGAATTGGCTCTATTCCCTCGTCACACACAAGTAATGCGGATTTCCTTGTACTCAAACAAATCAAACAATTACAGAACACGGATGGACTGTGCACTGGGAGGCGAACAAGTGTTACATGTCCAACATGCTCCACCTTCAAGTCAACATCATTCTGAACAGCTCTATTAATTTTGTCTTATTTTGCACTTTTTACATGTTATGTCTTTTTATATATCGATACGTATGTAAATCAAACAAAAACCAGTAGAACACATTGTCTTAGGTAATGGAAAAAAGCAACAATGGGAAGCTATGTCTTCTGTTCGGTTCCATGGATTAGTCAAGCAACAGCAAAGCATTGACTGGAGGAAGGGTTTCTTTATTACATGGTCTGTAACTTTTTCTTGTCTTATTCTTGGTTTCCTACTTTTTAAAGCATGAATGAATTTAGAATGAAGTCTATCCTCCTCAATCTCTGCTGTTCATTGTATCTGCTAAACCCAAACTTTATAGTTAAAGGGACTCATCACCAGATTCTTGCCACCTAATGTGAGACAGCATGATGTAGGGGCAGAGATCTTGATTCCATTGAAGTGTCACTTACAGACCTGCTTGCTGTAGTTTTGAGAAAATACAGTTGCATCAACAGAAGATTATCACTAGAGGACAACCTGCTGCAAGTAGTACAGACACGCCCCCATCACTGATTGGCAGCTTTTTGCTATACAGTGCATACAAAAAGCTGCCAATCAGTGGTTTGGGCGGAGTTATACAAACTCAGCATTCAGAGTACTGGAAAATCTGCAGCAAAATAAAACTGATTTTATCAAAATTGGAGCAGAAAGTCCAGTAAGCGACACATCGTTGGAACCAGTGTCTCTGCCCCTACATCATGCTCTCATATGGGATAGCAAAAACCTGGGGACACATTCATTTTAAAGTTAGCCAAACGTCAGACATTCATGGAAGTCTTCTCCTTTTTCTTCTGAAACCAGTGACTCTTGTCTATATGGTTAGAAAGCTTTGCAAAGACCAATAAAGTGTGTTTTTCAGCTGAATGCAATATCACATGTGAGGTCAATTTAAAATAAAGCTAATCTTCACAGCCTGTTCAGTTACAACTTTGGTGTATGGAAGAGTAATGGCTGCGAGGGTGTATTAACCCGATTGGCTGCGCCCCCATGACTGAAACAAGAGGAGAATAAAGTCCTTTTCTTCCAGGCAGAGGGGTGTAACGTGCATACGCCAGGCAGGTTCCAATCCCTATTAACCTGCAGATCAACCCCTTATCTGTAAATTAACAGCATTGTACACGTGACAGGCTCTAATAATCTGTATATAACTTAACCAGTTCAGTAACGGGCCATTTTTCCCTTTTCTGCATATTTTGGGGTTTTATACCCTCTCATTCACTTCTAACGGTTCTAAAACATTTTTCACGATACATTGGACTTCATTTTTGAATGGCAGGATGTATGTTGGGAAAAGAGAAGAAAGGCAGTTCCAAAATCTATAGTGCTGACAAGATGCTGAAAAAGAGGTACAGTTACTAAATAAGAGTGGATGGCAAGTTTAGCTTTAGACATTCCTGGGCATAACACACTAGTATGAGGAAAAATAGCAATTTAAAACTTGTTGCGGCGGACAATGATGGCTGCAAGATCATGCTTCTAAATACACTGAACACACGATATAAACCCAACACTTGTTTTTGCTCTCATTTTTTATGAGATGAACTCAATCTCTTACTTTTTCAATGGACACAAAAGACCTTTTTCTCTCACATATTGTTCACTAATTTGTCTAAATCAGTGTAAAGGTACCTTACACGCTGCAATGTTGAAACAATATCACTAACGATCTCACGGGAGCGTGGTCGTTAGGACATATTTTGACATCGTTGGTGAGATATCACACATCTAGATATCGTGGACGACTCACCAACGATGCAGTGGGCAGTATCGTTCACACAACCCAGCGAACGATACTTGTTCACTGTTGTGAATGGGCGAAGTCATGAACGACATAGTTATCGCGGTGTCACACACAACGATGCAGCAGGTTGGCTGATCCGAGGATCGTTTGATTTGAGAACATGTTCTCAAATCTGCGATCAACGATCCTTCGAATTATCGTAATCAAATCTTGGTGTCACATGCAACGACGTCCTAACGATGTCGTTTCAACGACTCCAAAACCGTGAAGTTTCAGCGATATCGTTCACGATCTCATACCGTGTAACGGGACCTTTAGTGATCACTTCTGCTTTGCTGAGATAATCCACCTCACAGGTGTGGCATATCAAGATACAGGATAGACACATTATTATTGCACAGGTGCGCCTTAGGCCACTATAAAAGGCCGCTCTAACGCTACATTCACATGTTCCGTTTTTGGCTTGTTTTCGCTCATCAGCCAAAACCAGGAGGGGAACAATCAGAGGAAAAGTGTAATAGAAACATGGCACCCCTTCTGGATTTATCACCCACTCCTGGTTTTGGCTACAAAAACTGTTGAGCAAAAAACAGAGCAAAACGCACTGTGTGAATGGAGCCTTAGGATGCATGCACGTGATCCGGAATAGTAGAGTTTTGGACGCAGCATCTTACTGCTGTGTTGTACAGTACAAGCACAGCGGATAAGGCAAATCATGTGTGGACAGTGTTAGCCAGTAGATATAAAAATATTAAAATACGAGAGTCCTCAGTGGTTGATACCATTTTTCAGCTAGCCATTATAACGTAACAAATAACAAGTTTTCAAGACTCTAAGGCCTCTTCATCAGGCTCATAATGACACTCAGAACACACACAACATACACAAATGGATGACTGGATAATGCAGTACATAAGACAGGTGACGTGAAGCAGGACATAGTGGTCAGTGTTGGGAGGGAGGAAAAAGAGCAGCTGCTTCAAGTCACCTGTCTTATGTACTGCATTATCCAGTCATCCATTTGTGTATAAATGTGCGTGTTCAGAGTGTAATTATGAGCCTGATGAAGAGGCCTTAAGGGCCTGTCACACAGTGTCAATGTCGCCCGCGATATCGCTCTTTGCGTCACAAATTATTAATCGCCTGAGCGATGTGGAATTATCGCAGGTAAGATGTCACACGCGTCAATATGACCCAGCGATGCGGTGATGTCGCCATCTTGCGAGCGATTTTATTTAGTCGCTTGTACGTTGTCAAAATAGAAAATACGTCGCTGAGTTTAGTGTCACACGCAGCGATGCACAAGGTCTACTGAGCGATGAGCGACAGGTTTTACATCTGGCAGTGAAACCTGCGATCGGCGATCAGCGACATATCGCTGGTTGCATCGCTTGGTCACACGCTTCAATGTCGCTCCTGCGTCACTTTTACGTCGCTCGAGCGACTGAAAATCTGTGACGTACGAGCGACATTGACAGCGATATCGACGCGTGTGACATCACCTTTAGTGTCTCGAAATCTTGCTATCTATTATCTCCGGTTTTGACTGGACAGCCCCGGACCTGATCATGCTGTGGTGTGAACCTGGCCTTAGCCATTAAAAGGTATCAAGCACTGAGGACTCTCAGATTTTAATACTAAAGCACAGTGGATGGCATTTCTAGAAATCCCATGCTCACTGTGCTTCTCCACGCTACAGTGTGTTTTCAGCTGCGGTGGTGGTTGCTGCTCTTTCGTATGTAAATTTATTGCAGCGGAGTCGAAAGCGAACCCCAAGCGGGTGCACGCAGGGAGAAGCCGCCTGCTCCGAATGCAGATCATGGCCAGTGCTCACCCTGCAGTCACTGCGGCTTCCCTCAGGCCCGGAGGTCGCGGCATCCAACATGAGGTGCCTCCGGATCGTATGCACATACCCTAAAATGTGCAGTTTACAGTATTGGTGGTGTGGGGTAGAGTCAGAAAACCATTCAGTTCGCTGCCTCAAAATCTGCGATATCTAGGACATTGTGCTGTGATTGTTACTATTGATATACATGTGTAGTACTAACACTGTGTAAACTGATCCCGCAATCATTTAGATTTCCAACTTCTTACCAACTTAAATATATTATTACAAGTTATAGTTGATCTATTGTATTGCTGAACAATGTGATGTAAAGAAAGCAAAAATATATACAAAAAAAAAAATCAAAATAGACAGAACTATAAGGAGCCATAGTAATCCAGAGGTCCAGCCGATGGTGAACAATTGCAGAATGTGCCTGGCTTACTGTAACTGGTAATGGTAATTAGGAGCGTTTGATGCATTGACCCGCAGCACACATAAATTAGTACTTAATCCTGCTGCAGGGTCCCAGAGGAAACGTAGCCAGAATGATGGATGAACAAGCGCTTCGCTGTAACATTGCCAAGGTTTATTTCAGGTATACAGGAAGGAAAAACAGAAAGAAGGAGAAATCAAACAGCCAAAGCGACCAAATGAATTAGGAAGGTCTGAGATGGTTAATCAGCAGGAAGAAAACAGAGAACGTATAACAAATGACACATGAAAGATAGAAGAAAACCACAGAAATGAAAATATCTGCCCTGCCTGTGTGTAATTTATCCTTCTGCAGAGATCAATTTTCATCATTCCTATAAATTTACTATTCCGGTAAAACCTTTAAAAAAAAAAAAAAACTCCAAGGGGCGGTTCGTACTTAGAGAATAGAACTTCTTAATGGGAGTAATAAAATCAAACTCTGAAAAACAATAAATGATTATATGGGTGATCGTAGAGTATGTCAAAGCACTGGCACATTTTTCTAGCGGACCTGGACTCGAAAGAGAGGATAGGTGATCACCCAATTATGTCAGATCTAATGTGTGAAAATCTTCAAAATCCGTTAGAATCGAGACATCTGAAGAAAACAAATGCAGAGCCTCAATCCTGGCTGAGGAACAAGATCGGTTCTCACAAATGTGGCATACAATGTCATGACTAGTGATGAGCGAACTTTCCCCGAACATGTTCGCCAATTTCAGATTCAACCGAACATGGCTGATTCGACTCGGAGATCGGAAACCCAAACACTTTCCCCAAAAGTTGAACGCTTCTTTGTTTGGGAAAATATTTGAAAATTAAAATGGCCTAAAACTTTACCTGTTTATTTGGGGCCAAAACGTCCTCCGGAAGACCCGCTGGCCGGAGACAATACCGAACCAAATGGTTAGGAGTGTCCCCAGCCATCGGGTCCACCTTCTTGTATCAAGGTGTGGATTTTTTTTTGTAGTTTTAAATTAATTTTTTTAAGCTTCCATGAGGTTGCAGGTGTTTTTGGAAACAGAATTTTGGAAACAGTGCCAGATGTGGCAGCAGCTATGAAGTCCAGGAACCTTACAATGTCCTTAAAACACCCGTTCAAGAGAGCTTAATGTTTTTAAGAGAATTTTTTTTGACTATTATTTATTTTTTTTGGGAAAACCTATATTATTGCAGAGAGTCAGCAGCATGCGAGGCCATCTGTTCTACACTTACGTGATAGCAATTCATATAAAAATAGCATTGATTTATATAGCACTATTAATTCCAAAGCGGTTTACATACATTTGCAACACTGTCCCCCATTTGAGCTCAAATTTCATGCCATAACTTTACAATAAAGACTTTTGCCAAGTGCGTTATATGTTTAATACATATTGAAGTTGTCCTGGCATTCCTGTAGTGTTCACTAGCCTTATTCAGCATTCCAGATAAATTATTAGATGGTGACCTTAAAAAACATATTTATTTTTATCTTTATTAATGTCTCCTATGTCACACGTCAATAATGACTGCACCTAAGCGCAACTCATTTGTTATACCATGTGGCCTAGGGAATTGGATTTGTAACAGTGAGGTTAGTTCTGCAGAGAATAAAGGGGTTAATTAGGAGCTAGACATTAGGTTACAAGAACATGCAAACATTAAACTCCGGTAGTGATTGCTCGGGTCTGAATCCTGTTACACACTGGAAGAGGGCAGGCCCTTAGGCAACGCAAACAAACTCGCGGAACTGGTCAGCGTGTCTCTGCCATCTTACCTGTGCATTTTCAGTGCTGCACAGGTACACTGTCTGCTACTACAGTTCAACTTGATACTGTGATGGCATTACACAGTACTTTGGAATTGATCACCTGCAAGTCGTAGCTGACCTGGACTCGGAGGATGTCATCTTCCTAACCATCCCAGGAGCAGGAGGTGGGTTGGACTCGGCAAAACCAGACCCAGAGTGATATGGAAAGGAGATGGAGACATATGTAACCTGAAGATACACCGCACTACCCACTTTGGTATCATCTAGAATGGGGTGCGGATCCAATCCTGGGATCCGATGCCAGGTGTAGACCTGAGGTGCGAGTCACAGCAGTCAAGAGGTGAAACTTTCCCTATGGCATCCGGGATCGGGAGTACCACGTCAGACTGTACATGATCTTGCAGCATGTCCAGCTGGATTCCACATGCAGCTGGCGTCGCAGCTACTAGATCCCAATTCCCAATACCACCAGGGCCAGGATGATTATGAGGAGGCCATGGAGGAGGTAGAAGAGTCAGAAGGGCCAGTTCTAATTTCAACCATGTGGATACCCGCCAGGCGTTTTCGACTGGAACAATTCCTATGTGGGCACTCTAAACCCTCCAAGCAACTATCCAACAAGGCTTCAACAACCCCGTTCTGTCTACTCTGTTAAGGAGATTCATCTCTCGGATGCCATCGCCCGGGACTGGTTGTTTCGCCTAAGGCTAATGACGTCTTAAACCAATGTACCAAGTTGGTGGCATCTGCAGGATAAAGGGTCTGGTTTCTTAGTGGTACATGGTACTGGGCATCGGTGTTACATCAACCGGTCCACCTGCATGACAATCTTCCCCAAAGATTACGTACTATCTTTAATGGGATGGAGGTGACTTTCATGAAATTGTGGGGCCGCATGGGATAGCTTGCGGTTGGCGTATGTCGGGTTGCCACCGCCAACCAGTTTAAGTGGTAGACGGGTATTATAACTGGAAAAGAAAGGTGCACAGTGTGTATACCTGTGAGCCAATTTTCAAAGATAAAATTAGAATTGCTCACCTTTTACGGTTGTGAAAGTCACAACCGCTATAAAGACGTGTAGCAGGTCTCTCAGTCCGCTGCCATCTGCCACTTTAAGCATAAAACAATAAAAAACATTGAAATTGGGAATATCACCGTGCTCCTGTTAGTATAGGAAGACATTATTTTTGACCAAAAAATTAGTAATTATGTGATTTTATTTTCTATGCGTTTCAGGGTAACCAACAAACCCCCTTCTTCAGGTACATCTGTGTAATTTCTTCCTATACTAACAGGAGTGCGGTCATTCACAATTTCTATGGTTTTTATTGTTTTAAACAAATTTAAGTGGCAGGATGAGGCTGACCTGCAGAGAGGTTGGCTTTGGGAGCGACCCAGGTGTCTCTTGGTTGCCCAGCTAAATGCACCTTTAACCTAGATGGGCCTGTTCATGTTCCCCAAGCTGGGCCGGTCTATACTATAGTAATCGTCGTCCCCTAGTTTCTCCACAATCCTCTCTAGCGGTGGCCATAATGGATTGTGGTGGGGGACAGGTGGTGGCAGAAAATGCTCTTAGGCTAGTCCACACGGGGGGCGGGTTAGGAGGCGGCGCGCGCCTTGGGCGGAACCGAAGGAATTCGAGCCGCCCACCGGCATTCTGTCGGGTCCGGTGGGAATGACGTCTGGGTGTGCGGCGGTGACAAAAGCGGGTTGTGGGTCGGTTCTGCAGCTGCTGAAGAGCACATGATTTGCTTGCATGCCGCTCAGAACCGGCCGGATTATAGGACATGCACATTCTTTGCTAACCCTGGGAACTCCCTCGGGTTAGCAACGGTGAGTCATGTGTAACGCTGCTGTGTGCACAGGGGTGTCGGTTTATACATAGGTTTCAATGTTAATCCAAACGCCGGTTTGGATTAACATAAATTTACATGAAATTTATGTAAACCGACCGGCGGTTTACACACCTAATCCGGCCCTAACCCGACCAGTGTGCACATACCCTTAGAGGAGTAACCCCTACAATCCCGAAAATCTTTCGGCAGCAGAGGACCAGGAAACACTGCAACAACCATTACGGGCACTGCTGAAAATTATGTGAGACAATTTCAGTAGACCTTCCTAAAGGCATTTTGGTGGGTCGGTGAGAAAATGCCAACTAAGGGATGGATCACTTTGACTAGAGAAGGACTTGTTGGAGTTGTTTTACTCCGTTCTTCCTTGACCAAAGACTATGTTTTTGTTAAAGTTATATTTCCCCTTCCAATACTTTGAGCTTCCCCCTACTTTAAGCATGCACCCTTTGGGGTCCAACTGAAAGACCCTAATGGACTCTGTCCTTCATGGTCTTTCTACCAGTTTAAGTCTGTGTGCTGCTGCTGATTCCTGTGGGACTTTAGTTATATTTATATACTATGTATATTGTTATGATTGTGTGTGAGAGTTAGTCAGTGTTACAGTAAAAGTTTTTTTTTAGTTTAGTCCTTGTGTGCTGGACTGTTTCTGCAAACAGGTGCTTTGATACTGCCCTACAGAAACAGGTGATCAAGCTGCAGGTCTCTGGCATGACGTTCCGAGGTATGGAAATGCAAGACACTACACACACACCAGTAGAACAGGGCTGGCCAGGTGCAGTTCTCAAAGGCCACAAACAGTGAATGTCTTCAGGGTTTCCTTAGAATCGCACAAGGAACTGGAATCATCACCTCTGCAGGTGATGAAATTAGCATCTGTGCAATACTAAGGAAATCCGGAAAACTTGCAGTTTTCAGACCTTGAGGACAGTAGTTGGCCACCCCTGCCGTAGAAGTCTCTGTGGAAGTAGCCAAGAGGCAAGAGAAATCTTAAAACACTTTTACCACAACTCTCCCTGAACCCTCAAAAGCTCAGCACCCACTGTGCGTTTGATTTTTTTTTTTTATGCAGATTTTGAGAATCTACATCAAAATCTGCATGTCTTTCTTGAAGCCAGCAAATTCTGTGACAGGTCAGAAGTGCTGTGCACTCGTTGCTTCTTTTTTCCTTGCACATGTGGTTTAGATTTATTTTTTCTGCCCCAAAATCTGCACCAAATCTGCATGGAAAAAAAAAAATAATTGGGACAGCATTTCTGAACTCTGACAGGCCTCAGGATAAACATGCAGAATTTGATGCAGGTTCTCCAAGTCTGCTAAAGAAGAAACATTAAATAACACACCGAGGGCAGGGGTGCACTAAACCTCCCTGCCACCTGAGGTGAAGAGCAGGAGGGGGTGGGTGCTGTCCCTGGCGGTGAAAGTGCGGAGCGGGGAAGTGGGGGGATTGTGGTTTACCTGTCATTGGCGTTGTGTCCATGTACCTTTACGGAGGCAGGTGGCGGCTGCAACCGGCAGCCAGGAGACAGGAAGCCGCTATGTGCAGGGTGCCGCCCCCTGCAGCAATGCTGCTCTCCTGCCTCCTTGCCGCCTGAGCAAAAGGCTTATGTTGTCCAATGAATCGTGCGGCCCTGACCGAGGGCAGATCCCCACTGTGTAATCTGAGACCACCTCAGAGAAGTCATGATGAGAATGTCAGCGATTCATGAACAGGCCCGAAAGCGTGGCGAATGTGACAGTGGTGCTGAAGCTTGATAAGTAATAGTGTAGGCAGGGCCTTGTAAGCTGTTTTGGTTAAATATGTCTTTATTAAGGTTTTTTAAAAAGAAATAAACAAAACATAACATACATCAAAACAGTTATAGAAGCATGTCTAACAATTAGACTAGAGGAGTAAGGGCTAGGCGTTGGATCAAATGGAAGCTCTAAGAAGCTTATACTGTTGGTGAGATCACTCCAGCTTCGCCAAGCCCTTCCTACATACATTAAATAATATCGTCCACTCAGTACTGGAAGTAATAGAGAAAATGCCCTTGGTCCATTTAAGAACTCAGAGCTGCAGGGTCTATAAGTACAAGATGTTGCCAGTACAGTGAAAAGGACCCGTGGCCGTCCAGGGGAAAAGAGTAGGGAGGTTAAGGTGAGCTTAAAGGAAGAATATGGGAGAAAAGAGAGAGAGAGCGAAAGGAAGAGAAGCAGGGGCAGGAAGAGAGTATATAGGGCGTCATGTGATGGTGAGAGGTATAAAACTGGTAGTAAAATTCGGGCTCATGTACATCCCCTTCAGGTAAACAGATCTCCAAAGTTAGGAGCATCACCAAATAAAATCCACTCAGTCCAAGTGAATGTATACTGCGGAGATCTCCTCAAACCTGTGTAACATCTCCATTTCGGAATACAATTCCAGAATGGAAGGAGGGTCCCATTCTCTCCAATGTCGGGGGATCACGTTACGGGCCGCGGTAAGACAATATCGAAGAACATCCTTCTTCTGGGTCTTCCAAGAACCAGGGAGCAGAGAGAGCAAGGCCATCTCGGGGGTGCCTACCAGGCTTCTGTCCATCTCCCAGGACACAGTACCTCGAGGTCCGCGCTGCCACTTCAGAAAGGAACAAAAGAAGCCAGTACAAGAGAATGTCTGGATCAACGATTCTTCTTTATTGTCCTACGCGTTTCAGAGTCATCTCCCAACTCCTTCATCAGGGAATTCCCTGATGAAGGAGTTGGGAGATGACTCTGAAACGCGTAGGACAATAAAGAAGAATCGTTGATCCAGACATTCTCTTGTACTGGCTTCTTTTGTTCCTTTCTGAAGTGGCAGCGCGGACCTCGAGGTACTGTGTCCTGGGAGCTGATTATACCACAGGGATCTGTGGAGAGTACGGTCCTGCAGCAGCTACTTGTATCTGAGCGATCATTACCAGTTGTGGGTCATCACAACTGTATCAGGTGAGCAGCCTCTTTATATAACCTTTTATCCTTCTTCAAAGAAGATATCACCCTATGTGCGCATTCTTGGATTTTTTATAGGCTTCTGTCCATGACCAAGTTATAGTTACGGAACACTTTCGACCAGAACTCTCCGATCAAGGGGCAGCCCCCTTGTAAGCTGTTTTAATCGTGTGAACATGAATCAAGAATAAAGAACCTTTAAGGATATCCGGTGCTGGTCATCTTTAAATATCTCTGTAGGAGGATAATGTCTGTGCCGACTACAGGAGGCTGATTACAAATGTTTGGCACAATTTTCAGTTTTATATTTTTAAAACAATTAGAAATCCATGCATCATTTCCCTTATATTTCACAAATAATTGCTACTTAGTGTTGGTAAAACAAATAAAATAATTTTATGGGTGTAACATGAAAAAATGTGGAAAACCTCAAGGGGTATGAATACTTTAAGGCACGGTATATATATGATATTATAAAGAGATAATCTTCCACTTATATTACAGACCGAGTAATTTTCTATACGGTAATTGCATTAAATATATTCAGAATAATATAAAGCACAAAAGTGGCAATATGGTCTCGTCTGAAATAATGAAGACGTTGCTTTAACGTCAACATGCGATATGACAAGTATGTACATTGTTGACGTCATTGCGCTTCACCAACTTGCTATACAACGTGTATACATCGGGTCGTCGAGATTCGTTGCACGTCATTACGTGTCATGACTATATTGATGACCTCGATATGTAGACACAGCTTTGACGACAATGCGGTGCCAGTCACATATCCTCTCTATCAATAGGTGGCATGGGGGTGGGGTATAGGCAGTGTCATTATTCATTGGCAATACTTGATAAGCCCCACGTGTATGGCACTGCCTTCCATTCTAGAATATCAATGATAATGTATTCATTGCGATTGGTCCAGTTCCTGCCCATGCTGTCATATTATGGGCATGTTTTTGATTTTATCTTACTGACAGCATATTGATAAATCAGCGATAAACTATATATCGGTGACATACTTAGGCTGTTTACTACTCACACCATTGTCGTTGTAGAAGTTGCGAAACATGTCAAGGGACTTTTGGAGCAAGTCATTGGGATTTAACTAGAAATGAGTGGACCTGTGAAAGTTCAGACTCTGTCGGTTCAGCCGGACTTTAAATAATGTTCTGTTTCGGACCCAAACCTCATCGGAAGTCACCGATTGGCCGGTTTCGGATCTCCTCCCATACATCCAGCCAAAAACAAAGCAATTCCGGGGGAGGAAAGGTGGGGTTTTTTAATGTTGTTTTTTTTATTCTGTGTACACACTATTTGATAACATTGATTTCCCCCAAGTAATGAGCAGCTCACACTGAGCCGAGCACAGAGTACCCAAGCATGGCGATGCCCACTCCAGTTATGGTGATTTGCATGAGTAAGGCACCTGGACTCCAAATAGTGAATTTTTTTCTTAGTAAAGTCTGTGTTCGGTACCAACACTGAACTTTAAAAGTTTGGTTCGCTCTTCTCTAGATTTAAGTGATCCTACGACAGTACGGATATAATAGGTTATTATAGGAGTGACACAACATTCCGTCCTACTTTGCTAATTGAGACATGATTCATGTCAATGCATACATATACTGTAATTAAGTTAATGAAAAATATCTTCTTGCTAGGTAACTTAAGTAAACAATTATGTGTTCACAGACACATTTACATTTTTAATAAAAATTAATAAAGATAAGTTTTAAATGTCCTTGTAATGGTGGCATTTTTCTCAATGGGGCTTTATGCCCCTTTAGTCAGTCACTGTCACAGCTGCGACGGGGCCCGGACCTATAACGGGCCCACGCCGCCAGCCGCCCCCTGCGGCCGCTGACCCAGCTCAGAGACCCACTTCATATGGATGTGCGTCTGAGGATGCACATCCATGTCACTGCACGGCAGCACACGCTGCTATGGGGCCCATTTGTCAGGGAGAGGAGAGGAAGAAGGGGGGAGCCTCCTGCTTCCTGCTGCTATCGCCCCTCACTTCCCTTTTCATTATGCGTTCCACTGTGGAACGCATACCGCAGTCTGGTGCCGCTTCCTCCACACTAGGAGCAGGCGGCACTTCCTGCTTTATGCAGTGTACAGTTCCTCCTCCTGAGCCTTCTCTTCAGCAAGGAGACCAGAGCAGCAGGGGAATGTGGAGAAGTGAACAGATTTTTTTTTTTTAGTGAGGGAGTGCTCGGTGGCCAGAAGATTATGGGGGGTAGGAAAGGGTGCATTATACTATAGGGAGAGTTATGAGGCTGCACCATATGGAGAGGCTATGAGGCTGCATATATAAGGCTGCACCGTATGGAGAGCTATGAGGCTGTATATATAAGGCTGCACCATATAGAGAGACTATGAGGCTGCATATATGGAGAGCTGTGAGGCTGCATATATGATGCTGCACCATATAGAGAGGCTATGAGGCTACATATATAAGACTGCACTATATGGAGAGCCATGAGGCTGCATATATGAGGCTGTACCATATAGAGAGGCTATGAGGCTGCATATATAAAAGACATGGAGAGCCATGAAGCTGCATATATAATGCTGCACCATATAGAGAGGCTATGAGGATGCATATATAATGCACTATATAGAGAAATATAAGGCTGCACTATATGGAGAGCTATGAGGCTGCATATATAAGGCTGCACCTACATGGAGAACTGAGTCTGCATTATACTGTATAGAGGACTGTGAGGCTGCATTATTCTATATGGAGAGCTGTGAGGCTGTATTATAGTATACGGAGGACTATGAGGCTACTATATGTAGGATAATGGGGGTGCATTATAATAATTGGATGACTATTGGAGCTACCTTATGAATGTGGGACTATAGGATGCATTATAATACATGGAGGAATATGGGGATGCATTATAATAATTGGAGGACTATCATGGGGGAGGAGGAAGACCATATAAACCATGATGGGGGACATATATTCCATGGTAAGGGCCCCATATTCCAGGAGGACTATAAATAGCAAGATGAGGGACATGAATACGTAATGAAGGGGGAGAGGGGTCAATTTGTGAGTCTTTATTGGACTTCGGACGTTACACGGGGCCCGTACATCCGACCAATATGTGCACGTGCAGGGCGTCTATGGGAATTGTAAAGTGTTGAGCCAATGAGTTTTTTTTTTTTCCTTGCAGATTTGAAGCTTTAACATGTTAATTCTTTGTGCGTATTAGCAGCGTTTTTATTGCCTTCCTTCTAATAAGCATAGTGAAAAAACGCAAGACCAAAATCTGCACCAAAAATGCATTGTGTATTTGGTGCGTTTTTCCTGCACAGGGAGCAGTTTAGCAGCGGTTTTGCTGCACAAAGTTTCTACGCAAAATACTCAGCGTCGCACACAGCCCACACTCTATACTCTATCTGTGAAAAAATTGATGTGTAAGGGCCCTTTCACATCAGCATTTTTTTTAAATTTGCGGCAGATGCGGTGAAAAAACCGCATCTGCCGCAATTACCGCATACCGGCTGCACTTGCGGCGCGGTTGCGGTAAACGCCATGCAAAGTATAGGCATACTTGCGGCAGGTGCGGCAAGTGCAGTTTCTGCACTTGCGGCAGGTGCGGAGCGAAAAAACCCGCGGTCAGCCGCGGTTTTTTTCGCTGCCGCACCTGCCGCAAGTGCAAAACCACACTTGCTGCACCTGCCGCAAGTAAGCCTATACTTTGCATGGCGTTTACCGCAACCGCGCCGCAAGTGCAGCCGGTATGCGGTAATTGCGGCAGATGCGTTTTTTTCACCGCATCTGCCGCAAATTTAAAAAAACGCTGATGTGAAAGGGCCCAAGAACAGTGTTATCAAACTGTTGTACCTGGGATAACCCCAAACCATGTCAGAGAAACAGTGGTCAGAAAACATTCACCTAATGCTGAAGCCTAATAAAAACAGACTTGTCAATGTATTGTAGGCACTAAAGCCAACTGTGCACCTTAGATTTTAAAGTGCATTATCTCTCCATTATTGATGATTACTGTATTTTTCAGAATATAAGATGCAGCCAGGTTTTAGAGGTGAAAAAATGTTTGACGCAAAAAATTTGGTTATGATGCATTGTTATCGGGGTGGAAGTGGAGGGATATCTGCTGCTGACACTGTTATGGGGGTAATGTGCCCGAATTATGTACTAATGTCCCCATCCTGGGCCCCTTCTAGGCATATATGTCCGCCATTCCAGTATATGTGCCCATATCCTGGCATAGAACCCCCATCCTGGCATGTGCCCCATATCCTGGTATATGATCTCATATCTTGGTATGTGCCCCATATCCTAGTATATGATCCCCATCCTGACATGTGCCCCATATCCTGGTATATGATTCCTATCCTGGTATGTGCCCCATATCCGGATATATAATTCCCCCATATCCTGGTATATGATCTCCAATCCTAGTATGTTCCCCATATCCTGGTATATCATCCCCCATCCTGGTATGTGCCTTATGTTCTGCTATATGGTCCCCATCCTGGCATGTATGTCCACATGTCCATATCCCCTTCCACAGTACCATACATCAGGACTATAACACACACACCCCACTTTCCTCCAAGATTTGGAGGCAAGAAAGTGAGTCTTGTGGTCCGAAAAACACGGCACTTGATTATCAATGTATGTCAGTGATTATAGTCAATTCCTTAAAAAAATAAATAAATCAAACAAACACCACTACCTTTAACTAATTATCCCTTACATTTTAATCTCGTTTAAAATAGGCTCCATGGACTACAGTAATTATTTCATTCTAATTTTATTTCCAATTTTAATTCTATTTTTTTCCCTTTGCATTTATGGCAGTGGTCTTAGTTGCAGTAGCTGAACAATGGTGAGGTTAATATCATATTATAATGGAAACACTGCATAGCTTATAAAAGCAGACAGGCAAAAAAAAAACATTCTCGAATGTCGTGAACAATTACACTAAAGCAATGTAAAAATGTACAGTAGATCATTTGTAAACTGCTCTGCCCGCAGCAGAGGGAGTAATGACGAGGCCTCATGCAGCCGTTTGGAAAGCAGAATCAAATTGGCTTCTTTATCTTCATCTAGAAGGGACCGTGCTCGCGAATGGATGGCCAAGGACAAGGCTTTAATGGAGCCGTTTCTGTTGTTCGCAAATTAAATTTCTTTTGGGTCACATCCTGGCGCACTCCCCCTGCATAATATACAAACAATTTAAGGCTGCCAAATACTAGTGTCAGCCAGTGTCCTACACTGCTGCCAACGGAGTGATAAGACTGGAAGGTGTCCAGAGACCCACCGCTAACGACAGACACGTATGACAACTTTGTACACATAAGCTTCTTTCAAAGCAACGTCGGTGTGTGCATTATTCTCCAATTCTCCTGGACTCCGAATATATGGTCAATGTTATTGTGCATACAATACTTTTGGGAACACTAGAAGCAGTTTATGCGCTCGGTATCTGTTAATAAGGTATTATTCAATTTACGCTATATAGTTCAGAATCTTATTAAGCCCAAGTTCAGACAGTTTTACTGAATCACAGGCCAGACAAAGCAGCAAATTGCAAAGGTGATTGGATCCTTAAGTGAAACATCATAAAATGTTATCGGCAGCACATTGTCCTCGGTAAACAATTGATGTGCTGCCGATAACTTGATACTCTATGTGCACAGAATAGAAATATACTAATGCAGGATGGTCTGTATACTGGGGCCTGAGGAGAGTCATGTACTTCAACATGGAACAGTAGGTTGACCAGCTGAGAAAAGTATTACAGTGGGGAAAAATAAAGTAGTGGGCCACCAATTGTGCAAGTTCTCCCACTAATGGCGGGTTTACACGTCGCGATATCGCAGTACAATTTCAATCAAAAGTCACGTGGTTCAATCGTTGGACCCGATATCGTGCCTGCGTTGTATGGTGTGAACGTCCAATGCGATGCAGGAACGATGTCAATGCGATATCGGGGATCGAATGAGCGTGCTATTCAATGCCCCGATATTGCATAGCGATTGAAGCCAGATCGTGCTGTGTAAACACCCAATTACGATGCGATTTGATACGTCACCCATTCACTCCATGTTAACTATGCGATCCTGGATTGGGAGGCGGAGACATCGCACGGACGTTGTATTACGATATCGCAGCGTCTAAAACAGTCAATGCGATGCGGGTGAAACGTGCACTAATTGCGCGCTCCCGCGCCATTGAGTTGCGATATCGAAACGATATCGTGGCGTGTAAACCCACCATTAAAAAGATGAGGTCGGCCAGTCAACTACAAGACAAAAAATGAGAAAACAAATCCTGCAAATCACAGTGTCCGATTTGGAAAGAAATGTTTTTTTCTTAAATTTTGGTGGAAAATAAGTATTTGGTCACCTATAAATGAGCAAGATTTCTGGCTCTCATAGACCTGTAACTTCTTCTTTAAGAGGCTCCTCTGTGCTCCACTAATTACCTGTAGTACTGGCACCTGTTTGAACTTGTTATCAGTATAAAAGATACCTGACCGCAACCTCAAACAGTCACACTCCAAACTCCACTACGGTGAAAAACAAAGAGCTGTTGAAGGACACCAGAAACAAAGTTGTAGCCCTGCACCAGGCTGGGAAGACTGAATCTGCAATAGGCAAGCAGCTTGGTGTGAAGAAATCAACTGTGGGTGCAATAATTAGAAAATGGAAGACATATAAGACTACTGATAGTCTCCCTGGATCTGGGGCTTCACGCAAGACCTCACCCTGGGAGGGGGTGTCAAAATGATCTCAAGAACGATGAGCAAAAATCCCAGAACCATACCGGATGACATAGTGAATGACCTGCAGAGAGCTGGGACCAACGTTACACAGGCTACCATCAGTAACACGCTACGCAGCCAGGGACTCAAATACTGCAGTGTCAGACGTGTCCCCCTGCTTAAGCCATTAAATGTCTGGGCCTGTATGATGTTTGCTAGAGCATCTGGATGATCCAGAAGCGTAATGGGAGAATGTCATATGGTCAAATGAAATTAAAGTAGAACTGTTTGGTAGAAACATAATTCGTCGTGTTTGGAAGAGAAAGAATGCTGAGTTGCATCCAAAGAGCACCATACCTTCTGTGAAGCATGGGGGTGGCAACATCATGCTTTGTGGCCGTTTCTCTGCCAAGGGACCAGGACGACTGACGCGTGTACATGAAAGAATGAATGGGGCCATGTATCATGAAATTTTGAGTGCAAACCTCCTTCCATCAGCAAGGGCATTAAAGATGAAACGTGGCTGGGTCTTACAGCATGACAATGATCCCAAGCACACCACCAGGGCAACGAAGAAATGGCTTTGTAAGAAGCATTTCAAGGTCCTGGAGTGGCCTAGCCAGTCTCCAGATCTCAACCCTATAGAAAACCTTTGGAGGGAGTTGAAAGTTTGTGCTACCCAGTGACAGCCCCAAAACATCACTGCTCTAGAGGAGATCTGCATGGAGGAATGGACCAACATAGCAGCAACCGTGAGTGTCAACCTTGTGAAGACTTACAGAAAACGTTTGGCCTCTGTCATTGCCAACAAAGGATATAGGACAAAGAATTGAGATGAACTTTTGTTATTGACCAAATACTTATTTTCCATCAAAATTTGAAAAAAAAAATTACTTCCAACTCAGACAATGTGATTTTCAGGATTTGTTTTCTCATTTTGTCTCTCGTCGTTGAGGTCACCTATGATGTCAATCACAAGCCGACCTCATCTTTTTAAGTGGGAGAACACTACTGAGAAACAAGCTGCTGGGAAATGTAGTTTTAGTAGTTAAGAGTAGTGAAGGTGGATGCACCAAGAGGTAGACAGAGACATAGGTACAGAAAATAACTTAAGTTGGGCTCAGTTTGGACTCTATATTAGCCTTTAAGTATGCATTTGCTGTGCTCTCTAAAAATAATGTAATTAGGGGACTAACCCTCTAATGATCTTTTTGAGTGGTATTGTGTTCGGCCGGTGTAAGCAGGCCATTAGATGACTGCCAGTTGTATAACAGCCGCAGTCAGCATACATGAAACCCTGTCTCAGAGTTTAGGGTACGTGCACTGACCTCTTCTAGATACTGAGTTTTACTACAGGAAAATGCTGGCAGTGTTTGTTCTGAAGCACTTTTTATTGCATCTGTTGCGTCATTATTCCGTAATAGGGTGAAGAAGCCGCCAGAACAATGGACCGGTCACTACTTTAAACAGCTTTGTGGATTTCGAAGCTCGAAACTGTTAAAAGAAGCTTCAGAAGATTGGACATATGTACAGCAAATCATTTTGATATTGCAACGCAGGTGTTCTTTGTAGCGTTTTTTTAGGTGCTTTTTTTTTTGGGATGGGATTTGAAGCTGAACTCGCCTGAAAACGTGTGCGTATACCCCTAGAATAACCTCTCTGAAATTTTGTACAGAATTTGTCTGTATAGACAACAGTAATCGGATCTAACAAGGCTGCACCCATTACAGCATCCATTTCAGGGTCTGCAGTAGCCAGACTGCTCAGAGTAGAATATTTTGCTTAATTGCGGAGTAAAAACTCACCGAAAAATAGCCATGTTAAACATTTATTGCACCTAGCAGGAGGCTAACAGCTCCACTGAGAGGCAACACAAGTGTCTGAACAACGGTGCTCAATCTCCTGCAACCCAAGCAATGGGGGCGGTTGTGACACCTGTGACCGGACAACCCAAGCAATGGGGCGGTTGTGACACCTGTGACCGGACAACCCAAGCAATGGGGGCGGTTGTGACACCTGTGACCGGACAACCCAAGCAATGGGGGCGGTTGTGCCACCTGCCACCAGTTTTATGTCCTTCTTTGGTGATTTTAACTGCGGAGTAGTTTAATAGAAGAAGAAAATGTATGGATAAAAATTGGAACACATGTGAATTAGATTCACGTACTGTAAAACTCATTCATTCCAGGACAAGACAGTAACAGTGTGGAAAAATGTAAGCAAATTATTATTTTTAATTATTATTAATTACAATTATTATAATTATTAACTATTTACCTATCAGCACTGGCGTCAGGTAATAAACAAAATGATATCTCCTAACAATAGTGTAAAAAGTAGTAACAGACGGTTCGGTGGAGCAATAGGACATGCTCCAATGCCTTACGGTGTAACTGGAAAGTAGAAGAGTTGACCTGTTCTTTTAAAGTCATCTTTAATTGTCCTATGGTCAAGAACACTGAGGATGCACAGAGAAATGAAGGAGCCATAAAATGTGTGCACTCAGTTTGGAGCCACTGAAAGGGGACGTCTGGGACTATTTCCATGTATTTTTTTTTTTTTACCATGTGCCAAAGAACCTGTCCTGCCTGGCAGCAATCTATGCCGGTAAAAGAGGTTCCTCCCGACGATTCAACGACATCAGCCGACATTATGTCAACAGAGGAGCAGCTTTCCTTCCGCTCTGCTCTGTTGATGGGGCTTCACTGCTGGTTAAGCTTATTGAAAGCCGGCTACCCATTGCCTATCTCCAGGGAGCCGCTGTCAATCAGAATGTTGTTGTCCATCATGTCTGATCGACAGAGGAGCTGTGAAGAAAACGACCCACTCTGTTGATGTGGAGTGCCGAATCATCGTCAGGAGCATTCGGTGACAGCTCTGAGGCGGCGTAGGGTAGAACAGGCAGGTGGTTAGAAACTACTTGCCTGTTAGTTTTGACTCCCATGGTAAAGAATTACAAACAACCTATGTAAAGAGAAACCATCATTTAATGGAGAACTAAACCACGGTTTTTGTCTGTACAGGTGATCCTGCAAAACAGGATCCACCCGGACAGAACCTGACAGGACAGGATGTGTAAAAAGTGTGGCCAAATATGGTCCCTGATCAGGGTTTTTTTTTTTTTTTTTTTTTTTTTTGGTAAATATGTTTTTATTGAACATAAATGTAAGTTGTTCATATAACAATCATTCATAGTGTCAAAAAACAAGAACACGTTAGAGTCATTAAATACCATACACAAACTGTGAGTAAATGTACATATTATGTTTTGTCAATACTCCTAGACTCGGTAAAAAATAAAGAAAGTCTTAGGAATAAATCAATATAATACATTCCTAAATATTCTCAGTAAATATATACTCAAGAATAAATTCTTTTAAATAAAGAAAACTAAATTTTTCCATTTTCAACGAAAGAGGTCAAATAAAGGTCTCAGTCGGACCATTGACCAAAAACCAGAATCCGCCCCGGGGGAGGGGGAAGGCTGATCAGGTTTTTAACAGGATTAGTTTTCTGTAGCTCTCCATGGTCCTGAAATCTGCCCGTGTCTGCTTTGCCGCTGTCCTTGGTGCTGAATTCACAGTCTGATTGAAATACTGCTGTCCATGGTGCTGAAGTTAGAACAGCAGGATTTCTGAGCATGCTCTGTGCTTAAAATTGGATCCGGGAAATGATCTGCTTTTTTACTGTATCTGGCACCATAGACTCCAGTTATATGGGAACTGGATTGTGCTGGAACCGGTTCTGGCCGGTTTTGTCCGATGCTTGTCCCTGAGGAAGGAGCTTGGATGCGGCTCTGAAACGCGTAGGAAAGGAGGAATAAAGGAAGTTTGTTTGATTGAAGCACTGTCTTCCTCGTGATCTTTTGAGGCACAGCAGTGCGGACCGTGGTACACCCATTCCTAACGACTGATACTGGTTTTTCCACGTCCAGTGGCAGGTGGAGGTCCAGCGGCAGCTGTATAAGGCGCTCCAGCCAGTTGTGGGTTTACACAACTAAGCAAGGGGAGTGGTCATTACACATCACTGATTTCAACTGTGTCATCATTGATAGGGCACAATTCTGCGCCTCACTTTTTCTCCTTTGTGTTTTACACAGTGAAAACCAGATCAGACACAGAATACACAAAACCTGATGGCCAAGTATGACCAATCCGGCACCATAGAGATACATAGGAGGCAAAGCTGGATGAGGTTCTGTCTGGTTCAATCCAGACAGAACCTGATGCCAAAAGCCGTGGTGTGAAGCTAGCCTTAGAACTTTTTAAAGCACCAGCTATCACCTGTCTCAGAAATGGGAGCAGCTGTCTTCACTGAATATAGCTTTTACCTATGATTTCAGATGGACCGATCAGTCCAGGAGGAAAATAAAAAATGATGATTTCATTCAGGATGATGCTCAATTGCAGAATCGAAGTCTCCTCTGCTTGGCTGCCAGTAAAGGCCTTAAAGATGAAAGAATATAACCCTTCCTCAACCAACATAAAAACACCATTGAACACTTGTGGCCCTTTGTAGTGTGACGTGGTGTGGTAGTCGTGGCCATGGTCCACATTTTCTATGAAGAAACATGAAACGGGGTTCTGGCTGGGTAAGTGTGTTTGCATTAAGGCGATACGCCTTTGCAGGCTACATGATGCTAATGGCTTTGGCTGGCCAGGACCAGATGATAACCAGTTCATTGTGAGAGACCACCATTTCTTTATCAATGTAATTTTACTCTACAGTAACGTTATAACAACTGTGTACATTAGATAGCGGGTACGTCTTCTCGTACATTTCATGAGCAGACAGCATCTCTGGACACACACTTTTCAATTCCTTCGCTTGACCAGTTCCAGTCTCTACTAGTCTCATCTGCTCAACTAAAGCTCAGCCTAGCACCACATCACAGTCGATGAAAGTAATATTTTTCATTCGCAGCTCTGTGCCCTTTTTTCCAAGATGGCTGGACTCCGCTTCACATTCCCTGCCCGGCACTCTCACCTAGACTCACGGTCAGCTCTGTCTTGACCAGTTACCTCTGAGTGTTGCAACCTCTTCCGGGTCACGTTGCCAGGCGTCCTTTATGTCTTTGTACTCCGGCTCTCACCATCTGTCGCTCCAGTCTACTCTCACTTCAGGGACACCCCTACATGAGTCCTTGTGAACTACCCAGACCTTAGGTCTCTCTCTGTCACATGCTTGGCCCTATCTGATCTTGCCACAGGAAACTTTACACTGTTCTACCACTTAAACCCCTACCACTTTTGGCTAGTCCTAAACATTGACTCTAATGTTCCCTACTCACTGCCTTGTTGCTGGCAGAACACAGCTCCATCGCAGTGCACAATGCATCACAACATGATTCACATTACACAATAACGCACAACATAGTACATATTACACTTTACATGTTAACCCTAACATTGGTGTCTTCAAGGGGGAATGTGACAATATGTCCATCTCCTTACTCCTCCTTAAAGGTAGCGTTACAGTAAGGAAACCAGTCACCTCTGTGATCAGTGTCTGGGGCTGTGACAAAAAAGTTGATCGTCAACAGATTAAGAAACTGACCGAATTCACAGATGGAGTTTATTCCCGGTATTAAAAAGTAGGGCGGCTACATTACTCACTGATATTTTTTTTTTTTTAGAAGTATCAGAAATGTATTTTGTATATTGAGTTTTTTGTTTATTCTCACCTTAACAGATGAAAAAACTATTCACATGGTAAAATCTATATTTTTCATTCAGTTGCATAATCATTCTGCACACAGAGATTATCCTTATAAAGAGAAAACCTCACTTGTACCTTCCTAAATATTCAGGTTTCAGCCTTATTAACTTTTTGGAATGACCTAAAGCACTGAAGTTGTTCAATAATAAAATAAATCATTAAAAATACAAATTGCCTAATAATTATGCACACACTGTAGAAATGGTTAGGTTATTATACAGTGGAGGGGGGGTATGTAGGCACAATTATATATTCCTCCTCGGATAAAAATAGTTTCCATAGAAAACCGCTAAAAAGAATATTTTTATGCTATGTAAAATGCCTAATATGCAGTGTTACCTCTGACCCTGAATTTGCAAGATCAATCAAGAACCAACTGATAAAATGAGACCGTTGTGGACCTGTGTTCATTAATACCGCAAGGTTTCATTAGGACGGTATAATGTATACATATTTGAGTATAGTCAAAAACATCAGTTTGGAGAACATTATCAAACTGCAAGTTCCTCACCAACAGAGTAAAGTTGATTGTGGGGGTCTCACTGTTAGAAGTCATATGAATCGTTACTACCCATCTAACCAAGGACTCATCTCCACAAGGAAAACATCACGCCGGGGCGAGGACCGCTCCAGATGTGGCACAAGAGGAGCGGTAACCCAGGGAAGGCCCTTATAATAGGGAGAGGGGACACCACCTGAACTGACATGTGGCAGACATCTGAACTCCGTAATGTCCCTAGATGGGTCCTTCCCCCCCGTGCCTTTGCCCCAATTGACCCTAAGCTAGCCCTGTCTAATAAGCAGGCCAGCAAGACAAGTCTTACTACTAGTATAAAGAGAACACGAGGATGGGGAACAAACAAGGGAAACAGTAATCACATAGAACTCAAATTCTTCTCCAGAGAAAGTCTCCACCGCATCTGCTGGAAAGATCACCATTGCTTTTTCCTGAGACAACTCCTTCACTGGTCAGCATAGAATGACTATAGCCGGCATAGGAGAGAGTAAGCAGTGGGTTTATATAGCTAAAGGGAGTGGCTGCAGCGGCGATAACTAAATCTTTAACCATAGCACGGTAAAAAGGAACCTTAACCCATTCAGCACCAGATGGAATTAAATAATCTCATACACAGGATAAAAATGAAGAGGGGGATCTAAAGAGGATCTGCTATCAGCTAAACGTTGTGATCTTCTGATCCCAGATTCCCCCCCTCCTCAAGGTCTCATGAGGCCGTGACACACTCGTGGAAGAAGCTGATATATTACACTGTAGGACTAATAAAGGGGGCCCAGACGGCAGGCCTATCTGTATAAATGGGATTGTCTAATTGTCACGGTCTAGTGAGAATGCTGATGAGGGAATGGCAGTTATGGGCAGGGTGACGAGGGAAGACTAGTCTGACCCTAGACTAGGAACCCTGAATGGCCCTGATCCCGAAGGTATCTCTAAAGGTGAGAAGGTTCGGGCTTCAAGCCTCTCCCTAAAACTCCTCCACCAGCCATGCGCTATTCCCCCCTCACCTTCCTCCACAGAACTGGGATACACCACCTCCAAAAGGAAAGGACTTCAGCAGCACCACCTGGCGGAAGGAGAGGCTACTTGAGGGCTAGGGGGAGGGGAGTTCAGGTGAGTCACACATTAACCTTCCTAGCGTTATTCCCGAGCCTGACTCGGGTTAACATTCACTACCAGAAGCGTTAACCCCGAGTCAGGCTCGGGCTTACCCGCGTTCGCGGCAGATGCGGTAAAAAAACCGCATCTGCCGCACTTGCCGCATAGCTGCCGCACTTGTGCCGCACTCGAGGTAATCTGCATAGTAAAGGGAACCATGCAGTAGACATGAGATAATGATTGTATACACTTACATGAGGGCGTCTCCCTGTGTGTGCTGGCACTTGTGAGCTGTGTTCGTCATGCCTGCTCTCCCCTCCCTTATGCCGCCCCTCTCAGCCTGCTATAGTGATGTGAGGCTGATCTCGTCATAAAGGGGCGGGGCTACCGGGATGCGCGATTTAGCCCGCCCTTTATGACGAGATCAGCCTCACATCACTATAGCAGGCTGAGAGGGGGCGGGCATAAGGGAGGGGAGAGCAGGCATGACGAACACAGCTCACAAGTGCCAGCACACACAGGGAGACGCCCTCATGTAAGTGTATACAATCATTATCTCATGTCTACTGCATGGTTCCCTTTACTATGCAGATTACCGCAACCGCGCCGCAACCGCGCCGCGAGTGCGGCACAGTGCGGCAGCTATGCGGCAAGTGCGGCAAGTGCGGCAGATGCGGTTTTTTTACCGCATCTGCCGCGAACGCGGGTAAGCCCGCTTTTAGCAACAAAAACCAGACCTAAACAGACCGCCAGGGAGGTTAACCCCTCAACCAGCGGTTGAACCCAATAGTGAATGCAGTTCTGGAGCACAACACAGGAGGCAGGACCTTCACAACTATCAACCATGCAGCTCTTAAAGACAAACATACACAGCAGCATCCAGCAATGTCAGTGCTGTCTAAGCACGTGACACTAATCCAAACAAACCATTGACGTTGAACTCGCTCGTACAAAGCCACATCAAATAAATAGAGGTGACTCTAAAGGTTCTATTTCTGGACAAATAATTACTGGACTCTATTTGAAACCACCGAATGTAAGCATTTCCCTATTGAACATCCCTTATGTGTCACCCGAAAAACCGCTGCTCTTCTGTAGCATTTAAAATAGATTCCTATTAGCAGACACATAATTTAGGATCTCAGGAAGGGGCGTAAAGAACGAACCCTTTGCATTGACTTTATGTCAAGCAGAAGACATGCTTTACAATGTGGTGCTCAGGGTCCGTGAACATGCAAAGAGGAACAGTTTAATTTTACAGACGCTGTATGAAAAAAAAAAAAAAGAAAAAAAACACTATCCTGTTAAGATATTTTAATTAGTAGCCTGCAATGTGTTTCTCACATCTCAACATAAGAGGTACCTGTCTGCTGAGTGCTTTCCAGAGGCGCTCTACTATGGCGGGCACATAATGCCCGCTCTACTTCTGGAGATCACAACTAACAATGCCATGAGCCAATTTGGAATGACATACAATTTAGATTGTGGTTATTGTTGACTTGAGATCTAGTCCTTTGTACGTGAAGCGCTAGGACATTCCCTCTTGGTTGGAAATAAAGGTCCTCGTGCATTATAAATTCCTCGGCTGCCATAAATGAAGCTTTTTCCTGAAATGACCGGCACCGGATACTTAGCACTGGGAGATTAGAACATGTGTATTTGGCCAACTACAGGTAATCAACAACATTTTATATTAATCTGATCCTCAAGTGATCAAGATCCACAATCTACTCTGGTGAATCTCATCATCGAATCCTTTACACCCACAAACTTTAATGCATTTTATTGGGATTTTCTGTGACATAGCCACTATGTAGCAAGTATTTGTGATTAGTGTAAAGGAAATGATACCTGGTTTTCTAGTTACGGTATCTTAAAAACATAAATCTGAAAATTAAGGATTTGTATTTAGCCCTCCTGAGTCAATACTTTTTAGGACCACCTTTTGCCATTTGTTTTCCTGAAGTCTGATACCCTGATTAAAATCCTAAATGACCAATTGTCCACAGAAGTCACCTCCTTAGTAAAATGACTCCTCCTGTATCTGATTTATTCTTAGTATAACTATAGCTGTTTTGTGAAGGCATCAGTGGTTTGTTTGAGAACAATAGGGATCAAACAGCATCATGAAAACCAAGGAACACACCAGACAGGTCAGGGATAAAGTTGTGAAGAAGAGTAAAGCAGGGTTAGGTTAGAAAAAATAAATAGCCTAAGTTCTGAACATCTCACGGAGCACTGCTCAATCCATTATCCAAAAATGAAAGCACTATGGCACAACTGCAAACATACCAAGGCATGGCTGGCCACCTAAATGGACACCCAAAGCAAGGAATGAACTAGAGGAGAAGCCAAGAGGTCTGTGGTCACTCTGGAAACCTGCAGAGAACCATAGCTCAAGTAAGAAAATCTGTCCACAGGACAAACAGTCATATACGCCACAAATTTGACCTTTATGAAAGAGTGGTAAGAAGAAAGAAATTTCGGAAAATAAGCCATAAGGCGTCCCATTTGCAGTTTGCAAAAAGACATGTAGGGGACATAGCGAGCATGTGGAAGAAGAGGTTCTGGTCTAATGAGGCTAAACAGAATTTTTTGAGCTAAATGCAAAATGCTTTGTGCGACAGAAAACTACCACTGTACATCACACTGAGAACACCATCCCAACCGTCACACATGGTGGTGGCATCATGCTGTGGGAAGGCTTTTCTTCAGCAGGAACTGGGATGTTTGTACATTTTACAAAAATACTTTCTGTTGGTATATCACATAATACCAGTAAAACATATTTATGTTTCGGGTGTGAAGTGAAAAGGTGTGAAGAAATTCACAGCGTATGAACACAATTCTTACACTAATGTTTAAAAGAGATTTGATTAGGAACCAATTTCGCTTCCCTACCATGAAGTAATAGTCTTAACAATTGAGACACTGACTACTGAGATATTTCCAAGTAAAAATTGGTGAAGTCGATTACGGTTGATGCAGCTATTTTCATAATAAAAACAAATACACAAAAAGATAAAAAATATTCTATTTTTTCCCTACTTTCTCTTATATTACAAGGGTAAGTCATATCCCCCTCTTCCTCCTCACAGTCCTGTGTATGGTTGTAAGACAACTGGCTGCAGCAGAATCCTTCCTGCTGTGCTGCGAGTTTGATAATAAAAGTTGGGGCCTGAGTCAGTCATCAACTAAAGATTTTTTTCTTGTTTGGATTATGGAATCACACTCTCTGCTGTGCACCCTTTCCCTCCACTGGCCATAGATGTTATTGTTCTCCATTAGCAGGTTCCTACTCACCCATTCAAAAGGAGGTTTTTATTAATCCAAATAGAGGCTGTGACTGAGCGTAGTGACCCAGTAAAAGATTCACGCCTTAAAGTGGCTACTGGGCGGTTATTGATATGGCCATATTTATAGGATAAGTGTCTAATTTTGTCATGTTTCCTTATCTATAATATTGTTCTATATTCAATTACATGTCTTAGTATATCAGAGTATCGCTGTGTTTTTGCTACAATGTTGGACTTAATGAGCAAGGAAATAATTTGTATTCTCAATAGGATTTCTACAAGTCAGACGCTTTCAAAATCAAACAAAACGCTGTCAATTAAGGCTTCAATCACATGCGGACGTGTTTTATAGGCGTTTTTCATAGATAAACTATGAGCCTATGCATTCAGGGAAGGGGTCTCCCATGTGTCTGTGTGCTGTGTACCCAGAGATATAGCCTTAGGAAAACTCACTGTTAGAAGCCATGAGGGCATTCCCTGGTGCTGGAGCCAGCTCGATTGACGGGGGCCATTCCCTCCCCCTCCCGCTGTGCTGTTTTTGCTTTGTTCAGACAGCAAGCAGGAATCTGGAGCTGACGTAAAGACAAATGATTTGCATGCTGTGTATGGCAGGATGAGTGACAGTGAGGAGGAGGGCAGAGGAAGCACAGCAGAAGCAGCACAAAGAGGCAGAGGGGGCGGGAATGGCCCCCATCAATCGAGCTGGCTCCTGCACCAGGGAATGTCCTCATGGCGTCTTAGTTTTACTAAGGCTGTATCTCGGGGTACACAGCACACAGATACATGGAAACCCCCTTCCCTGAAAACAGCAGACATGCAGCCTTCAGTGCTGCATTTAGATTGCCATGCAGCAGGGGAGGTGACAGGTCCTCTTTAATGCTAAGAGAATCTTGAGAAACCTCCATAAGGGTTTTCGTTTTTTTAAGTACTGATGGTAAATCGGACACTGTGACCAAACACTAATAGTAATCGGCACGTTTAGGCACAAGAATATAAACATCTGATGAGGCAATAGAAAAAGCGAGGTTCACAATATTTCTAGTGTAAGTTAATCATTTATTTTATGTTTACTGTCCTTGGTCACAGACTGGAGCAGACTGCAGCTTTTAGTAGATCAATGCAAGAGGAAAATGGGGACAATAAATATCATTGAAGCTCTTAAGGTACCGTTACACGGTACGATATCGTGAACGATATCACTGAAACGTCACAGGTTTGGAGTCGTTCAAACGATATCGTTAGTATGTCGTTGCGTGCGACACCGAG